>VZRR01012715.1:130759-424071 GCA_013398015.1 Oreocharis arfaki
GCTCCCCAGGGAAGTGGTCACAGCACCAGCCTGACAGAGTTCAAGAAGCGCTTGGACAATGCACTTGAGCACATGGTGTGATCCTTGGGGTGTCCTGTGCAAGGCCAGGACTTGGGCTTTGATGATCCTTATGGGTCCCTTCCAACTCAGGATAGTCTATGATTCCATGCTGGGATTACTCAGATGCATTCAGCTACCTGTTAATGTAGTTGTGAGAGTGCTTTTGCCATACCGACTGGAGCTAGTCATTGTAGTAAGTGTTCCTAAGGACAAGCTGCAAAATATTTGTACCTCCTGAGCCAACCCATATCTAATTTGCTGAGAAATTTCTTGATTCACCTGCTGAGTAGAAGAAAAGAAGAAAAAAAAGAAGACCCAAACGTATAGGAAGCATTTAGTTTTCTTTTTGTGCTTCTTTTCAAACCAGAGAGAAAATATGAGATAAATTCTTTTAGAAACACTGTCTCACAATCAGATTTCATTTCAAGAGTTGAGACCCTAACAGGAAAATATTTCCAACAAATTGACAAGATAAAGCAGTGAAAGACCCTGAAAGCAAAAGAATAAAAAGTGATACTATATATTTTCTTAAACAGGTGTTAGACAGAGATAAGAGTAGAAGGAATAAAACTTAAATTAAATAGTTCCTGTATCTGTGATTGCAAATGGTCAAGAAATTAGGCAATTTGTAAATCATTTTCAGTCTGTCACATATGAAATACCACATGGAGATAATTTCAGTGGTAGGAAGACCAAAGTATTAGCCTCATAGTTTGTGGAGGCCTGGCTTTACTTCAGACATTAGAGTGCTTCTGCCAGATGTTGAACCTGCCTGAGGTCTCTGAAGGGCAGAAGAGCGAAGCTGTCCCTTCACTGATCTATCTGCACTGCAGCCAGAATAACCTCCCTGGAGCTGCACTGATTTAGAGCAGCTGAGAATCTGGCCTTCTGTGGGAACGATTTGTCCTAATTGAATACTTTTCTGAAAACATGAGTCAAGACAGGAAAAGAGTGAGAGGAAAAGAAGGAAGTCTCCTTCCCATTTAAGGAAGAGAAAACCATGGTNCAGCACCAGCCTGACAGAGTTCAAGAAGCGCTTGGACAATGCACTTGAGCACATGGTGTGATCCTTGGGGTGTCCTGTGCAAGGCCAGGACTTGGGCTTTGATGATCCTTATGGGTCCCTTCCAACTCAGGATAGTCTATGATTCCATGCTGGGATTACTCAGATGCATTCAGCTACCTGTTAATGTAGTTGTGAGAGTGCTTTTGCCATACCGACTGGAGCTAGTCATTGTAGTAAGTGTTCCTAAGGACAAGCTGCAAAATATTTGTACCTCCTGAGCCAACCCATATCTAATTTGCTGAGAAATTTCTTGATTCACCTGCTGAGTAGAAGAAAAGAAGAAAAAAAAGAAAACCCAAACGTATAGGAAGCATTTAGTTTTCTTTTTGTGCTTCTTTTCAAACCAGAGAGAAAATATGAGATAAATTCTTTTAGAAACACTGTCTCACAATCAGATTTCATTTCAAGAGTTGAGACCCTAATAGGAAAATATTTGCAACAAATTGACAAGATAAAGCAGTGAAAGACCCTGAAAGCAAAAGAATAAAAAGTGATACTATATATTTTCTTAAACAGGTGTTAGACAGAGATAAGAGTAGAAGGAATAAAACTTAAATTAAATAGTTCCTGTATCTGTGATTGCAAATGGTCAAGAAATTAGGCAATTTGTAAATCATTTTCAGTCTGTCACATATGAAATACCACATGGAGATAATTTCAGTGGTAGGAAGACCAAAGTATTAGCCTCATAGTTTGTGGAGGCCTGGCTTCACTTCAGACATTAGAGTGCTTCTGCCAGATGTTGAACCTGCCTGAGGTCTCTGAAGGGCAGAAGAGCGAAGCTGTCCCTTCACTGATCTATCTGCACTGCAGCCAGAATAACCTCCCTGGAGCTGCACTGATTTAGAGCAGCTGAGAATCTGGCCTTCTGTGGGAACGATTTGTCCTAATTGAATACTTTTCTGAAAACATGAGTCAAGACAGGAAAAGAGTGAGAGGAAAAGAAGGAAGTCTCCTTCCCATTTAAGGAAGAGAAAACCATGGTGCCTAGACCGTATCTTAAAAAAAAAAAAAAAAGTGTGTTTTCTACAGCTTGAGCGCTTAAGTGTTTCTTATCTCTGTCAATTGCCCCTGGGATAACTACAAGGGCTCACTCTCCTCCTGCCAGCTAGAATGCATTACAACAGTTAAAAGATGGAGAAACATCTGAGCTTGAACCTGCACTTAATTAGCTGGTCTGGAAGTAAGGGTGTGAAAGAGAAAGCTGCTCCCAAATAAGAAGGGTGAAGTGCCTGAAGCTTTTGTAGGTATCCAATTCTTGCTCTAATTTTTGAAACATTTTCCCCCCATGGCTGATTAAAATTAAACAGCTCATTCAGAAAATTCTAACATTCATCTAGTTCCTTATTATGAAGCACTGAATGCCGCTCTGTACTAGGTAGATCCTACTAGTTTTGTTCCTACAGGTCAGCTTTAGTTGACACAGATTATGTTGAGCAATCATTTATCTCAGAAAAGAGTTAGTTTAGTTGCTATCTCTCCAATATTGCAGCTGTCCCTTATTTTATGTCTTGCAGAAATTATGCAGCTGGAAGATGAATGTAGCTTGTTTAGAACTATAAACACATAGGTTACTGCTAAAATTAATTTCTTTTAAAATACCACGGCTCATCCTCACCTGATCCAAAACCTACTTCTAATAGTATCCTTTTCACGGATTCTGTTGAAAACTGGGGATCTCCCTCAGATTTAATATTATTTCAACATTAAGGAGCAATTGCCTCGTAGGAGACTTTTAGACAATTGATCTCTTTGAATCTTTCCCAAAGGAAAGGAAACATAAAATACCTTTACAACTAAAGAACTGATGTCTTTGCTGCTCACTAAAAGCCCAGGTTTACCGCTTATGAGGCTTCAGGCCCGTCTTAATGAAATGCTAATGCAATTAACAAGATATTCAGGTTTCTTTTTTTCTTTGCTCAATTGGGACTCTGTAGATTAGGTAAAAGCTTTTGAATTACACTCTTTATTAAATAACTTATTTTCACATATTCAGGTAGCCAAACAGAGTATTCTCTCTCAGAAATAATTTAAACACATTTTAAAACACTTTTCAAAACACTTTTCACAAAGCCCTGACAATGGAACTTCTGTTTGATCTCATTCAGCCTTTCTGCAGTTGCAGCTTTAAGCATACATGACTCAGACAAAAAAGAGATTCTAAGTAATTTATGTCTCCCTCCCTGCTCAGTGTGTGCTAATCACATTGCCACCCACTTTTTTTGGTAAATGATTTACAGCCCTAGCGAATATAATCACCTGCAGTATCTGAGTCACAGAGAATGTTTTTGAACCCTAAACCTCTGCAGGCATGCAAAGGAACTGAGCACCTCCTGCTCCTCATGAGGTCTCGGCAGACTCATAGTTTTGCACATAGTCGTGCTCTAATTACATCTCACAGCAGGTGTTTTCTAAATCATTCTTCTCAGGTGAGGCAAACTATTTATACAGGAAGATATTAACCTGAAGGCATGTTCTTTTTTTCAGAGAACAGGCGGTCCCTCCTACGTGTCACTCAGTAGCTTTAGCAAAGCACAGACTTTATTACACTTACCCTTTATAAAAAAAATGAAGACGCAAACTCATGATCCTGATGTTAAATCCTCTTGGACCAACCTAACTGCAAATGGAAGACCTGGGACTGTATTTTATATTTTAGCTTACAGGTCTATGGTGCCATAATATGATCAGAAGCAGGGACTTGGGCCTCCCACCTGCCCAACTCAGCTCTCAAGGCTCTCAGCTGTCAGATGTAAAGTTCTTTGATTTTAGTGTTTACTTGTTCTGGGAACACTTCTTTTGGGGCCTATGAAGAGAACAACAAAACTAGAGCATCTTCTGGGAAGTTCAACCCAGCAGCATCCTTGCAGGGTTCTACAAGTTTTCTCTTCCGCACCCACCTCTTCAGAGAAGGGGGTTTGCTTTTTTTTTTTCCCTATTTGTTGGAGCAAAAGTCTCCATACAGACAAAAATGCTAGTATGCCCCACCCAAACATGAGAGAATTCAACAATGTGGGAGGTTTTCATTACAAAGAGGTGGTAGCCTGTTCAGTACAATGTCATAGTCACTGTTGTAAGTCCTTTAAATTGTTTAGTCCTTGGTATTTCAACCTGAAGTTTCACAATGATAATTTCCACTCATAGATATCCCCTTCTCTTTTCCTTTTAGGAAGACAAAACTCTGACATTCTTTTTAAATTATATTAAAGATTTTAATATTAACTTTTACGAGATGAGATGTGCTAGAAGTTTTATGACTCTTAAGGTCTGAAGCAGATTCTTTGCAGAAAGTGCAACCAAAATACAAGTGCAAGGTTGAAAATTAAGCTTTTCTCTCAGGTTTCCAACTGTTGCAGCCCCACCTAAGAGTGGTTTTCACAGCACATGGCCTTATAGTCACTGTTAGGATACAGCAAATGTGCACCATCCTGGAGCTGCGTTAACATTACCCTGAGCAGTGAAGTGCTTATGGTCATACGGCAGCAAAAGCTGCACTCTGGAGTAGCTAAGTTGAATTCTATTTATTTAGTTACTTATTTTTAAAAGATTATATTAAAGGAGAGAAATACAAAGGAATAAGGTGGTAAGCAAGTGATGGCACATAGGAACTGGGGCAATAATGCGAATCAGGCCTTCTAAACAGAGATCAAGGATGAGTTGAAAGCATCAACAATGTCATTTCCTCTCTGGCGCTTCCCTGAGAAGCCCTCCATATCAGGGAGAAAAGATCTGTGTTGTCCCAGGGCCTTTCCAAACCTTGCACTCTTCTCCTTTGGTTCTTGGTGAAACCTCCATATTTGGCGAAAGTGGAAGCTATTTTCCAATTGTTTTGTTGCATTGCTATGCTGTGTTTATACCACCCACTCTTTTCATCTACACCCCTGCTAGTTACAAGATATTCTTCTAAATCAGTTTTTCTTTGTTTTTTTTTTCAAATCTTTTTGCCTATTTGCATTTGTCTAGCTGTAATTTAGATCAGTTCTGTAGGTTTTGTATGGTTCTACAGAGCTGTAAAGGACTACATACAGTAACACTGAGCTCATTTTGTGTTATGATGGCCAGCTGAGGGAACAAGTGCAGAGAGTGTAGTCAGAATAAAAATGTCTTTGTGCTCTTCCAGTTTTAAGCTCCAGATTGCTCCTTGCCAAGCGCGCCAGGCTTATGGAAACAGGAATGCCCAGGCTATGGACCAGACAGTGAGCTGGGATGAGACCACGTACTGTCCTGATGTGATCGATTTTTAGTGTGACGCGATTCCTTCGAGACATGGGAGATTTCCAAATGGCCTCTTAAACAACTTTTTTATTGCTTCTATGCTTTTGGGCAATATGGCCCAGGCACTGCCTCCCAAGGGCGTAAAAATTGTGTTCAGCAGGGGACGTGGCAAGTGCTAAGTGTTTGCTACTAGGTTAGACTTCTTTGAGCTCAGAGCTGAGAAGCTCATTTGGAGAGCAGATGTGGCAAAAAAAAAAAAAAAAAAAAAAAAAAAAAAAAAAAAACCAAAAAAAAACCAAGGGAAATTTTAAGTAAGTGAATTACACTTTTAATATGCTGTTCTCTGCTGGTGGCTCTGTGGATGGAATAATTTTGTACATATAATACAGAATTGCTGCCTACCTTTGTGCCCAGAAGCATGGGTAGAGTTCATTAAAAAAGATGTTGAAAGACTGCTGTTAAGAATGCCAAATCAAGCAGTTAAAAGGTAAGAAATGCCAGCAATAAGATTGTCTCACCAACAGCTTTCCTGGGCGTAACACTGTATCCTTTAAATGTATGATAATAATTGCACCACAGTCCCCTATTTCTTTCATTTGATCAGTGCCTCTTCTGCTTATCTTGATCCGACTCTCGTTGCATTATTTGAAACACTCCCACTACTTTAAGTGTTGCAGTCCCTAAATAATATATTTCTTGGATTTTAGTTTTTGTTTCGCTACACAAAGGGAAGCTGTTCCCACAATTCCTCAGCATTTCTAAGTGAATATTATGTTTAATACTGATTTTCTGATCGCCTTTTTGTCATAATACCTGAATATTCAGCCTGGTTAAGTGAGCTGAAAAATAGCTGACTACCTTTTCCAATCACAATAAAGAGTTGATCATAATTCATATACACAAGAAGGAAGAATTAAAATTTCATTCATTTTCATGTTTCATACTTTCTATGTACTTGGCTTTTTAACATAATAGAATGTTTTCAGCTTAAATAAAACAAAACCCTCCCCCACAAAAAAGCGAGCCCCACCAGATTGTATTATGGGCCATTTTCATGATCTATTTTCTGCTGGATGAGCACCTCGCCAAATTGTTAGTTCCTTCTTCAGATGCCAGGTACACTTAGGAACAGCTCCCACTTTCCCCTCATGCGCTTATTTCCATATTCTTAATTCACAAGGCTGCCTGCCCTGCTACCACCACTGGTTTACCACTAGTGCAACAATCATTCTTTTGAAGGAGACAGACTCCTCCCAAATTAGATACTTTTACAATCTGACTACAACAAAACAGAGTCTTCAACAGTCTACTGTGTGCCATTTTATCCCTTGTTGTAGCTGTTGCTGTGGTACAAAAGCTAATATGAAAACAGTGCAAACAGCAATGTTATGAAGTATATACCAGTTACGTGGTAAATATTCGATTTGTTTTTGCTTTATTTTTATGGTTTATTGCATTACCCATACCACTTATTTCCTATGGTACATAACTTCTAAGTATCCTATCGGAATCTGAAAATATATGCCCTATTTAAAGCACCCTCTAGTTTTGAAAATAAATTTATTCATGAAACCCTCATTGTAATCAATCCCACAGAAAAAAAAAGCTTGCATATTTTTATAGGTATTTTATAAAGACAGATGTGTAGCAAAGTTATTAGCAGGTTGTCTTACATTATATTCTTCTAGACGATGTTATAAATTGAAAAATATGATAATGAGGAAATGCAATAAGGATTAGTAAAAGTACTGATGGCTGCATAATTTTCAGGGAAACAGCTTTCACCTACTTTCATAGCAAATGTCCTCATGATGTCCTCACCTGCTTTCTAGCACAGAGCAAATCGACTGTGCTGTAAACCTGAAACACTGAAATGCAAATGCCTCGAGCACAACTAGGGTTTCAGTGATTTCCAGACTATTTATCACTGTTGAATTCTGTGCAAGAGGAATTTATCGCCTCCAGGCCTTCAACTGACCAAACAGTCAATAAAATAAAAAGAAAATCTGCTGAAGATGCATTTCTGTACAAGTTTCTTCTTGTGTGTTAATTCTTTGAATAGTGTTCTCTCTAAAAGCCTTGTAGGACGCCAACCACTTGGTGTATCTCCTTCTATTTTTCTTTTTTTTACACTTTTGCTAACATTTTTCTCCATCATTTTACCAGAAAAACAATTTTATATAAACAACAGTGTCCACTCGCTTTCTATCTTTTTTAATATTCCAGGTTGAAATGTCTTTTACATAATTATAAGTCAGGCTTTTTACAGTCACACCCCCAAGCTTACTTATTTCTGATCAAAATCTTCTCTTGTAAATGTCCTGTTTTTCTTCCCCTTAAGTTTGTTATTATTTCTGTCACAACAATGCCTGTAGTTCCTAAACAAGTCTGGGAAAAAACACATCATACTGCTTTCTCTCTAAGCACCTAAAAAGAGGCAGGATCTTTTCAAAGTGTTATAATTTGTATGGGCAAGAAAGGCAAAAATGGTAAAAACCCCAGTATTATCAACATCTTTGCTTTATCATTGAAGAATGGAAGACATGGAAGAGTTCTGGGTATCTAGGTGCAAAATTATGCATTTAAACACCTTTAAAAATCAGCCTGTGGAGCAGCTGCAAAACGAAAGGACAGCTGTTGAAGAAGCACTGCATAGTTTTAGCCACAAAATATTTAAAACATGAAAACCAGATCCACTCTCCCTTTTTCATGCATGGTACGGCAGGAGGATCCTTTCTCTTTTCCCTTGCTGTCTGTGGCTGATATTAGAGGCAGACAGCCCAGCTCCCCTGTCCCTCCTTTGCCCCTGCTGTGTGCTGGATGGAGGGCAGACAGTTTGCACCATTCACCACCTCCTCCCCAGACCCTGCTTAGGACCACAGGCACAAGGCAGTAATATTTTTTACCACATCTTTTGTCACAATTGCAGCTGAAATCTGAAGTACCATTTTGTTGACACCCACTGTACAGCATATACAGCTCCTTGTACTGCCAGTCACCTTCTTGTGCTCAACCATGTATTTCATTTCTTTCTTCATGTGTTCCAAGGGCATCCAGTCCCTTGGGAAAGACCTTGGGAAGTACATATAATGAGCTCCACTGTTTACAGGACAATTGCATTGGCAGATCCAGTCATCATTTTTGAAAATACTCATAAGCATCAGTATCTATTATTCTCTTCTCTCCAGTCTCTCAATTACTATTGTTTGTTTTTCTTGGCTCATGTTTGAGTTCTGCTCTGCCTTTCAGTTATGAGTATATATTCTTTGTGTGTGCAGTAATACAAATATTTACTGTGAAGTATCATTGATATGATCCAGAAAGTATGCCTTATGCAGTCTCACAGGGAAAACTTTCAATATTTTAGCACATTCTGCACAATTTTTGAATTCATCAACAATAAGAGAGTAACCCAGCACATTTTATATGGATATTAAGGCAGAGTGAAGCTCTCATCCATTCATTACCAAGTCCATGCAAGTGTGCTTTGAATACAGATTCAAAATATTCTTGAGTTTTGCAGTTAAAGATGTCTGCAAGTTAATTGGTCTCCAGTTAGAGCCATATTGTCATGGTTGTTGCTCCACAGATGACTCCAAGATCCCCAGTCAGTCGTACATCTTCAGATTTTTCCCGTCTTGGCTAGTTTGGAGTAAACCAGCTGGTTTTCCAAGGAGAAAAACACAAAAGCAGTGTGGTAGCTTTTAGTCCGACTGGATTCCTACAGGCAATACATTCACAGCTGGCTCTGGGTAATTTGTATTTCAGTCTAAATGGGTATGAACCTGCCAAAATCTTTCTAGCTCTACCCTCTGTGGCTGTGCTCATTTATAAAATGGCTATAACAATTTTTTTTTTTCTGCACAACATTTCCCATCTTGTTTTTGAAAACTCTTTGTTCCATGCTGTATCTGTAAATTAATTAGTGTAACGAGACCCTTGTCTTGAGGGCATGGAAATAATTATGTTCACTGGAATCATATTGCAATGCTACTAAAACTGCGGGGAGGGAGACAGGTGGAATAAATATATTTGGTTATAGGTAAGCAGTGTCCAGGAACTGGTATTATGAATGACAAGCATTGCCTGTCAAAATAATTAAGTTGCAAACACATATGAAAAAGTACATTACGTGTTAAAAATTGCTTGTACAATGGAGAGGTGGATTTCCAAGTGTTCAGCTCACATGACCTTGCTGTACAGAAGAGAAAGCAGAGGATTTGTATGGAAAATAAGAGAGACTGAGTCTGAATCGAGGAAATACAGAGGGCAGCTGTTCTGCACAGGAAAGAGGGGAGCTTAACTCTTCAGCTCTGTGGCTGTGCAGGAACATGGGATGCATGTACCCCACCTGGGAGTAAACAGGTTTCCCTGCAGAGAGATGTTCCTCCCACCACTCATTTCTCTTCCAAGATCAACTGTGCTGCTGAACCCAAACTCTGGTTTCTGCCTGACTTCGCACACTGAGGCAAAAGCCATGAGACGGTAGCAATGCATGTTTTTCTTGAAGGGCTCTCCAGAAAAGTTGATTTCATTCCCTGAATATTTCTTCCCAATGGCAAAGTTTTCAAATCAATTCCATAGTAGATGGAAATATTTATGTGTAACTAGAAATTCATCAGCCTTCTCTGGCATCACTTGAATTTCTGGCCTTTGGTTTAGTATGGTTGGGCTTTAGTCTCTGCTGGCTGGTTTAAGCTATAGAGATGGTTGTCTTTAGGCTCTCCAAAATTAACCTTTTGGTTTTTTATGTAAGAACTGTGGGTTATGTTTCTGACTCCATGTACTACTAATATTGAAACTAACTCCTCAATGTAAAAAATTTTCCATCCTTATTTCCTTGGTATTTCCTTAATGCTTTTGTATGAATTTCCCATTTGTTTACACTGAGCCAATCCAGCTTCCAATGAAGATAGTGGTGTAACCAGCCACTTCAAACATGCCAGATTTCTTACCCACAGAATCATTTACAACAGGAAGCCAGTCCTCATTTCAATGGTGCAGAGACTCCCTAACTCCTGAGTTAGTGTAATCCCTTTTGCAGCAGAAGGGGAATTAAAGTGGGTATGTTGTCACACACAGCTGTTTCCTCAGCTGTGGAGGAATTGAACAGGAATTTTCAACTGAGCAGCCTAATAGCTGGAGTAGGGAGATGTTGTGGGTGTTAGTCTCCCAGGGCACCTTGGTTTCATGAGGGTTCTCACATTTTCCCTACAAGGGATAAATGCATCCTCTGGGGCAGACCCCTGTCATGGTCACACTTTCCTAGGGAACTGCAAAGGTCTTATCTGCTTAACACGGTTCACTCTTGCAGATGGCTTCGGTAAATCTATGCTTTTACTATGAAAAATGGTTTGCCAGGAAACCCATGTCTCCTCCTGACATGACTGAATAGCAAAAAGTGATTCTAGAGTAATAATCACATGTTCAGTGGACACAAACACATCTAGTGATGTTTTTTAATGAAGAAAAAAAAAATAGTCTTGAGAAAAATTAGGCTATTGGTCTCTTTCCCTCTCTTGACTGCCTTTCAAAACAGTGTAATTTGAGAGTTCTCTGCAACCTGTGTATGTACATCACGGTTGAAATGGTAGGGCACTGAATGGCACTTTGCTGTTTTAAAATGCACTGTTCAATCTATGGCAAACCAGTATTTCTTTGGTGAATTGTGTAGAGTAAGCAGACTGGTCATGACAGCTCTATGAATAATAATGGTGAATTCATAATGATGCTTTTGCTCCTGCTGGATTTTATTATGCAAGGCTGTTCCACAGTAACTATTATTGAGCTGCAACTTACAGAGAATCTTAAAGGTTGCAAGTTCAGTAGAGAAAAACTGTTTTTTCATTTTTCTAATTTATTTCTGCATTTACAACAACTCTCAGTTTAACATCTCGTACAGACTTAATCCTCTACCCTCTTTCCGTGTGGAGGGTGAAGATTCAGGAGAAAGATAGGCAGAGTTCTAAAAAGTCATCCCTCAGACAGTTTTTCCTCTCCTCTTCATTCTCTCCTTCACCGTCTCCACTCTTTCCAGCCACTTCCTGTTAACCCAATGATCTCCCAACCTGAGCAACTGTATAAATGTTCCCACTTAGCACTTTCTCTGTGGAACCTCAATACCTCTCTCCTCATTCTTGCTAGAAGCTTCTGGCAGCCCAGAAGAAGGAGGGCAGAGAGACCTAGAAAACATAAGAAAGGAAAGCTAGAATTTGAAATCATGAGTTCTGAATCTTCATCTTTGCCTATTCTTTCCCAGGAGCTGCTGCTGTGTAGCATTACCACTTTCCAGAGTGACAACAGGCAAAGGAGAGGTTCAGTTCATACTCGTCTCCTTTGCTAGCTGGTAACTCCCATAGGCTACCAGGGCCGGAGGGGTAAGGTTGAGGTCATTCAGGATCAGATCATCCTTTGGGTGCACTGGAAGTGCCTCTGGATGTATGTTTCAAGGCTCTGAAAAGAAATGTGGGAGCTTTCTGAGCAAGAGGATATTCAAAGGCAGCTAGTGCAGAAGAGGCCATGCTGTGGATCAGCTGGATATCGATGTCCTTAGCCAGACAAACCTTTTCAGTGCAGTGATTTTCTGTGTTTTCTGTATTTGTTAAGAGTAATCAGTCTTGAAAGTTATGATGCTGTCATGAACAATTTTTGTTCATATGTAATGAAAGAGCTGTAGTGGTCGTGTAAGCAAAACCTGGAGAAGTCCATGTAGAGAATACATGAGGTATAGACTGGTTTACTGATTCAAAGAGAAACATGTTCAATACACTACACCATAAAGGAGAGTAACTCTAGTACTTTTTCTTTTCACCGCTGTTAGAGCCTTTTAAAGCAACAGTAACCTACTGCTATTTTTTCTGGGAAATCATTACCTGGGAAGTCATTCTGCTTTTGTCCAGTGTGCAAAAGGCAGCAGACGGGATGCCAGCTAATTGCCATTGCTGTTTTCAGCTGTCGCTCTTTCTTATTCTTGCCTACTTTTTCCTTCTCTGAATTGACTGTGGCTACTAACCTGGAGTACAGGAAAATGCCCGTCACAAGTCTCAGCTTGCAGGCTGACCAAAAAGAGGGAAGCAATGTCCTAGGGATCTCAGCAACTGCTGTTATGTACTGCAGCCCTGAAAGTGCTCCCACACTGTACTTAGCTCCTGCAAGAGTGTTTGAGAGGTTTATGTCATTGCCATACTGTTCCAGATTTGTAAGAGGGTCTATCTAATTTTTGGTCTACATATGCTAGAAAAGTAGAAGGCAAAAGAAGATTAAAGACTACTTCTTGCTTTTTCCTATTTCCTATCTGCACGTACCTGCAGATTCATCTGTTTTTTGGTTTTATTTCTTATACTAGATTTTAAGAGATTGGGACTGTGCTAGCACGTAATACAAAGGCATAAGTCCAACCTTCAATATATTCAATACCATTAGTTAAAATTTTTTTCGTGTCTTTTCTTTTTCTAATTTTTTATATAGTTATGAGATTGTTATTTGTTTTCAGTTTTCCTCTTTCGTATTAATTTTTTTCTCTTCTGCTTGTTAATTGCTGACTTTTGTTAATGCAAGACAAAACAATAAATCATTTCTGGTTTGAACAAAGCACTCTTGAGATATATTGTGCCTTTCAGTGTATGTCTCTGAAATCTTTAATACAAATATGTCTCCATCTTGGGAAAATCTATGAAAAGGCATCTCAGGATCTGTGAGCAATTTCATCCATTCATTTGGCTTTTGTCTCTAGCATATTCATACAGATTTCTGGAAGAGGTTAAACTGTAACAAAACTTAGAGCAAATTAAAACCACAAAAAAAAAACAACCAACCAACCAACCAAACAAACAAACCCAAACTCCTGTCATTCGTATAAAAAAGAGTTTCCCTCAGAACAGTGCTGTATGGTATCAGTTACCCTAGGTGGCATATTTCAATATGCATGTGTCACTGCTGGTTTTTGGTAAATTATGCTATAGATGTCACATTTTTCCTGGCAGTGTCTCCCAGCTGCTGTACTTTGGGGAATTAGGTTGCAGGAATGAAAACATGATGTGTCTGGTGCTGTGGCATGCCAAGGGAAATGAGATCATAGTGCAGCTGATTAATTTCTCCATGGGAATTCAGTGGGCACCTTTTGGAAACAAAAACTCATAAAGTGTGGGTAACCACAGGCAAAAAAAAGTGTGTGCCTGTCGACAAGAGGGAAAGTCACTACGAACTGCATTCTCTTACAAAAAGGCACTAATGATAGTGATCCTAAGGACTGCTCATTTAAATATCCAGTGATTTATTTGCACCCAGTTGTTTGAAGGAAGGCTCTTTTCTTTGCCTTCCACTGCTGCAAGGGCAAGCCAAAATTGTCTGAGAAGCACTTGTCTTTAAAGCCTTTTCAGGTACTTCAAAGTTATATTAGTGTAGTTGGTGAGGTCTGCATCTAGGTTAAAACCTGACCAGGTTCAGAGACATCCCTATTTTGTATGATTATCAGCTGTATAAAGTTGTCTGGCCCAAAAGGCTCATAGTGAATTCCTCAGTGGAAGATTGTTTTGCAGACTTTCTTTCTCCGTAATAATTCTGCATCTGATGAGAGCAGAAGGGGTTTAGGAAGTTTCTTTGTAGAAGGGAATACAACAACTGGCATTCCATGATGCAAGGCCTACCTGTGAAAGATACTGGGACATCCAACCCAACACTTCTGACAGGGCAAAGGGCACAGAAAAATGGAATCTCATGTTACAAAGGATGACAAGAAACAGAAATTTACCTTAACTGATTTGAGCTGTCAAGTCCATGTCACTACAGTGATTGATCAACTGGTCCACCAGCTGGCAGGGAATAACCCTGAGCAGACCTGAAGAGAAATGATAAGGGACTACAAGAGATATGCTTCTGAGAATTATTAGTTAATTGGAGACCATCATCCAGAGAAGAAAATGTTGCCGCATTGGCAGCCAAGGTGTGGATCTTGGAGAGGAAACGCAGAATAGGGGTTTTAAAAGATGGAGGGTGAAAAAGATGCTATTTAGATGTTTGCCAAAATTTTTGTGGCTGTATGGGAAAGATTGCCCTAATTCCCACAGGTCTTGCAGCAAGTCTGCCATGATTATTTAAGCACATAGGAACATGCAGGAGAATGACAAAACTGATCTTGAGTTTGAGAGCTGAAGGGGAATGGTGAAGTTGTCAACAGCAATGAGAAGAGGAGGAAGAGTGGCAGGTTCAAATTAAAGACCTAGCTGTGATCTTTTTTTGCTTCACCTGACAGGGAATCATCCTGAATACACCAAACTGTCAATTCAATAGGTAGAATGGAACAGAAACAGACAGGGCAGAGAAGTTAAAATGTTCAGCCTGGGAATTACAGCAGAAAACAAGTGAAAAAGGTATACAATGAGAAAACAGAGTCTGTAGTGGCTTTGAGAGAGTCCCATGAAGAAGGGAGAAGAGGCTGCTGTAAAAGATGCTGAAAGAGCAATAAAGAAGGATGATGGAAAGCCACAAGCGGGCACTGCCACAAAAGCCAGGCCAGGAAAAAAGTGATCAAGGGTATCAGATTAGACAGGAAGGTCAAAGAGGACACAGAGATTCCCCGTGTTAGGCAGAAAGAAGTCATTTGAGACCTTGGTGAATTAGTTTGAATGGGGAGGGCTGGAGCCAGATTGCAATGAGTCAGAGGAAAGGAAATCAATGCAGCAGTCGTAAACAGGCCTTTCAAGTCACTCAGAAGTGAAAGGGAGAAGGGAGTGCTGGGAGAGAAAGAAAAGCTGACCTGTTTGCACTGGAACTTCACAAACAATGTATTGTTTATTTCTTTCCTTTTCTCAATATATGAATTACCTTTTTTTGTTTCGGTTTTCTGATTAATTTTGTTGTTGTTTTTATTTTGAAGAACAGAAAAGTTTCCAGACTCCCTCATTCTAACAATCGCCCATTAATATATCTCAGGCACCTACCCAAGGAAATGCATATAAATAGCAGTCTGTAGGAATTTAAGTCTCTTAAATTTATTATTTAATCTTGATTTAACCATAGAGCTTCATTTGTTTTCATGATTACTACTTGTATGATGTCTGGTACTGGAGCTCATTGGTGCCAAGCTAAAATTAAATTTGGTTTTAAATCCCTGGAACTCCTACAGAAACATGAAGTGAGCAATTGTACTGTAGAACACACTGTAGAGAAGTCTGACTTACCATGCTGTTTCTCCAAAAACCTGTTTAGTCTTTTCAAGGCATACGCTTGTCCCACCAAACACAGATTTTGCCACCCTGGCAACATTTAAAAGATATGAAAATATCATGATAGAAATGCAGCAACTTAGGATTTAGTGATATAATTTTCACTGAAATGAAAAGGTAGCTCACAATGGGAAACATTTGGCAATTACACAGGAATATGGACTTGTGATTTCTGGCACTGCTTTTGGGGTCAGTAAGTACCTGCGCCTGGAAGAAACACAGAGTAGCAGGGTTGAGAATTTCCACAACTGGCTGGAAACAATTCTTGCTGTCTGACTTTAAGACCACAGTTTTCACATGCTACCCTTTGCTCATGGTGTCTCAATTTTGACAGAATAAATGCACAAAAAAAAAGTCCCTTTGAAATACAGTTTGATCCTAAAAATATGACTGAAGTAATAGATGTGCTGGATAGCAGGCAGTCATGCAGTCATGCCACTGGTGACCCACAGTGCCTTCCTATGTGACCTGTAAAAGATTTTAGTCATGGGTGTTCCTTACAGAGATTGCTGATGGATGAGGAGAGCAGCTGCAGAGACCTTTCTAGCCATGTGCCCTCTCTGTGGGCGTCAGCCTGGGACCCCCAAATTCCCCCATGCCAGAGGCAGGCTGCTCCCCACCTCAGATACACTTTGTTTCGCAGCTTATCTTCTGTTGTCCCACATGTAAAGTAATTATCCACAAACAAAAGTAAGAGAGCACCTAGTGAAGACTACAGCACATCTTTAAAAAACAAATCGCCTTCCTCTCTTCGAGAGCAACAAAGCAGTTTATCTGACTTGATTTTTTTTCTTGATATTTAAATCAATAATTTCATCTATATTAAATGAATACCATCTACAGCAGACTTAATTTCAAGTTTCAAATAAATAATCTTAGAGATTTAGCTCGTTTTTCAAATAGTGAATTACTCTCACTTCAGATTTTGCAAATGTGTTTTTGATTTGCAGACGTGGCTGGAATACTCTGCACAAATACATCTCCTAGCTATGCTATGCTCTGAAGGTGTCTCCAAAGACTATTCATGTGATTGGTCACCTAGTTCTTATAGAAACCACACCCATGATTTGATGAAGCTTACAATTTCAAAAGCAATAAATTTACCTTTAATAAGCTGTGAATAATCTTGATTGCACACGTGCAAGCATGCACACACGCACACACACATTTAATTAATTTACATTTGAATACAAGTATTTGGACTGAAGTTATCTGCTAAATTACTTGCAGGGAAAGCCCACAGAAAGAGCCAGAGCTTAAACCTCTGAAACGGAACAATGATTCTGGGCTACATTCCCCACACGATTTACACCCTGTATTGTTACTGTGGGCAAGGTAAATATTGGAGCGCTTCAGCCCGAGAACCCAGCTCTCTGTCTCTGCCAGTGCTCAGCTTGGTGCCATCTCCCCACTCCATGTGACTGGCACACAAGAACCAACCCGCCTGGCAGTGTTTCCATCCTCCCACAGAGACACAAATGTGTCAGAAAAGTCATTATTACCTCTTCCAAGTTCCCTTTGGGCACACATGGGACTGCACAGAGGCGAACTGGCTGTTGCACCCATGTGGAGCAATTGCTCCTCAGCATCTGCTTGGTGTCTCCACGGTTGGAGCTGTTTGGCATCACACTGCTTTCTCAAGGTCCTGTAACATTGCTACATCAGATATAGACATTTGCATGCTGTGGGAATTTTTTCCAGCAAGTATTCACCACACAGAATATTCCCCTTACCTTCTTTGTCTTTAATATATCCTCAGGAATAAAACTTACTAGTAGTGAGTACGCTACACACAAGAACATGAGATTCCAAGGATTACTTATGAAGTACCTGACAGTGATACCTTGTGCTCAGTATTTCTCCCTGGTGTATGTTATGTGCTAAAAGGAGAATTTCTGTCTCAAGATTTTGTTTAGGTGGGGTTTTTTCCATATTATTAAGGCCATGTGAAATTTTGCAAATTCACAGTCATAAAATCATTTATCTTGCAAAAGACCTTTAGGATCATTGAGTCCAACCAATGCTACAGGTATTGCCAAGATGTCTAATTAATCCTACATCATCTAGAAAAAAGAAAAAAAGAAATTTATAATTTTTCCAAGCATTCTTATAGAGTTCCTACCTAATAGGCACTATTGACCAAATATTCTCCAGGGAGTAAACCCACAACTGTGTAAGATTTTCACATTACTTACACATGAGAAGGTCAGTGGAAATATTGCATACAATGTCTGTTTGTATTTTTGCAATGTCCCTTGGATTTCTGACAGCACCGCCTGATGCACTCTCAACTTCTGAACTGCATCAGGCAGAACAAAAGGATTCTGAATTTTACTTTTCCACATTTCAGTGCTAAGAAGCTGGAAAGTGTCAACTTTCAGTGAAGTCACCTTTTCTTGCAAAATGTCGAAATATACAGAAAAGGAGCACAGTTGAAATGACACAGTGCTTTGAAAGAATGAGAGGGAACCTTTGCAATTCTAATCGTTTACATAACTGCAATCACTAAGCTACAAAAGTCGTGTCCTCATCCTCCCATTAAAAAATGAATGATTTGTGCCAATTTTGACAATTTGTTGTCATTCTATAAAAATTCTCATAGTAGGTGTTCCCTCAGTAATTGTTCTGCTAATAGGGTTTCAGGACACTGCAGCTCTGAGTCATGACCTCAGATTCTCTGTATGCACAAGAAAGTTCCAGTCCGAGTCAGTGGGATTTGACGAGCAAGTATTGAAGAACACTTTTAATAAGCATGAGGGGCAAGGAATAACAAGGCAATGTGTCTGAGGGGGTGGCTGGTTTGTTATTGTGGCCAGCAGCTGGAGCAGGTTGGATAGGAGAGCGTGCTTGAATCTGCCCTCTGTACCACATGATGAATAGCACTAACAGCACCTGTTAATTGCAGGTTAGAAATTCAGGATAAATTCAGAAGACAGGCATAAAATGGGAACTTATTTCTCATAAATGCAGAATTTTATCCCTTACTGTAAGATAAACACATACAATCACATATGATGTTTATTTTATTACTGAGAAACACTTAGCAGTTATGCAGTCAAAACAGTGTTCTGCCCAAGAGGAACAAAACAGTTTTAAGGAATGAAAATAAAGCATTCCCAAATAGTATGCAAACTATTTCAGATTGGTTCCTGTTTGGTTTTTTTCCATGAAGAATTACACATTGCATTATGTATGTTAATACAATGCACTTTCATTAAAGACAAAATAATAATGCAACAGAGTAAGGAGCAAACAGAAGTGGACACTTAGCCTGACGAACTGGGCTCAAAAAGTTTCTACCAGCTTTATTCATACATTTCCTACCCTCTTTAATTTTAGACTAGTCGGAGTTCCCCTTGCCTCATTCTGTAGAAGGTCATGCTAAAAACCTCTGGCTTTTGTGACCAAAGGCTGTGGAAATTGGGTCACCTGAAAGGGCAGAGTGGTCATATCTTCTCCAAAGTCATGTTTTTTGACCATTTACATATTTTTTTAAACGGACAGCTTGATCTCTGCTAGGTATATCAACAAGACTCATTTGTATCCTTCAAAAATGTCTCAATTAATTTAGTATTAATTAATATTCTTGAATGTTTCTATTTTGTATGACTTTCATAAGTCCCATGTCCCTAATTACTCCGCTAATTAGAGGAAAGTCTCATGCTTGTCATATTTGCACCTGCCTCTGGGATTTTTTAGAGAGCAAATTTTAAAAACGAAGTTTTAATGCATCTACTACCAATGCATTTTGGTATTCCTTCTAAATTGATGACAATGAGTTGGCCTAAGGGTTGTACATATTTCCAAAGACTGTATCTGAACTGTGATTTCAGGAATGATCTGAAATCCCATGTTCAGCAGCACCACGCTCTACTTTCCCTTCCCTGTCCTGGTCCCTGAGGCAAGGGGCTGGGGAAGGGGACGCCCAGAGAGGCAGGTGGGAAAGCTTCCATCTCTCTGCTCAGAGAAGCTGGGCAGCAGGACTCCAGAGCACACTGTGTGATACACCTGCCCTCTGCCTAAACACAGCCAAAGCCTGCAGCTCTCGACTGAACGAAAGAACGCACATAAAGAGAAAAGGTCCTGAACATATCCACCCCCGAAGGGATTTCTGCTTTATCTTCAGACTGTATGACTTACCAGACTAGGTCTTCAGTAAATATCTGTTATGAACAAATTCCCAGTTATACATGTAGTCCTCAGAGAGTTTTCTCAATGACAAAGGAGTTAAGGTAGTTGGCCTCACCAACCACTTGGCTCTGCATTTTATTTATGGCTTTGCAGCTTCTTCCTCTGACAGGGCACATCTGGGTCCCAGATGCTTTTGCTGTTTTAAAAGTAAGAAAAAACATCAAGAGGGAGAAGAAAACCAGGTTTAAGATGATTTTTCCTCATCAAAGTTCTGCAGCAACCACAGGCCACCTGAAGAAGGAGATACAGGGTTAAGATACATATTTTGAACAACACATAGACTGTGTTTACTTCCAGAGTAATTTTCTGTCCATCAAAATAGTGTTGAAAAAAACAGCATTTCTCATTCCCAAAGATTTCATGATGTTAATGATGGGCTGAGGCAGCTTGGAGTCCCTTTCTGTCAAACACACCATCATCTTCCTGGTACTGCCTTCCATCTGAATCTTAGGCATCACATCCTGGCTACAGTTCTGATTGCATCTGAGCTTTGAAGACAGCCTCCTCTGCCATGCTCAGGTGTGCCCACCAAAAGAAGTAAGCATTTTAGACTTCCTCTTCCTAGAGAGTGTATTATAATACTTTTCCATCCCTTGTAAGGCTTCCAGTTTTCAACATTTCTGAAATTTTCCTCTGAATTTCCTGCTTCTCCTTCAATAGCATGAAACAGGTCAGAAATTAAGTAGTCCGATCATCAAATAATTCACCATCTCAGTTGTTGCTGTTGTAAACTTGCTCTTTCAAAGGAAAGAAGATAGAAGTTTTCACATTGGTTGGTAAGGAGCTCTTCACAAAGGAGTAACCTATTCTTCTGAGACCTCATGCAAAAGGCATAGCTGAAGAATACTAAAAAGCTCAGATAGAGGTATTTTCTGATGGGGACTTGCCAGCATTGTGAAATCAGGCAGATTATGAAGTCAGGTAGAGGGTGAATTCTTATCCATAAAATAATGATTTCTAACCTTTAGAATGCACTTGTTATGTAATATTAAGGAGGGAAAACACATTTCATGCTTTTAGGGTATCAAAAGATTTTTGAAGGTTAGGGAGGGGAAAAAATAAAGAAAATAAAGCAACATTTTAGCATGGATCAGTGAAAATGAATGTTTCTTATATTGTCACTTTTAAAGCTGAAGTTTCCATACTATTAGCTAGCTGAATAGTTGCTTATTTTGCATTTTTTAACTCTATGCTCTATTCAGTGGCACTTACTACGAGGAACTAAAATTTATTACAGTTTGCAGGAGTTTTATGACTTGGAACAGCAGTGATTTAAAAGGAGTGAACATTTTAGTAACTTTTTTTTTTCTACCATGCCATCCAATTGTTAAATGGAAAAAAACATACGTAAGAGGGTTAGGCTGAATGATGAATAACTGCCAGTTTCTTTCTCATTCTAGAGTAACACAATGTATCAAAGGTTTAAACCATTTCAGACAGGTTTAAACTTCCTAGTAGCAGCGCATAAAAGAAGGCATTATTCAGCATACAGCATCTGCAGATTTTCTAGTTTTAAAAGAACATAGTGATGCCTGCAGAAGTTAATGCATGTCCACAGGGTCATGTTAATATGAAGAATATGGAGAGAAATAGGTCAAACCTTGCAGGAGTTTGAATCTAAAGGTGACCCAGGCCCAGAATCTAAGCATGAGGAACTCTGAAAGGACCAGACTGTAGCTGTAAAGATAAAACATGCACCTGGGGCTCCTGAAAGCCACTGTGGTCATTCTGGATAGACACTGTGCTACCGACACAGAACTGCACACAGATGTGGGTAATGTACTCAGGCTTTCAAAGACTTTGCCCTGGATGCAGAGCCTCTGTGCAATAAGAACATAAGGAATCCGGCCAGACCTCTGAAAACAACTTTCCAGGTCCAGGTGACAGTGCTGACTGGGGCTGTGCTCCAGCTGAGTGCCCAGGCTGCAGACCACTGCCACTCCATTGTGTTGAAAGGTAGTTGACCAGGAGGGCAAAGTGAGGGCTAACAGGGTGGCCTCCGATCATGCCCCAAGTTGAGCAGAATAACCAGAACAACATGCTGAGGGGGACACAGAGAGTCCCAGTGTGGAGCTAAATGTCTTCATGATGACCATGACCCAGCTGTTTGACTGGAGTGGGAATGCCACCGTCTGCACCTGCATGCTGCAGGTCGGCTTGGTGAGTGAGCAAACACAGCTCATATCCACTTGAAAAGTACCACCTAGACATAATTCTCTGCAAGGCAGGAATGAATAAACGACTGGCTGACTGATCAAAAGGGATGGGATGCCTGCAGCTCCCAAGCCTTGCAGACAAAGACTTGTAGATTCAGATTCTTCTGACAGCTGCATGCAGACAAGCTTGTGTAACTCTGCCCTGGACCGAGGAACACTGTGAGGCAGGCATGCAAGCCAGGGCTTGTGAAGGTACCTCAGTCATGGGCCCTTACCATGCTACAGGAGGAAGGAAGGATCCTGTACAGGGGTACAGGGGGAAGATAGGACCCCCTGGGGATGCACTAAACCTCTGAGCATATTTTTTTTCCCCAGAAGCAGTGAAATAATGGGAAACAACATGGGGAGTGTGAGCTCTGGCATGACCTCCCAACAGAGCAGCCACTGCCAGCAAGATAGCGTGTGAGCATGCCCAGAAAACATGGAAAGTCTAAAGAAAACAAAGTCCTGCCCAGGACTAAGTGGCCCAGGCTCTCCTGGTCTCACAGAAAATTTTAGGAAGGGGATCTCCCTCCCTTTCAAACTTGAAACATTCTTCATTGCACGCAAAGAGGAGTGAGATGCATGTTTAGCCAATAAAAGCGAATCACAAGCACTTTTATTGCTGGGGCACCTTCACCCTCTTTCCATTGCTTGACCTCAGCAGACTCAGGTAATTTTGGCAAGACCTGGGAGAGGTGCCAAAGTCTTGGGCAGGTCACACGTCTGGCATCCAAGGTGAGGGGAACATGGGCACACCTCAGGACCTGGTGACAGCTGGAGCCCCCTGGTTGTATGTGGCCAGCCCCACTGTGCTATTCCTGCCCTGGCTGGCAGGTGGGAGACACACAGAGCCATCCTGGCAGGGGCTAGATTCTCAAGTCTCTAACAGGAGTGAGCTGTGGAAAGAATTTGGGAATGTGGCCTTGGAAATTGGGACAAAGCCAGGAAAACTGCATCTGAAGTACTGAAAGCAAGACTACAGAGGAGAGAAACTCATGGGGAACCATAGCTGGTAGTTAGGTTGGCAGTCATAGCAGAGAGATTAATAACTTCCTATTTTTTGTACCTTCAGAAAAAAGTACTGAAGCATACTGAATAACAGAAATAGGTTAGTATAAGGGAGGGAAATAAAAAGTGTAAATTACTAACTGCTCGCCTTTGGATTTCTACCCTAAAGTTCTCCTCCCTTCAAAATAACATGAGATTTCTGTTTTAATTGCTTAATGTGAAGTTCACTGTGAAATACTATTCTCAGGCACTGACTTCCGAACTGAGACAGGTAGTTAGACAGTTATGGGTAGCTGTATATCTATATGATCTTCTCCTACTACTATTCCACTGCAGTTTAAGAACCTAATATTTGATAAATTCTTTGTCATGTCACACCTAATTAAGAACAAAATATGGTAATCAAATATGGTAATCATAGCTGAATGAAAAATTGGTTTCTCACTGGATGGGGGAGGGAGATGGGAAAGAACAAGACAGATTTAGAAAGCTGTCTCCTTCCAACACCGAGATGAATCCAAGTCTCAGAAAATCAGTTAGAGGCAAAAGTCCTTGTAGTTGGGTTTTTATTTTAATGTTAGCTTTAAAAAAAGACATTTCAATCCAAGCTGATTATTTTCATCTAGAAAATACTAGATTTATCAATTTATTCATCTTAGGCAAAAATGAAGTGAAATAATCTTTGACATCAACTAGTATTATACCAAAGAATTAACATCTTCAGAAAAAAGACATAGCCAGGAAATTCCTACCTCATCTTGTAGATGCTCCAAGTCCCATCTTTCCCAGACTAAGGCTACTTGTTTTCTGAAACAGACAATTGAACTGCGCTTTTCTGTAACTCATATTTATCCAGCATGTATTGATACATTTTTTATGCCAAAAAGAGCAGACTTCAGTAGGAATGAAAAACCCAGCTCAGGCTTTCCTGTAGAAGATATCTAAATAGCATGTCAATGAGCAAGACCCCCTTTTAGCCTGCGGGTAAAAACTGATGTAGAAATAAGCAGATGGACCAATAAGTATGAAGAGTACAACTGTATCTGGCAGGTACTATAACTTTCAAGAACATTTGGCACATCTTATGATATCCATCACTGTAAACTGAGGCAGATTAAAAGGTTGACAAATTTATACATGCCTATCCCTCTCATTTCTAGCATGGACCTTTCCCATGTGCTCATCCTCACTGAAGATTAACGGCACAACAACTTTGAAGTGTTAAAACAAGATGTGTTAGAATTCTGGGAAAGCAAACCTGGGCCACAACACTTTCAACAAAGCAAAAATAGCTCAATATTTCATATTGCAAGTAAACTGTCTGATTTTTAGAAACTTTCCCAGAAACTTTCACCCTTATTCTGTGACCTGGTATTAAACGTGTAACATCAGTGAAGCCCATAATGGAAACAGTTTATGGGATGAAAAAACTTAAATTCTGCAGAAGTTGCATCATTTCAATTACGTAACCAAGACTGCAGCAGCCTAAATATTAGCCCCGTCTGTTGTAGCTCTTTTGGTGTTTTAGTGGGCACTGCACACATCCTTCCAGCAGAGAATAAAGACACTGCCTTCTAAAAGTTGTTTTCCATTTTCAATAATTGCACAGTTCTACAAAAATACCTCAACAGTCAGGTATTATGTCCATAAAGCCATCACCTGCTGAAGAGTCTAGTTACTTTGATAATAACTTTATGAAATTCATTTCCGCGGAGGTATTTTTAATAGTTACCTGGCTAGAAATGACTGAGGTGTTTTTGAAGGTAACTGAATACTTGCTTTTCTCTGACGCTTGCCCCAAGTATTTCCCTGTAATGTATTCCTGTTGTCTGTGTGCTCCATAACAAGAGATGCTGTATTCCTCAAACAATAAAGGCAATCCTTCAGGTGCTGCCAATTCAGTTATTGCCTTTACAGGTGGGTAAGTAGTTGCTGGGGTTTGATTTGTTCCACTAAATTGCTTTTATGTCTTCTAACGGCAGCACACTTAAGGATGCTCTTGCTTTCCTTCTGGTGTTTAGTGGAAGCTGTACTTTTTATTTGAGTCATTTGCTAAATCTGTACTTTGCCTTACTTTGCTCACCTTTGCTTTCCCTTTAAAACTTTTCCTATTCTCTCTGTCACTCTTAGTGAAGTCTAGCTTCTGACTGGGAAAGTGGGACTGAAAGCGAGGAGGGCAGGAGGGGAAACTGTGCCAAGCACTGAACATGCTCCTGTATTGGTGGCACAGCAGAAAACTTTGCCATGCAGGCAGGCACTGCCAGGGCTGCTCTCTCATGCTGTTCCCTGGGAAATGAGGGACAGAAGCCCTTCACCTCTGGCAGCCGGGGGCAGCCAGTTGTGAGGTAATGGGCTGCAAGGGGAACACCCCAACTGACTATGGGTACTGCTCACCTGTGAATTACTCTTGGGAGGGGAGAGGAATAGAGAGTGACTCTGGATCACAGATTTGTCCTTCCCAGGGCAGATTTCATACAGAGCCTGGCTTGGTAGTCTGCTGAGATCTGAAATTTAACTCTAAAGCTGTAGTTTTTCTCTCTAAGCAAATCAAACTTTCCTTAAGGAAGTGTAAAGGAGAAGATGAAAGATATTTTCTTTTCTGGGGGATGTTTCCAAAGGGGGAAAAAATGTAGTAACTTTTGAAGCTGGCTTTAAAGTTTGATTTTCAAACTCTGATTGGTCCATTCATAAATCCTCCCATAAGCCAAATAAAAAGTCATGTAGCTTTGCCTAAATATAATTTACTTTTTATTTTACTTATTTTTCAGCTTGTCTTCATCTTCTACCTCATTCCCTAGGAAATGACTAACCTTCCTCCCATTTATCCTTTCAGCCTCCAGGCTGAATGTAATTTTGTTTCCTTTAGTACTACACATGCTTTAAAACATGGGGAAAACATGCATTTCCAAGGAAAAAATACATAGCAAGGTGTCACTAGGAAAACTTGAAAAGAGAATGAAATAAGCAAGACAAGCATAGTAGGGGATATTAAAAAAAAAATCAAACCAACTGACAACACGCCCAGATCAAGACATGTAATGCAAATCTATACTGGAGCAAAGGCAAAGTAAACAAAGTCATTTCAGCACTAGGAGTACTTTAAATTTCTTCATTTTTTAAAGTGGTTTCTTCATTCTTTCCCCCCCCCACCCCTTCTTGAGAACACAATAAAGGGCCAGCATCATTCACCCTTAGTAGCACCTTACTACAGAAAGCAGAGAAAATAGTTCATGAAACCAAATTTCTCTGCTTAGGTAGAACAGGTGATTGATATTTCATGACTAATTATGCTAATTAGTGCATCCTACTTATACACCTGTCTTAGCTATTCAGCTGAACTTGGGTAGGTTGTAGAAAAGACTGATGGTTTTGTCCTGGAGAAGAAAGGAAAGCCAGTTCGTTCCCATTGGACGTAATTTCATTTAGAAGAAGACTCTTTCATTTCTTTCTGCACCTCTAGAAATGCGGCTGATTTTTCCTCTCTTGCTAGAGTAATTGTGGTGTATTCTCCTCTTAACTGCCCTACACAGAAATTTTTCTGCTATTATAATTAAAATAGATGCAGAGGCTGGTTCAGTACTGCCCTATACACCCATCTGTTAAGGGAGCAACAATACCCACTAACAAGGCGGTAGACCAGCTTCAACGGGGCAGAAAAAGCCGAATGAAGATTAGCTTAGAGAGGAATTTCACCAAACACAGCAAGTGCCCTATTTTCTGCCAGTAGGACCTTCTGTTTGAAAACAATGCCACACAGAGCCAAATTTTTCATTACACAGGACTATAGGACCTGTGGATATAACCTAATGAATCAGTTCGCCTCCTCTGCCTCTAGTTTCCTTGTCAAGATGACTGGGCAGAATTCCACCTTCAGTATCATAATACCACTATTCATCCTCACTCTTGGGTTATGCTTGCAGCAATACTTCCTAAATGCTACGCCCTCTCCAGTTTCATTTAACACCACCACTTTCCTGCGGGCCTCCCCTGAAGAATTCTTGTGCATAGACATAAAAAGTTCAGATTTTAATTACTACCCTTCAGAAACTGTATTCTCTTCTGGGTATCTTGCACATCTCAAGGGAGAGATTGAGAAAAGGAAGGAACCTATCTTAGTCTTATATAGCACGTTTCAGGCTAAGGTGAACACTTGGCAGCAGTGTGAACTGGATGCTCCCAGCCATCCTTACTCAATATTTTAAAGGCACATGGCTTATCTTCAGGAGAACCTGAATAGTCAGGGGCACATCCCGCTGGTCTTGAGAAAGAAAATTTCAACCTAAAAAGCACCTGAACTAAAAAAGCACCTAAAAAGCACCTAAAAGCACCTGAAACCTTAAGGGCAGAGATGTCTGGCTTCTTTTCCAGTACCACTACTTGGTGCCCACTTGAGGGAAACCTTTCCTGAAAGGATCACCCATAGTGCAATCAGACAGTGAAAGGGTGCTGCTCTTGCTTTGGGGCTCCTTAGAATGTTATGACAAAACATGTAAGGATGTTTTTGATGTAATATGTTCAAATGCCACAATTGGTAATCTTGGCCTTAGAGCAGTAGGTGGTGTGCTCTGACACAAGAAATGAGTGCAAACTTATTACTTATACTAACTTATATGAAAATGAGCAAAAAAATAAGTAGTGCTATAAAATAGCGCTATATTATGCCTTCCAGCCTTTGCCAGCTATATTTGGCCAAAGACCTTGTGCCATAACAACCTGGCTGTATATTTGAGGCAATCTAATAAATAATTAAGGGAACTACCTACTTTAATGAATTTCTTCTAACGTTAATATTTTATTATGAGAATTTCTTGTTCAGTTTTCCAAACACATGATGAGAAAAAGGCACTTGATGACTGGGTTTACCCCAGTTCCTGTTGTTTACAGCTTTTAAAGTGGCAAAACCCTAGAAGAAATAGAGGGATAGAATCAACCATAACCTGAAATGATGAGAGAAAAAGGAAGAGCATGAGGTTCAGCATTTACACAGCTCTCATTCCACTGTGTGACCTGTGGTAGACAGGTACACAGGAAAGTGGTAATGGAAAGCTAAATCCCCTATTACCCTTCCATCTGGCTCTCCCCTGAGGCAAAATCTGCTCCTACAACACATTTCATTTCTCTAATGACCATTTTTTAGTGTGTATAAAGCACTCTCTATTTATACCACTCCAGTTAGTATTTGTAGTAAAAGAAAGCTTAATTGGGACCTCCAATGCAATTAATGCATAGATATAATTCCAGTGAGAAAGGACTGTAAGGCAGGACTGACAGGGAGTTCTGTGTGGCTGTGACTGATGAAAGAAGAATGCTACTTGTAATATGCTGACACTGTACAGAATTAGGCTTTGTGTTCCCTAGCCATAAAATGTCTTTTGGGATAAAAGGCAGACATTTTGGGTTAGTTAGCTCCTATTTAATTATGTGGCTTCCAATCTAAAAGGGTTTATTGAAAGTATTCAAAAAGGGAGAAGAATGGAAGGGACTCACACATATTTTTAGTTTACTCTGAAGTTTTTCATTATGCAAGTACTCAGGCATCTCACCAAAATAAATTCTGAGTGAAAACTAGAAAAGCTTTCATATTTTAAATAGTATTAGACAATGTTACGGAGTTCACAACTTCACTCAGAAATCTCCCTCACTTGATTTTTTCTTGTACTAACTGGATGAAATCTGAAGAAAACATTGCATGTTATTCAGGATTTAGCCTATATTTTTTCTCCCTATTTTTAAACATAAAGTTTTCCTTTTTGCATTTAACCTCTCATTTGTTATTGATAGGTTTTTCGATGTTGCTTTCTTTTTTGTTCAGATTGTTTTTTCCAATTTGAGTCATTTTGCCAGTATCCTTAATAAACCCAGTTTAATTGCTGTCAGGCAATTTCTCCAATCTATGATGACTAAACTGTATTTTATTCTCATTCTCCCATGAATTTGCAATCCCTTCCTTCTTTGTGTCATCTGAAAATACGATTTGCATTCTTTTGTATTTCATCCTTCATTTCATTCTTGGATTCATGCAAACATATACAGCACGTGGAATGCCCTGAAGTGAAGAAAAATGGACAATGAGATGCAGGCACTCTGGGACAGAATTTGTCAGCAAGATATAAAATGCAAAAGCCAGAAAATTGATCTGATTTCTGAAGCATTTTCCTGAAGCCCTGGGCAGGATTCATTAGGGATATAACAGGAGAGTCATGATACTTTCTTGTTTACAACTCATTTAGTTTTTATTAGAAGAAGTTGCATCCTTGGGAGGAGTTCACATCAGAATCTGGATCCAAGCTTCATATTGGGTTGATATCAGATGTACACATATATTATGTTTATTTGGTCTAATAAAGTAGGACAGATGAAAATATTATGAACAATACAATAAACAAAATAATACAGACAGGGCTTCAGTTACCTGGGCATAGGTGAAGAACTGTCTGAGACCATAATATCAGTACACATACCAATTTAAAAATATGTAAGAAAATAAAAATAAAATCCATTAAATTTAAAATAAATAAATATGTTGATCCCTTTTCTCTGAATAGCTGTGGTTTCCAGATAAACAATTACATGCAGATAAAAGTTACTCTTTTTTAAAATGCCATCAAACTGTCCAGTGATTGCTATGGTTACAGATAATCGGTCATAAATACTGAACAGTTACAAAAAGATTAAAAAGGAAATTTATTCTTTTGTTCTGAGCTCATAACTAACTTAGTAGAATAAAAAACAAGTACCTCACGGCATTCTTTTTTCATTAAATTCTTCTCTATTGAATCACGGCCTCCTAGGGATTAGTGCTGTGGTGTTTGGTAGCTGTTGGCTGAGACTTAAGTGAAGTGAGATTTAACACAGTGCAGTCTGGATCTACCACAGTCACCACTCCTTTGTTAACCACAAGTTTAGATGTGTGCTGTTAGATAAAAACACATAGGTAGCAAGGGGACGTAGCTAATCCAAGGTCAAGGAAACATATATTTACTTGTTTTGTAATAGACTTGCAGCAAGCAAATATTTAATTATATGGATTGTGCTGTAACTATTGAGGAGTGAAAAGAAGACAATAGGGTGTTGTTCTTTCCTTAGGGCTGCTGAAGAAGAGCTTCTCCTTTAGGAGCATACTGCTATTTTGTCCTATCCCAAAATTATTCAGCCATTCCCTTTTTAGATATAACCAGAAGATTGAAACTACAGCTATAAAATACTTTTTTTCATTGAATTTCTCTAAAGCCAGGCAATGTTGTGGTTGACTGTCACTAATAAGAGGTTAAAAAGGCAGTTAGAGGATGTCTACATAAATCTTTATGTCAGTCTGTTCATCTCTCTGGACTGAGTTAATGGCACAGCCCAATTCACCTGATCCAGCTGCAGAATCTTATCCTAATATATTGAGATGGTGCAAGGACAGGACTATTTTGCAGTCTGAATTTGCCTTGCTTTTGACATATTTAAAATACTTATGCACAATTTCTGAAAGTTTAAAGAGAAAGGCAGAAAAGTTTCGACATAAAATTGCTGGATTCATCATTTGCCATAAAGATGAATGAAGGCTCACTCTGAATGTTTTAAAGCACAGGGAAAGAAAGCACTGAAGTCTGCCACAAAATCTGTCATGATGGGCACTGTTGCAAGAAGAATTTATCGTGTACTGACAATAGCTGTGAATGACAATGAGGATAACAAACAAGGCCAATCAGCCAGCGTGGTCGGGCCTGCAGTCCCAATGGCCCCTCAGATGTGGACTAATGATAGTCTGATGTTTATGGCTCATGCTTCAGTGCTGTGTATATAACCCAGCTGCTTTCTGCATCAGACAGTCCCTGCAGCAATGACAGTTCGAGCCTCCAAGTGCTCCTGCCTGCATTTTGGGGTTGTTTGAGGATCATTAGAGAACGTGAGTTGAGCTTGGTCAGACGAAGGTCCCCAGCAGCTCATCAGCTCATCTCCAACAGACACTGGCAGCGGCGGCCTGGGAAAGAGTGTAAGAGCAGAGCAAGCATAGTGGTACTTCCCAAGGGTGACCACATAGCTCTTTGTCTGCAGTTTCCCTATATTCTGCTGGGAAGTAAAATTATCTCAGTTCCTTTCAGGATCCATATAAATGACAGTCCTTTGCTTGTGGATGCAGTCCTATGAGAATTTTCTCTGGTTTCATCAGCTTTGAATAGCCTCAGACAACTGATAGGAATTTTTGTGGACCCAGATGTTTGCATGACAGGAAATTTTATTGGTTAAATTTTACAAATTCATTTACACATATCTAGCTTTTTAAGAACATACTTAGAGGTATTTAAATTCCATGCCCTGTTTTATACTGTGTTTCCAAGGCTAGCATGGACATATGTTTCTGAAGCAGCCATGTAACTCTTGGCTGCCAAACTGAATTTTTCCGTCTTTTATATGCTGTGACAATTCAGTTTATGTAAGGCACTATGCTGAATTCATGTGTATTAATATCTGGATAGTATTTTTATAAAAACACAAAGCCCAATCCCCAAGTGCTATCAAAGGTCTGGTTTCCTTGGTATGATGTATAGTTTACTGTATTGGCTGTACAGTAAACTGATAGATATTCCAGAATGTACATTGTCATAGACAAGGTCATGTACAACTGAGACCAAATCATTCCAGTTTTATGAGCCTAGTTCAGACTGAACTATTTTTTAAAGCTGACCAAAACACTCTAGGTTTCTGAGCTTACCTGTGCATTTGAATGGAGAAGAGTGACTCTATTATGGCCTCAAATTTAACCAATTTTGAAAAGGAGATTTTTAATAGCTTTCTGTTTCTTTCTCAAAGAATCCCCACAGAGAAACTGTGTGATATTTTGAGTGATTCAATGAGCCAGTCTTATGTGTTTTTACTCTTTTTCTGTTGCAAGCCTTGATAATGAATTCAAATGTTTTGGAAAGTGTCCTGTAAGATACAATTCTTAGATGAATGAGTCATGGCTGCTTTTTATCGGTATGAGTGCCCAAAGATCCTATATAACTTTGAAGAGAAGAAATTAGTTTGATAAATGTAGTGCGGTGTTCAAAATCCAATTGATTTTATGCATCATTTCAAATTTTCTGCTGCAGGGTGTACAAACATCATTTACATAATGAAAAGAAGAGACAAGCAGTGTTTAGCACCAAGCAAGGAAGTCACAAACAAAGAAGCAACAAGCTAAGAGAGGGCAACAGTTTGTGTAACCAAACAGTCTGCATACCCAAACCATCTCATACCATCTTCATCCTGTGAAGCAGACAGGATACAGAACGGACACAAGAGGATTGACAAGCAGCTCAGAAGGCATATCTGAGTAAGTCATCAGGCAAGATTAACAAAAACATTCAGAACATGAAACTTTTAAAAACCCATTGTGCTTGTAAAGGACCTCTGCATGTATTATGCATACATGTAATTAAATAAATAAACGTTAAAAAATTAGGTCACAAAAAGTATAACTGGGGACATACTGAAATTTCTTCCATCTAATATTTTAAAAGGGTAGCATATTCCTCTAATGGTAAGATATACAGTCAACACGTCTAATTTTAATGGAAAGAAAAAAATCTTGATCATTTAAAAAATTTAATTAATTTTTACTCCAAGACCTTTCCTGGAATTATACTTTTTGAAGTCTCTTTTAAAATGTGCGATTCATGTACAGAAGAATGTTAATATAAAACCACATTAAGTTAAACATTATCCAGTCACAAACCCTATGGAAAGCATTTTGAGACACAGAAGAAAGATTTAATTTTATTATATCTTTTTAAATTTTTCAGCCAGCTGAACTGTAAAATATTGTGTTTCACTCTGTGTAAAAACATGATGAGTTAATACACAACACTATGGGATTCACAATCTTATTAAAAGAGTTTTTCTAATTAAAAGCCAGTGTGGGCTATAATTTGAAAATCTGCATTTTTTAGTTTTATATATATTCTGTAATGTCAAAGTAATAGTCACACAAAATGTCTAAATCTGTTAAAAGTGTCAGGATTTACATTCCTGCTGAAAAAAAGGCCTTTCTAGAACACCAAACTGTATTCCATGCAAAAATCAAAACTCCATTTTAAAAGCATCTGAAATTATCATAAGTGGTTATATACATGATAATTACACTTTACCTACCATGACACAAAACAGGAACTTTTATTTTCTATTAGAAACTCATTCATTCACTGAGTTTGCAGTACGGATAAGGAGCTCGGTGTCTGTGTGCGTATGTGAGTGCAGACATTTGCCTAAGTAGCTCGTAGCTTAAACTTTTACAATAGAAAGGGCTGAACTTTTTAAGAGGCAACAACATCACAAAGAAGGTGAGATGGCTCCTGGATCTCATTATGGAAAAATAAGGGCCAAGTTAATGAAAAGCAAGCAGCAGTATATAGAGTCAGCTGCGTCTCAGGAAACATAACAAAAAGGAAAGGTTCCTTTTAAGGTGGCTAATATCTGTAATATTTCATTAACCAAACAAGAAAACAAATTCTCACCAAAAAAACTGATTGAAAAAGTTTTTTTTCTACCTCCTCATTGTAAAAAGGAAAAGGATGTAATCAAATGAAAACACACCTGCTCCATGCAGGCATGGGACCTCTCATCCAGAATGTATCCAACAAGGGTTCAAGGCAGAGAATCTATTTCTTATTTTTTAAATCTTCTGCTATATACATCTACAACTGTCTTAGCAGCCACAAAATCTTGGAATAACCAGAAATTTTCAAGACTGATAAAAAAAAAAAACAAAGCACAGCAAAGAAATTTACACTTGGAGCAGATTCATATTCTCTTTTGTGGTGTCACATTCAGACAACACAGATGGCTCCATTCCTTTAATTTAGCAGTTTAGGTTTTTCATTGCAATTTCCCCTAGAGTTACCAAGTTAAAATGAGGTGTAATTTTATTTTTCACTGGGGGCACAAATCACCCCCAATTTAAACTGTCTTAAAATGAGCGTGAAGAAATCATGACTGGTGGAACTGGCCCCAAACTTAGGACTATACTATTGTACCTTAAAGAACAATTAATTATTTTATCAATTAATGTTGTGACTTTGGTTACGGGGATGATACCATCTGCAGTCAACCTGTCTTGTTCACTCAAAGGATCTGGAGCTGGCTGGTCCATAGACAGCACAGTGGTGCATGGTGATAGCCACTCTGCTGCATTCCTCTAGTGAATGAAAATTTATTTGGACATTAACAGTGATATAGGAAAATTATGATGGAAGACAAGATGTATTAAAACTGTGTAAAGACAGTTCCATTTTCCTAACATTAAAAAAAAAAAGGCAAAACAAAACACACAGTGACATAATTGCCTGGCAGCAGAACATGAAGAACCTAATCCAAGATTAATGTGGGCTGGAAACGTGAATTTTCATGCAAGTGCTGGTACGGCTTTTTTCAGTGGCTGCAGGACTGCGTGAACTTGCACATGTCTCACAGGAAAAATTGGCTTTATAACCCTTCTTCTCTTCCCATGTTTTTCAGGATAACACATTTCAGCATAGCCGTATGTTACTTAACCACAGTAAGTCCTCCTCACTCAGGGGTTTATGTGTTCTGGGTACTTTGGACTCCTCAGTCACTTTGAAAGCCAAGGCACCCACACCAAAGATTGAAGAAGAGGGAGCTTTAAATTGCACTGTACAGCCCAGATCTATCATAAAGCTTTCATAGTCTCCAGGCCATTAATTTAGTGTCGACAAGTGGGATATTAATATACTAAACTTTCTCCATTTAACCATAAAACCATTTAGCTGAGCCCTGGTGTCCTAACAAGCTAATAAAAATAAAATGTTTGTAGTCTACCAGTAAAAGACAAGGTCAGTTGCATGTGCCTCCTTTCCAGTATTTTACAGAAGATCCTTATATACAATAAACTCATTATCCTTCATACTTATCCATACAAACATCTTCCAAAGAGTTCAACTATCCAAATCACAGCCACGTTGCATCTGTACTATACTCTTTGTCTGATAGATACAGGTTATTTCAAAGGAGAAAATATTTATACAACTGCTGCTGAATATTTGTGCATTATTTCTCCCAAATAGTGTAATCTTGCATGATTTGTGGAGACATTATCAGCAATCAAAATTGTAGAGAAAACTCAAATAATAAAGAACATTTTCAGGCTATGGAATACAGCCTGAATATATTTTTCAGCAGAAAAAAGAAAATTAAAAAAATGTGTTATAAGAACAGGAGGGTGCCTGATAACATTCAAAAGCAGTAGCTTCAGGCACAGTTCAGACTCAGGCAGGAAACATCCTCATGCCTTGATTCCCAGGCGTTTGCAGAAGTGAGAGAGGTTCAGAGACAGAAGAACATCAACACTTTAAAAAGTTTAACTAAACAGGAGCATTATAAACTATCAAGCTCACAACATTAGTCACTATGAGTTCTGTTAGATTCCCCATAGGTAAACTGTCCTTTCATAATGGGGACCATGTTAATCCATTCTGGAACATCTGATACTGGTCAGTCCCAGAGATTAGAGAGAACAGCCTGCGCCTCTTTGACATGACCCTGGGTCCCATTTCGGATCGTGGCTCCCTAGAAGATGTCCTGGTATCGCTCAACAGCTGTTGTGGCCCCACAACCACTTTGTGCTGACTGGATCCCACACCAAGAACCCTCAACCATGAGCAAAACAGTAATCCAGCTCCTCAATACCCCTGCTGAGGTGTAAAAAGCTTCATATTGCATACATGGAAGGGCAAAAAGAAAAAAAAAGACAAGAAAGAGAGAAAAATTGAGGAAAACAGAGCAGGGTGTCAAACTGCAGGAAGGCAAATTATTAACAAATCAATCCTCGTTGAATTATTTCTTTTTTTTCCTTCCCTCCAGCTCACCAGACCTCATCACCACAGTAACTACTATTTTGTGTCTTATTCATGTATTTTGATGTGGTGCCCAAGTATCTTAGTTCTTTCCAAGCCTTCGAAAGCTTTCACCTGTGTTTAACTTTACAGGGAATGAAGAGTCCTTGTCCCTTCAGTGGTACAGGCCCACGGAAAAGCCACCAGGTGAATCAGCATTTATATCTTTCATTGTGAAAACACTATTGACATGAAGTAAGCATATTTTTTGCTTCCCAATGATGCATAATCAGTTTAGATTGCATTCATTATCGCTTTTGTTCTTTTTTTACAAATGCATTGTGAAGAAAAAATTTAGGCTGTATTTTGTTCTTAAAGCAGTCACAGTGGCTCTTTGTTATTCATAATTAAAGACTGATAATTAGATACTTAAATGGTGTGACACTATTTCTGCTTCTGTCTTGGAAGTCTGAATCATAATAACTGGAGGAAAATCTGGTTTTGGCTCCAAGTAATTTCCACACAAGCAGGCTTACCGGTACAATGTCTATTTTGTGTTAGTAGTAAAATGAGCGTTTTCTGCCCTATCCATGAGTGCACCTCACAACATTATCTGTGGCAGCACGCACGGCCTGTTTGTTCATAGCAAGCTGCCTTGTGACTAAAGTGCTCCTGTAGAAAGAAGCTGTAAACATTGGAGGAGCAACTTTGCAGCTCACTGGCAAAATATTTGTTCTCATTGGGCAAACAGTGCTGCATCATCCACTCACAAGAAGCTGGGAGCAAAGAATGGGTTTCCTTTCAGGAGAGCAGGCAGAACACCCCTAACCCCTTCCCCAGCTCTTGAGCAGGGCCCGATGTGGTGCTGATTGTGCACATGGACTGGGATGGGCAGCAGTGCGTGACAGGGGAACAGTGTCTGGGGAATCACCCCAAAAAACTTTTCCTCCTCTTCCCTGGCGAGGCACAACTTCCATATCTGCTAGATCAAACCCCAGGACTCCTGGCAGAATTTCTATCACTGGAACCATTTTGTTCCAGCTGTAGGACCATAAACACAGCTATAACCCAGTCACTTTGCCCAAGGCCTTTATACATTATTGCTGCATCTTTTTCAGTGGTGCCAGGGCACTTACATGCCTCACCAGCCCTCACAGCCTCTCCCCATCTGCCCATGGCCCAGGACTCTATCTCTCCCCCTCCCAACAATGTCACACTATGGCCAGACGTGAGCTCACCACAGCCCTGCCCTGCCCAGCCATGGGCACTGCTGAGCCAGACCCCCGTGTGGGCCCACATCCTGGACCACCCAAATCCCAGGGAGGATCCTAGTGCTAGGGGCTGGGGCTGCCCCTGGTGCTTCCTGGCTGGGCAGTGGGATGGACGCATGCTCCATCACCATGGTCTCAGGTGCCTGCACAACACCACGACAGGAGGGGACATTAATGGTGTGAAGATAGTTGCTTGTTGTAAGGCCACAGAAAAAGAGTCATCTGGGAGCAGAGTGCAGATTTTGTTAGTGTTCAGTTCCATAATTAAACAAGCTTAAAGGCCAAACTTGACGGGAAAAAAAAAAAAAGAGAATAAAAATCAAAGAAACATGAAAGAATTAACATGCACACCAATGATATCAGGAGCACTGTGAAACACATGCTGGTTCCCAGATGAAGGTAGTGCAATGCCATCCAAGTCAATGACTTCCAGCAGCAAAGGAGGATCTGGAAATTCTCCTTCCCCTCCAGCTGCCCTGGTACTGATACGTCGCGTTGAGACAGGTATGACACACGCAGATCACATCAACAACTCCAGGCAAAAAGCTTATCTTTAATACTTTGCATTAAAGATATACATATATATATACTCTTTTATACAGTTTCTAGCTGTTTACATAGTTTTAAAGCACAAGAGACTTGATTCAACCAAACACCACACACCACCAGGTGAACACACAATAATCACGCAGCATGTTTTTCTATCTCTAATTCATCTCTGTCTCTTTCCCACGGTCCTTCTCTAGATGAAGCAACTGGCCTGAGCTATGATTTTACAAAGGCAACAAGGCCTTCATTTTATAAAGTTTTACCCATATGCCACACTGCTACCCTCTGAACTGTTTGAGGGTCATTTGCATCTAAATGGACAAGTGATCTGAAATTGTTCACAGCCACGTAACCAGAAGGCAAATTTCACTGCTTCAACTGAACAGGTATTTCTCTGTCTCTTTTTGCCTTCCCTTCCCCTCTGCAGAATGCAGTTCAGTGGGAAAATAACCAAATCTTCCTTCCACAGTCTCCGTTAAGAACAGAAAATAGAAGTATTTCTATATCTGAGAAGAAAAACAACTCTAAAAATGGGAGAAGAAGCTAATATTCTGTACAAACATGGATGACAAATGACCACAAAACTCATCTGAGACTCGACCTGATTTTGAGACAGTTTTTTGGTGACCTGTGGGTGGATGAAGAGCAATTGCACAATTTCTTTATAATTCATACTGAACCTGCAAAGAGCACACTCTCGCCTTATGCTTTTCTGAACAAAGCTCATCATTAAGAGAGTAGCTAAAGTCTAGTATGTGAATGGGAAAGACTCCTCACAAATCAATCCTGAAACTAGTTGCTCCCACGCTTGAAAGGGCAGCTTCTTGAAATGACTAACACATATCTGTATTCTAAGGACACGTATAAAATATGACAGCTGCCCTGTCGTGACATTTAGAAGCAGATGCTTGAACAGCCCACAACAGAGAAACTTCCAGTGCTCTGTGAAACATTAACTTCCTCAGGAAGCCCTATAGGATAAAGACCATTCAGGATCATTTTATGCCATTAACACAGAAACATCTGCAAAAGCGTTAGAAGGAACTCGGTACTCCATTCTTAATAGTTCACCTACATCAGACCATTGTCTCTTGTACAAAGCAACACACTGAAGGTTTCCTTCCATCTTTTTCCTTCTTCTAGTTGCGCTTATTAACCCTCAAACTGTGATACGTCATGAATAGCTCACAGTGTAATCGTGAAGCAGATGATGTTTCATTGTAGATGAAACTCCCAAGGTTTTTCTGACTTGTTAAAAAGACGGTATAACCAAAAGATATGACCCAGGCTCACCTGGAGCTGTGCCTCATACTGAAAAAAATGTTGATACAGTTTCCTGAGGAAGTTCTCTTTATACAGTGGCCTGTCCCAAAAGCTGATTCATACCCACCTCTTTATATCCTCCATATACACTCCTTAATAGGAAAATATGGTTAATTTTTAGTTTTTCTTGCCTTCATTTATTTTCTATATAATAAAAGTAATGAGGAAAAAGACATTAATAAAAGAAGTTGGATTTGAAAATACTGTAGCAGATCAGTGCATGGCACAGAGAGCAGCCTTATCCTGATTTCATGAGATACATTATATTGTGAGAGAAAAGTGTCCACGCGCAAGATAAATTCCCTTAAAAAAGTTTCCTGACACCAATTGGGCCGAGATTTGTTCCCTTATTCACAGGTCTTCAACACTGCAAACTCTTCTGCTGTCAAACACCCCTCCTAGAACTTCCTGAACTACTTGAGTAACAGTCTGCCAAAGACCCTTTTAGGTTTCAGTGTTGTACTGGTTTTCAGCCAGGACACAGCTAGTTTTCCCTCAGTAGCCATGGGTGGGTGGAGCCTGAAGCAATGTGGGTGGGCCTGGGTTGTTATTCTATACCACACACATCATGGCTGGGAGGCAGAAGTAGGGGGTTCTCCCTTCTGAGAAGGAAGCAGGCATGGATTGCTGTGGGGAGGAGAAATATGGGCATGGAGGGTCCCAGTGCCATTTGGTTCATTGTCTCGGGGGTCCCACCACGTAGGCTCAGCTCAGTGACCATTCTGCATGTAAATACCACCTCTTTTATACACTGTTGTTACTAGCGTTGTTGCTGTTACTGCTCATTTTTTTATCTCTTTGCTGTTTCCAGTAAATTATCTCAATTTGTAATCTCTACCTTTTGTATCTCCTGCCAGAAGGGGGAGGGGAACGAGTATGTGTGTGGGGGCACTAAATTAGGGAGTGCTGCTCCTAAACCATGGCAAGTGCCAGTGTCAAGGACTAGGTTAGAGGAAGGAGAAAAACTTTGAGGGCATAAATAGAAAGGAAAATCAAATCCAGAAAAAAAACAGAGGGACATGTCAGCAAAGCAGAAGCCACCAACAACACTAAGACTTGGTATAACTACTGAAGTAAGTACCTGCAAGGATAGCCTTAGCTAGGAATAAAGAGATGCCTCACATTGTTTCATTCCTTGTATTAAAAAAAAATGCCAAATCTTTGAGCATACCTACTTTCAAAACATAAATTTCTCATTCTTTAAGGAGACTAGTAAGATGCAAGTTTGAACCTCCCTGGCTTTCTTAGCCCATCCACGTTTGGGCCGTCTTTCATGAGATAAGGATATAAACATACCAAAATAATAGCTAAGCAAAGATAAACTGAAAATGAATTAAATCAAACATAGTAACTGAAAAACCCTTTTTACCCTGGCAGATTTCTTTGTCTTATATTGCTGGGCAACAGAGAAACACAAGAAAGGTGGAAAGCAGTTTCAGACTTTTGTGTGATCATCTAAACTAAAATTCTGATTTGGGGAAGAGAGACAAGCTGGAATCAGTCTTGGAGCTGAAAAGTCCCTGTCTGCTTTCACCTATTTACTCTCATGCTTTCAGAGTGTCCATCAATAGAAATTGATTTAATAAGAAAATGTAATCTTTGCAAAGACATACTCTGTTGTGGAAACCGGTGTGCTTCTTTTCAGATGTATTCTGATATCACTGTTACAATGTCTTAGTTGCTCACAGTATGGTGTCTTGCTATATATTTTTTCATTAACATCCCCATGATTCCTGTGAAAGAGTCAGGCAAGAGTTGTAAATAGTATTAACTACATTTTACAGAGGGGAAATGAAGACCGAGAGGTAAAATAATTTGTTCTTAGCTGTGTACTGAGTTGGTGCTAAAGGCAGGATTTAGAATTCAGTCTTACAATATTCCAAGATCCTTTCTTCAACCCCATTTCTTCCCAGGGCCTCTCCTGAAGGTACAAGAACTGCAGCAGCAAGAGGACACACAGAATATTTTCCTCGCTCAGCTCCTTACAACTCAACCATCTTCTAACATGTAAAAATTTCATACACTCTTTGAAGCCAATATACCTGCCAACTATGACCAGAATTTGAGTGGTCTAATCATAAAATTTGAAGTTATTTGGTTATTTCTCTGGAACCAACGAAGCATGCTTTGGTTAACTATGTTTGAGGTTAGATCAAAAATGGCTATGAGATTTTTGACAGAATTATCCAATTCAATTATGTCAAAGAAAGGAGTAAAATTGAACCAATGTCAGACCTAAAGAGAATTATTCTGAGTTATACTTAACTGAAAAATGAAGCCTGGAACAAAAATGCAGAATGATGATGCTATAGTAGGGTGTTACATGCTGTTTAATTACTGCCTTTTTATGGATACTGTACACCAACACAGCATAAAGCAATATACGTCTATTTTAATAATACTTTTATCACTCAGCCGCCATATAGATAAATGAACTTGCTATGTGCCTGCCTATCATATCGGGAAAAAAAGAAGTGTCATGAAGAAAGAGAGTGGAACATAGTGAGATGGTGGCAAGGGAAGCTGCAGTGTGTTTCTGTTGCTGCCTCTGGGAAAGCTGGAGTCTGGGCTGCAGAAGGCCCCTTGAGGTTTGGGTCAACTTCTCCACAGTCACCAGCAAACACATCATATAGCTGAGACTGCAAAAAAGCAGGCACAAACACTGTTTAAGGTGCTCTTTTTCAGTTCAGATTTCAGTCTTATACTACCTCTTTTCTGTCATTACTGTACTACAGGTTAGATCCATAGCATTTAATTGTGCAGTCCCATTGATTGTGCCGATTTTACCTCGGCCTAAAGGATCACTCTTTCTCCTTTATTTAGCATTGATATTCTCTTTCCTCTTTCTGTGCAGAAGGAGGAATATGACTAAGTATGCAGCTTAGCATATCTTGTATGCTGTTCAGATGCTAGTACTGCTCTCATCAACAGAGTACTTGAACTTCTTCCAGAAGTGCCCCCTGCCTTTCTTCTGAGTCACTCAATAGTTGTTAATGTTTAATGGCTAAAGGTACGGGTGAGAGATAAAAGACAGAGGAGCATGCGCAGCAGATTTTACTCTGCAGAGAAACCTGGTGACCCTGACTGTGTCTCTGGTTTTTTCCACAGTGCAACCAGGAAGCCTGCTAAATCCTGCTTAATGCAAGTGATGATGACTTAGGATAAAGGAAAATAAAACTGAGAAATTATATGTAATTCCCTAGTGGCCTTTGCTCCCAAATGTATCATCATTTAGGCAATAAACTTTTTATTTAAAAAGGTTAAACTTATGAGTTCCTTTTCAACACAATGATACAGTGCAGCACTACAAATTTTAAGCAGATATATTTCATTAAGTTTCCCCCAGCATGGCCAGAATAGCATGCCTTCAGGACTTTCATACTGACTTTCAGGTTGCCCTTGTCTTCTAGGGAAACCTTTAAAATTTAAAGGAAAAAAAATCATTTGTACATTCTGCAAGCTGAGGAAAGAAATCCTACTTGGTGTGATTTGCTATAATGATAAATTTATCAGAGGCTGTTCATTTTATCTCCTGCAGAACTGCTCTTTGATGGCATTAATCTGCAGTAATGATTACAGGAAAGTAATTCAAAGCTGTTCAAAGGGAAAGGTGACATGATGCTCTCCATCTCTTTTCTGAATGCTTCCTCAGATTGTTCAATAAATTACAAAGAAAGAGAAAAGATGGGCCATATGCAGCTGAATATTTTGGGGAATCTAGAAACATGGAGCGATAAGAACAAGACTGCATTTGCAATAAAGTATGTGTTGCAGATTCCTCATAGACCTTTTATAGCAACAGGAACTGAGTCCAAAGTTTTGGGGATGTTCAGTATTATGTGTTTTACATTAACTGTTAGCAAAGATGAACCACAATTTAACAGTAAATTAATGTTTCATAATATTTCAGATTAAGTGAATTAATGGTACCTTTTTGTATGGCCTTTTCAAAATTACAAGAGATTTTATGACTTTTAGGAGACCACTGGAGCTCATCTAGTCAGACCTTTGAACAGGATTTCTAGGCTGTCAAGAGCCCAAGCCACATAAGGTTTACCTAGCCCTGTGTGAAAACACCCTTTTACTGAGAGTCAGTGGCTTCCCTGGTGACCTGGCTCAAAGCAGGTCATGTTTCTAAGAGTGATCTTCCTTCTATCTAGACTGAGTCTTCCAAGCTGCAACCTGTGGTCGTTTGCTTTTTGCTTTACTGTTTGTCCTTGCTTTACCAAACGAATTCTCAAGTTATTAGAAATCAATGTAATAGTGCCCCCTTTAATAGTGTCCAACACCACCTACTTGGGGAGTATTTCTAAACTCTGTGGGGTCCTAATGTTACTCATAAGATTATTAAACATTCAATATTGCCAACAATTTATGGCTTACCTCAGGTATAATATTCCAGAAGGAGATGTGCTATCACCACTGTGAGATTTAGGATTGGAGTAAATGGTACACACATGCAAAAATCCTTTTGCACAGCTTTAGCAGAGTCAAAAAGCCAGCTGATATATTACACAAGTATTTGAGAAGAATTTGAAGGTCTGCCCTGAGACACTGCAGTGCCCTGTTGCACTCACACCACCAGCCCATAAAAACAGCTCTAGAAGGACCTGCTGACATCAGCTACAGACAGGGCCTTGTCCATCTCACTGCAGCAGTGTGGTGACAGAGTTGTGGTGAAGCTCTTGCCAGAGTAAAAAAGAGAGGTGTGTATTCAGCTTGTGATCATTACTCATCTGCCTCCATCTGTCTCAGGGCCTCCTGCAAAAGCACCCACCAGACCAGTCACATCTGAGCAAGAATTCTCATGGAACAATCAAAACAGAGATGGCCATGGGAAGATGTGTGTTTCTCTGCAGAAAAGTGTCATTTTCTGCAGGCGGATGCTGTATCTGGTCCAGCGGGGTGTCTCTCCACTTGCAATTGTCTCAGGAAGCAGGTTCCAGTGACACTCTTGGATATTTGTGGAATGCCTTGCCTTATTACAAAGTGATACAGGGATACTCTTTCAGAGGCTGCTACTGCAATACATGGAAGCTTAGTAAAAATGATTTGGGGTATGTTGCCTTGGACATACACTTTGTGAAATATGCACTGGATATAGTTATCTCCTTGGTGTTGGCACATGGTAGGAGGATGTGCTCGCAGCAATTATCTTGGCTATCCTGAAATAAGTGCAAGTAGACATCACACCTTCTGGTACAGGCAAACAAGGACCATCCTTGAAAGGATGATTCACAGGTGAGCATCATCTCTTTTTTGCTATGTGCAAGCAGCCTGATGTGGTAGTGTGGCTGTGACTGACATTTGTCTGTATGACACACTAGATGAAATAACATCTCATTCCTGAAGACATTCGTGAAGTCCATCTTTGCAAGTAACAAGTGCACTTGGCTTTGAATATACTCAGAACATCTTGATACTTAGAGACACAACAAATGATAATATAGTAATAATAATATTGATTGATAATATTGATTATTTCATTACCAGCTGTTTTCCTTTGTTCCAGGTTATGTAGTCTGGAAGGAAAAAATATTGCAAGGTAGTGGTACTGAACAAGCACATTCAAAATAAATCCAAGGAGATGAATATTTACCAGTGTTTATCAATGGTAAAAATCATCTCTGCTATAAATATCGGAGGAGGCAGACTTAAGTAAAAGCCAGGTGGTTTTGAAAATCATGTCCTAAGGATTTCCTTTCAGTGCGTAAGAAAATCTATCCTTTCAAAAACTGCAACACTGCAGATAGGATTGCAAGGCAGCAAAGACCTGAGAGGTTTAAAAAAAAAAAAATAATATTCCCAATTAAAACACAAAACTCAAGAGGAAAGATAGCCACTTCTATGACTGTCATGGTTTAACCCCAGCCAGCAACTAAGAACCACACAACCACTCTTTCAGTCCCCCACAAGCAGAACAGGGAAGAGAATTGGAGTATTAAAAGTGAGAAAACTCATGAGTTAGGATAGTTTAATAGATAGAGAAAAAGCTGCACACATAAGCAATGGGAAACAAGGAATTAATTCACTGCTTCCCATCTGCAGGCAGATGTTCATCCATCTCCAAAAAAGCAGGACTCCATAGTGCATAACAGCAACTTGGGAAGACTAACGCCGTCACTTCAAATTCCCCCACCTTTTTCCTTCTTCCCACAGATTTATATGCCGAGATGATGTCTTATTGCATGAGATATCCATTTGGTTGGTTGGGATGAGCCGTCCTGGCTGTGTCCCCTCCCCTCTCCTTGTGCACCCCCAGCCCACTCACTGCTGGCATGGTGTGAGAAGCAGAAAAGGCCTTGGCTCTGTGTAGGCACTGCTCAGCAGTGACTAAAACTTCCCTGTTACCAACACTGCCTTCAGCACAAATCCAAAACACATCCCCATACCAGATACCATGATGAAAATTAACTCTATCCCAGCCAAAATCAGCACAATACAATAGACACATGAGCTGTTTCCAGTAATGACTGGAAGGAAAAACGTGATGACCATGCTCAGAGGTCAGAATAATTTAGCAAGGAAAATGCTTTTAAAGACAGTAGCAAAACTAAAACTTTAGTTCTTGTTTTTTTTCCTAACCCATGTTGAGAATTTACAGTACAGTGTTTTGCTACACAGCTACCTACAAGCATGCCAGAAAAATGTAGGAAGAAGGAAACAGGTATTTGGAGGATGTGTGTGTTGACTGAAGCTAGTGTTTAAATTACCGAACAATTACAGTCACACCATCACCCATTGACAATGCACATTTCTTCACAGAGCTGAAAGTATAATAATGTCTAGCTTTTCTGAAGCCTTTATCTTCAGCTCTCAAAGTCATTGGTAGCAGCTATTATGACTCAGCCACAGGCATCCCTGACAGCACACCTCTGTCTGTCCGTACTCCCCTGGCCTAGGAGAAGTGCTGAGACACTGCTCAGCTCTACCGGCAGACGCTACTCACATTCCTGACAAATCACATTCCAAAGCACCAATGAAGGTTCTTTTCTAGAGAAGCATGAGAAAGTTAGAAAGAAGCCAGTACACAGGATGGTAGAGACTTCAGGAGTGCAGGAGGGTTGTATATCTGCTTTGCCAATAATACTAAATATAGACAGAATATTCGATGCTAGTAAACAGTGCAAAAATGGAGTTATTCCTGTTCCCTTCTGTATTTTCCTCTTATATCTGTTCTTTATAACAAAGGACACAAAATTTGCCCAACTAGTTCTTCCACTGGGCTCATGTGATTTGGATGAACAAAAAAAGTGATTTTTTTGAGAAGACATCCTTTTTGAGAAGACATTTAATGGTTCTAAGGGAATTAGATCAAATTTTTCACTTAACCTTCTCTGTATTAAGCTAAATACATAGAACTTCTTTACCATGCAGCTGGAAGACACATCTTCCAAAAGAGAAAACTGCTTGTAAACACTCTTCTGTGTTATATATACACACAGACAATTTGTTTTCCGAAGTGTAGGCTTCACAGGGTACATGGTGTATCACATACTGCAATGTTCTGATTGCTACAATTGTGGTGATTTTTCCACTTCTACTCACAGTCCTCTCTGGACTCACAGTCCACAGGCACCTTTTCTGCTCTGAGAAACAATGAATACGCGTTCAACTCCCTACCCCTTGTTCTTTTCTAACTCATCCTTTTGAAAACACTGTGCTGCACCCTATAAGTTATTGATTACAAACAGTAGGACTCTATGTTAGCTCCTATGGTTTACCTTTGATACGGTGTATCACTAAAAGTGTCCAGCTTGCTTTGTAGAACTGGCTTGTTATCCACAGGTTCTGTATTTAAAGCAGGAGTTTTCAGTCTCACCAAGTACAAATCAGGAAACACTCTTTTGATACACTTACTTGGTACGGATCTAGTGTAACAGAATCAGAATTTAGTGCCCTGGAGTGAGGCATCTTGGACCAAGTTGCAATACACATATATATATAAATGTATTATGAGAATTAATTTTATCTCGCTAATTGCGGCTCAGATACTGTTATTTATATTTGAATCACACTTTTTTTTTTGCTTACTCTTATGTAAAAATAGACTTTCTTATCTATATTAGTGGCTGCTCTGCTGGATATCTTCACATGACAACAGCTTTTCTTCAATTTACTTTCACATTTAAAATCGGCACTGAATCAGACATTCATGTGTTTTCCCAAGCCCTCATTAGGCATTCTGAAATTGAGTGGGAAATAAAAGAGAGTTTTTTCCTAGAGTGTTTCCATTTTTAATTTGTTATTTAAGAGTAGGCCTTTTTAAAGAATGCAAAAAAACCCAAAAGAATTAAGACAAGATATTTAGAAATGCTGATCTTCACAGACAGTGCAAAGCTGAGAGGAGCTGTTGACTCACTCGAAGGTATGGTGTGATTCTTGGGGATGGTGCTGTGCAGGGCCGGGAGCTGGACTCGATGATCCTTTTGGTTACCTTCCAATTCTGTGATTTGCCAATATGTTATAAATGAAAGAGCAATACTAATGCTCTGTTAAAAAGCTATTGATTCTGTGGAAAAATATTGGTTCCTTGGAACTTCAGCTCCTCTCAGCTATCAACCATATTTATCAGTCTTGAAAATAATTAGGAAGAAAAAATCGAAACCATTTTTCCTGAAAGTGTTTGTAGCTCAGGCATCCAGTAAAATTATCATTACAATAAATTAGAGTTGTCAAGAAAAAAGGATATGGCCTGAGAGTTAAAAAAGAATGAATTCCAAAAGGCAGTGAGTGGTTTAACAGTCCCACCACCTTAATATCTTATTTATTTGTTCATTTAGTAACCAGACTGCAAATAAATACTATTCAGGACATCTTCAACTCTTTTCATTTTGCTTTCAATTCAGAAATTTAAATTCAGAAAGTAGACAAAATTGAAAGTTTCAAATCTGCATAGGAAGTTAAGTAATAACAAGTACATTTATTTTTGCGAAAAAAAAAATAGAGGTTTTGTTTCAGATAAAATAAGTTTGTACTTGAATAACAGAAGGCAAAAAAGGATGACCTGCAGTGCATATGCATCACTAGAGCTGTATAAAGAATGTATTGTGGAAAGGTTATTGAGATTTTGTAATTTGGCTTGGCATCAAAAAAAAAAAGGAAATCTTGTCTGTTTTAAAATCTCCAAAATTAAAATTTCAATGAAACTGGAGTAGGTTACTCAATATTTTTAAATATTGAAAGGGTGTTTGACTTCAGTTTTTTCCATATTGCATTGCAGTAAAGAATTTTTTTAAAAAATAAAAGGACCAATAATTTCTAAAAACCCTTTTATGGTTTTTGGCCTTTTTTTCTTTTCTCTTTTTTTTTTTTTTATTTTTAAGATGGTGAATTTATTTTAAATAAAATGAATTTAGCAAAGAATTTTGTTTTCTTCAGAATCTGTCAGACCTTTGGGTTGCCTGACTCTGAAACTTATCTACCACTTTTTGAAAAGTTACCAGATAGGAAGATCACCAACTTTATTTTTCCTCTGGGTAACTTTTAAAACATATAGGCATTTTACAAAATTATTCAGAGGTTGGAAAGAGAGGTATAAACTTTATTAGTCCCTTATTTACATTCAGAAACAAAAGAAAATACAAAACTTTTAAAAATAAGAGGGACAGGAAAAATATAACTGCTTTCAGTTTTCTGCTTTATTGCAAACAGAAAAGCTGCTTGTTTTGCAGCCTGAGTGCTTCAGGGTATTTTACCAAGTTTGAAATTATCTATTCATCAGCTCTGGTAATGAGCTTGTGCTTTGCTTTTCTGTGTATTATTACTAGGGATTCATGTACTTTTATTGACTTATTATATTATCCTCCAGGTCTTCTGCTTCATGCAAATGCTATTCCACTCCAGGTTTAATAATTAAGCTGTATTGTACAGTTGCTGCTGGTCACATTGCAGACTTTCCAACCTGTGGATTCATGACAATTAACGAGTATCAGAAAAACATATTTGAAGTGTAATTACAAGGATAATTTATGTAATTGCATTAATTTTATATATGATGCTGACAAATAATGGAGTGATAAAGGAAGGAAAGGACTGCTTTGGGTGGCAGAAGAGTAGTCAAAAGTGTGGTGTGGTATGGACAGCCAAAGGGACAAAATGGAAGGACAGTATGAATGACAAATGACAAGGAAGTATGAGAAAGGAAGTACCAAGAAGAGGGAGAGAGTATATAGAGAAAAAACTGCTAAAGAGATGATGACAAGAGAGCAAATGTAAAGGGTCATAAGTTTACAGGGAGGGACTCAAGGAGTCAAAAGCATAGCTTAGCAGCTGACAAAAGGAATCTAACGCTAAATGAAATTATTAGCTAAGGAAGCAGAGTTAGCAACCGTGTCTGTTTAAAAGGAAGGGAATCAGTTACCATCTAAGTTAGCTACCTAGAGGAACAGAAAACCAAACAGTGGTGTATTGATTCAGCAGATAAATCGTGGACAGCAGCATATCCATGAAATAGGTAGCTGAGCTATTTAATCCATCAGGTATCAATGGGAAGAGAGATGAGTCACTAAATGGACAAATAAATAGATGAAGCAGTAGATTAGAGGTGAGACATAATGCAATTGGTGAGAATTAGCTGTCAGAAAACAGGTACCTGGAAGGAGTTTCCCAACCATGCTTGGTAATGGCAGCCAGGCAACCCGAGATGCCTGCAGGCATGCTGATCCCTTAGCCAGGTGCCTGGGTGGTGCTGCTTTGGGGCAGAGATCGGAGGTGAGGTGGGACAGTAGCAGTGGGTATTTGCTTGCCACCAGGGCTTCTGGTGAGAGAGGGGGAGGAAAGGGCCAGCAAAAATTCTCATCAGAGGAATAGTCCTGCATTTTGAGTTTCTTAGCTTAAATGTGCCCAGCTTGATTCCTAAAGTTTGCTTTGAAGATTTGCAACAAGTCAGAGCCCCCATGCTGTGGTGAAAGGGTGACAAATGGGAAACAGATGACTCCTGTTTGTACAACCTTTTATGCTTACTATACAAAGAAAGGGCTGTTCATTTTTCAGCCTTATATCCTGTGATGTTTTATCGAGCAAAATGGAGAGCTATGATTCAAGCTACACTTCCTTTTTACCAGCCAATCCTTCCTCCTCACAGGCTTAGCAGAGAGGCTGAGCTCATTGCTGAACTATCTGCACTAGAGAGTAGATGTAAAAATAGTGTGAGTCAGGATGCCTGTTTAAGGTGTGAGGAAGCAGAAAAGAGAAACAAAACTGATGTTTACCAAAAAAAAAAGATGAAATAAATGAATATTTTGACTAATTTCACAAACAGCTACAATATATATTTTATATATTTATATATATATATATATATATGTACCTTTTGCAATGGTATATCCTTAATTTTAAGTTTTAAGTAGTCAAAGGATTATTACCATAATTGAGAGGCTTTTCTTAAGGCAGTTATATAGTTTGATGAACTGGATCACGTGTTGTACCCTTGCTTCTTTGCCTTGGGTAAAAGATGGAGGTTTGAAAGATAGCAGAAAGTAAGGGGTTTTTTGATATATTTTTATTGGAAAAGCAGATAGACCTAATGAAGGACAGCTGAGATGTGAGGTTATTTCAAAGACTGAGAAACTGGAGGAGAGAGAATGAAAGGAGTTAGCAAGGAAAATGGTACTCTGGGGTGCATTAGGAAGAGCATTGCCAGCAGGTCAAGGGCGGTGATCCTGCCCCTCTACTCAGCCCTGGTGAGGCACATCTGGAGTGCTGTGTCCAGTGCTGGGCTCCTCAGGACAAGAGAGACACGGAGCTCCTGGAGCAGCTCCAGTGGAAGGTAACAAAGATGACTGAGGCACTGGAGCATCTCTCTTACGAGGAAAGGCTGAGGGAGCTGGGACTGTTCAGCCTCGAGAAAAGACACCAAGAGGGGACCTCATCAGTGTCTGTGAGTGTCTGAAGGGAGGTGCCAAGAGGAGGGATCCAGGCTCTGCTCAGTGGTGCCGAGCAACAGGACAGGAGGCAGCGGGCAGAAACTGATGCACAGGAATTCCACCTGAACATGAGGAAGAACTTCTTTACTGTGTGGGTGACTGGGCACTGGAAAAGATTGACCAGAGAGGCTGTGGAATCACCAGATGTTCCAGAACTGTCTGGTTGCAATCCTGTGCCATGCGCCCTGGGATGACCCTGCTTGAGCAGGGAGGTTGGACCAAAATGGCCCAAGGTGGTCCCTTCCAACCTGACCCATTCTGCATGCGATAGTGTAAGTTTCTACAAGTTCCATTTTATGTATATATACAAACACATAAAAGGACTCTCCTCTGATTGCATTCCTTTATGCATAAATTACTCTATACTCCTGTTGGACTGAAATATATATCAGATCCAACAGTCCAGTTTCCCTGACATTTCAAACACATTCATTTTAAAGCCTAGAAAGGCTTTTCTTCGTATCTTGGAAAGGGATGAGGCAGAGGGAAGCTTTGCATGTTCTTAGAAATTAATGTCACACTTCTTACTTATTTGCCATTTGGGCAGACTGAATCTTCAAAGACCTCCCAGACTCGGCTTCTGAGCATTTATTAATAGAAATGGCAAGTAAAAGATGCCAGGACTTGTTTTGCGTACTTGCATACTTGTATGAATGCACAAGATCATCTGGCTTTGCACATGACCTGGTGCATGCTCAGAGTTTGCAGGTTTTAGAAAGAAAGCTTTTGCCTTGTGTGTCTCATAAATTCATTGTGATTGTTTTAATATTCAAAAGAAACAAATGAGTGGATAAATGGTTGAATGTTTCATTGCTTCTACTTGTAAAAATTAATTTCTTTTCCTTAGTTTAAAAATATTTAGGAATAATGTCTCTTTTCTTACAATATTTTTCTACTTGCCTTTACTTTAACTGTACATTATAGTCAGTAGTTTCTCAAATTTCAGTAGGGCACATTTAAAGGCAGGTAGTAGTCTTGGTATGGAAAGCCAATACAAATAAGTTCATTATTTTGGAAATGATAGAGATAAGTCCCATCCATTTGCTAATGTCACCTCTTCCTTTTTTTTAAACCTGGAAGGAGACTGGTACTTTTTCATTGCTTTGGAAATGTCCTGTTCTTTCAGACTGCCTCCAGAACTACCATTAGCAGTCCACAGAGGCCATTTAGTTTTTATTTATAGACATAAAGGATATACATATCTATATGCTAAGGTATGCTAAGGTGCTATGTTTACTAGGTTTATGAACACATTAAAATTTAGCATATGCTTCCCCCTTTTTTTTTTTTTTTTAAGTTTTTGAGGTTTTGGTTTTGGTTTCTTCAGGGATTTTTTGGTTGCTGCTGTTGTCTGGTTTGTTTGGGGTTTTTTTGAGGTTTTTTTGGGTTTTTTGGTTTTTTGTTAGGGTGGGGGGTTTTTTATTTAAAGTTCTGAAATTTTAGAATTTCTCTATTCTTTCTGAACTCAGTAGGTGCTTTCTCTTCCTTTACAGAATCAAAAAAGACTGCATGAGTAACCATGAAGGGGTCTAACCATTAACAGCAAGAGTCCCTGTTCAAACAAGAGTAGTAATTGAACTAGACAATTTTGATGAGCTTCAACAGTCATTGACAAATTAAGTACAATGACATTTAATATATAGTCACAATAAAATAAACACAAGACTGAAAACTGTTTAATATAAAAACTATTAAATTTGAGGTTGGCTGCAATTTGCAGAACCAAGCACAGTGAAGTAAGACAGTAGAGTATTTTAGTAGAGCTATGAGAGAGTAGCAATATTATTCATAAGCATCTCAGGAGCATGACTCACGCATTTTACAAGAACTACATTTGCATGAATTTCCATAAATGATCAGATTTGTATTGTTTAAAGATGGAAAATAAAGCTTTCTGAAGTTATGTTGGTAAATTCATATATATTTTACACCTTGCTAGCTGTATGTACAATGTTCCCAAAGAATTAAAGAACCCCAACATCCAGGAAACAAATAAAGATGGAAAACCTGCTTCTGCAATTTATTGAAGAAATAAACTACAATAGGGCCATAGTCCATTATTCTTCATCATGAATGCAATTACATGAAAACTGTATTCACTTACTAATGCATTCCTTGGACGTAAAGTCTCTGTTTTCAGCATGGTTACGTTCTAGCTTGCTTTCATTTGGCTTCAGAAAAACAAAAGAAAACTAGATTTTTAAATTTATATGCTACACTTATAAGAGGAAGGCTTCTTATCAAAATATAGGAATTTATATACATTTACCTCTGTAATTTTTGAAAGCCGTGTCCATGCATACACACAGACTTAAAGAATGTGAACTTTCTGAATGCCTTCTCTCTTTTGCTCTCTGAGTCTTAGACCCTGGTGCTTCTCCTGTTGCAGTAAGGAAGGATAATTCAAGACTAACAGAGTCAGGATATCCTGGAAGATCTCAGCTCTATTCCTTTTCCATCTGCAGCTCCCCCATGACTGGGCAAGTTGAGTGACCTTTCTGGCTTTGCCTATTCTGCCTGACTGTTCCAAGCCTTTTGCCAAGCCTAGACGCAGCACCTACCCATGCTACAGACAGCCGCCTTAGCAGGACATACTGTTCCTCACATGGTCTGGACAGAGAAGGCCATCTTGAAGCTGTCTCTGCCACCCACATACACTTTGCTGTCCAAAGAACAGTGTAAACACATGAAGCATGAGGAAAAGCCAGACTCCCATGAAGAAAAAGCTGGGAAAATATAGAAAATTATAGCTGTGTCTCTACACATGTTTATCTGCACTGTAGCCTTCTTTGGCGACTGTGAGGAATCCCTCTTGCAGTCACATGAGGAGTTCAGGCACCTGAGCAGTGCTGACTGTCTCTGTGTACCTAATAGCTATAGAAATTAATAGTAGATAATAGCTATGTTCCAAGATTTAAAGCTTACCTGCATATAAAAAGAGGGCTGCTCCTTTCAGAATTCAGACTTTTGTGCATGCACTTAGTTTCAACCACCATGGAAAAAGTCTCTGAAAACACAAGGGTTATTCCCAGTGTGAACAAGAACTGTAGTTCCAGGTGTTTCTAATGGAGGAGCAATCTGTTTGCACAATGGAGAATATGTTGAAAGTAGTCAGACGACCAGCCATAGTTTCTGGTAAAGCAACTGTCTCACCTTGCAGGGAGGTTCAATTCAGCTTCCTTTGTTTGCTTCAGGCTGCTCTCTCTTATCTCCTTCATTTTCACTTCTCCTGCTTGCCCACTAATTTTTTTCCTCAAGGTCTTGACTGTCCCACGGGTTGTAATTTTTTTCCTTCCCACACCTCATTTTTATTTTCATCTGCTGATTTGTATAGCTGTTACACAGATTGCTGCATTTGCTTTTCAGAGATCAAGTGTAATCTCTAAAGCAATGGGAGAGCAAAAATCCCAGTAAACTATATTCATTCAAAAAAACCCAAAAAACCCCTTCATTGCATATACTTACAAGGGTGAGAAGTAGTGTGCCGTATGTCCCTACAATTGACAAGGCTAAAAGTTGAATAATATCACCCTCTCAAAAAGGGCCCATTAGTGAAATGAAACCAAAAGCCTTGAATGCACTGAGGGGCAGTAGAAATTCTGAATCTGAACATGAAAAATATGAAGTGTTGTAAAAGCAAAGCAGTAGGAGGCCTAGAGGGCAAAATGCAAGTGGTAGGATTAATGCTGAAATAGGTGCTGGAGTAACTGCAAGAAGACAGGAGCTTAAGGGACACAGATCTAAGTGGTAAATTAATATATACAAATTTGCCTACTTAAGGGAAGGAGAAATCCCTTCCCAATAGCAAATGAAAAAAAACCCTTTTGAATCAGTATTTTGTAAAGATCTTTTTTACCCTTAGAGAAATGCAAACAGAGAAGTTTAAACCTAAGACATTGCTCAGCCTAAGAGAATTGAGTTCTGCGTGAATGGATGGATGGATATAGATAATGTATTATTCAGAGTATTATCAACATGATTTTTTGCTAAGGAGGAAATAAATACTTTTTTGTTGAGGTGGAATGCTGATGTATTTGCTGAAACTGTTTCTGACTTAGAAATAAATCAAGTGAAACAATTTGGCCATGGTAAATATGCTAATAACTGTCTGTACAAACTTGATAAAATTCTTTTATGCTGCCAGTGTTTTAATTTATTAACTAGTGTGGCTATGATGACTGGAAAATGAGTGTGTGAAGTAGTTAAAAAAGAGGTGTAGAAAACATGCTCGAGGAAGTGGCTCTTCAGATTACTTCCCTCGGGGATATTCCAGATGCTGCATTACCCTGCTTTTGCCAGGCTGTGTAAGAGTAAATAGCAGTTTTAGCACCAAAAATATTCCCTGCACTTCCTTATTTCTTTCTAAGAAGGCTTATGATTTTCAGTAATAGTTCATGATTCCTACGAGGTAAGTCCAGTGCAAAAAGCAAGCTTTGTCTTTGACCCAGGGCTCCTTCTGGGACAGAGCACATCAGGACATTTCATCCTTGCTGCTGAAGCTCAGATTAAGCCCAGAGTGACTTTATGTGAACTGGTGCAGACAAAGGGTATACCTTGTTTGTCTGAACTAGCCATGCCCTGGATAGCCTGACTGCCGAGGGCAAGGTAATAAAGTTCAGAAATCCTGCCCAGACCTCTCTGTGGACACTTGGGCTGTTGGCCTTTGTTGGCATAGGCTCCATGAGTCACATCCTTAGAGAAGTACCTGAGCTAATTTCAGGTTAGACGGACAGCATTAAATCCATTTCACTACAGACCAGTCAAGTTTTAAATACTCACTAGGAAAAAACTTGCAAGTATTAAAAAAAATTATCTGATACATTTTAATTCACTGCTGTTTACAGATGCCAGTTGTAATCCATAATGCTATTTTTTTTACTGATACATGTGGCAAAAATTATTTCTCTAATCTGTTGAAATATGCTAATAGTTTCAAATCATGTGTGCTTTTTAGAATTCAGATATTTGTGGCAATTCATGGGCAGCAGAGAAAAGACTGGCAAAACTCATTAAACAAGTTACTCATTGTGGGTTATTTCACCTGCTACTTCCAAATGTGAATAAAGGAATAAACAGGTTTTCATTAATAAACTGAAACAGAAGAGGGTGTCCAAATGAGCTATTTCTGCTTGCAAGCATATTTCTGTGGTAAAACATCAACTCAGGTAGTAGTAATCTGCAACGTAATTCCAATGTTGACAAATCTTTGGAAATATGTATCCGTGTATATAGCACAAAAGTATCTTCAATAAACATCAGTAAAACCCTAGTTGCATTTTCACTGCATGTACAGATTTGTTCAATGACAAGCAAAAGGGTAGAAACTCTGGCTGGATGACAGATGGCAAAACTTGCTTACAGATTTAACTTCCATTTCTTTCCTTCCCTTTCTTTTTTACTGTATGTATTGCAAATCTTTGTCTGATAGGAATTTCAGTGCTAGCCTTACTTTTTAGAATTGGCAGAATAATTAAGCAACAAAAAGTTGGCATTTCTGCAGGATATTTTGCTTTTATTGCAAGACAGGATTTCATAAAGGACTAATGATACACTTTCCCATTCCCAAAATCATGCCTTTGATCATGGCTGTCTACTACTTCTGATGTATTTTCTCTGGTCTTAGCCTTCAAAATCTGTCTTACTCCACCAAGACATCATTAAGGTCTTTGAACATAGTGTCCTCCCTGCAATTCTTCTTTATCAATTTTCACCTTCTGTCTTTTCTGTCCATGTGTCTCTCATATGCTGAGATTTCTGGAATTTACTTTAATAATTTGTTTGTGTTGGAAGTCATTCCCTTCTTGAACTGCTCTTGAATGTGTATGTGTGTTTGTATTAATAACTAAATACAGTAATCATAGAATGGCTTGGGTTGGAAGGGACCTTAAAGATCATCTAGTTCCAACCTTCCTGCCATGGGCTGGGACACCTTCCACTAGACAAGATTGCTCAAAGACCCATCTAGCAATACTTGCAAAGAACAAAATCAGATGGGAAGATCTCTAACTACAGGGGTAAAGAATGTTAATGAAAAGGTGGGTTGTACTATTTCTGACAAAGAAAATGGCCATGCTAATACCGGTCCTTAAACTCCTATAGAGTTTGTTGTGCTGCCTGTCTTGTTTTCTTTCATGTATTTTGATGGGCATGTTATCACCTGGCAAATTTGCATCTACACCAGAAAGCAGACTTGAAAACATTCAAAAGTGGGCTGACAGAGGACTTACAAAATGGAAACATATTGTTGATTTTCTTGCTTGGAATATACTGTCAAGATGGGCTGTGATGCCACTTTGCTGGCACTTTTTGTTGTTTGCAGGTGTAAGATGTAAAGTTGATTGTTCTGAATTCATAGAAGGCTGCCTGCATGACACAGGCTGCAGTGTCCTGGTGGGTATCACATTGTAATTATGTCTTGTAAAAACATATAACTAGAATCTCTACTTGAAAATGCTCTTAGAAAGAAGTCATATAACACCCCCATGATAGTAACTGAGGTGTAGGCATCTAAGAAATACAATCATAAACCAGAAACTTTACATAATCATGATCAAAACCAAATAAAACTATAACTATAAAAAGCACATACAAGGCAAAATATCCCCTAAATCTGTCATGTTGGAGAATTTCTAAAATTAAAATCTTTTAAAATGTAATTTAAACTTGTCTAGTTCCAGTGACCTTCCAAGGCCATAAGAAAAGCAGCAAAATGAAATTAATTAAACTCCTATGTGAAATTCAACATTGAGATATAAACTTTGACTTATTTAACTTCCAACTAATGTATTTCTCCATTTCTGTTCTGTTACAATACTCCATTAAATAACTGTCTTTCAACATTGTTTGTTCACTTGGAGCTGAGGACCCAAAACTGCACAAACTTTATATTAAGAAAATAGAATCAATCTTCGGTACTTCCGATTCTTGCTTTAAAAAAAGCAGGTTCCTTGGCCACACTTAAAAACTTCCCCAGCGTCTTCAAAGAGCCTTGCCATTATTATTTTTCAAAATATAAAACAAACAAAGAGATTTTGAATAGCCAACCTAAAGGCATGTTTCCTGTATTGTGTGGACCACATCTCAGCTGTGAGGATTTGCCTTAGATTTACTTGGTTGCGGTACTTGTTTTTCTCCTGTTCTTAAAATACTTCATTTCTATGAGGGCTTAAACAACAAGGGAGTTGCAGCCCCACGTCTTTACCTACACAAGGTGAGCAGTAAGATCTTGAGTTTCCTTCTCTTTCTGGAATGTAAATTACTATGCTTTGTTCTTTCCTCTGGACCTTCTCAGCCTAACACAACTGTTTGACTGATCGCAACAGGACTAGTTATGCACTGGCTTGTCTCCACAACCACGGCAAAAGGGAAATGAGTAAGGAGCTTTCCCCTGTGGCACATGGGTCAGGCAGACTCATAGCCAAGATGTTTGGGGGAACACAAGCACCGCACCTAATTGCTCCTCTGGGAAGCCATGGTGGTTGACAAGGGTTCAGCCAGAGGCATGATGCAGCAGCTTTTGTACCAATTTCTGTGCCACTGAGCATGCCAAGTAAGAGTACATACAATTCATGCCATGAAAACTCCTCCAAATACAAGTCATGCCCTTGAGGGCATGCTCTAGCTCTGTTTAATTATTTCTTTATAGCCATAATATAAACATGCAACTTTCCTAATCCTGACTGGCCACTCTCATTTCCAAATGGCGCATGTGCTCTGAATTCCCATGTGACCAAATAATCAGGAAATGAAAAATGTGTTTAGAGAAAGAGCCAAAAGAAGATAAAATTAAACCCTTTTCCAAGAGCCTCATGAAGCGACTGGGATACAGAGAAGTATCATAAGATGCTGAGAATGAGGAAGCACTTGCCTAGTGCGGTGCAGTCTCATGTGGATTGCCCCAAGCTAGCCCTAGGCTAACAATACATCTACACACAGAGAAACACTGTGAACCCAAAATCAGCCTTGTCAAAGGGATGCTCAGCTTTATAAGCACAGCCAGACTGGAAGGCTAGTCTGCTGAGGCTGTGCTGTGGCTTGGCTGCTTCTGCTACTGAGACTGGCCTGTTCAGAATGGGTCTGACTTCATGTCATGGTATAAACTCCCCCTGTAATCCATAATTAGGTTTGATGAGGGCTCAGGTTCCCTGAACACTATCCATTTATTTTGAGTACCACCAAGACCTCTTGATGCTGACAAGAAGGCCATTAATAATCAGGGCATCTCTGTGCTAGAGGCTTCAGAAGAGTAGAGAAATTAGCAAGCAAGCTGTAAACAGTTTTGCTCAAGTATCAGAAAGAGTCTTGTCAAGCACTACACATCTCAGCATGGGCTCACTTAGAGGTCAGGTGCTCTGCAGTCTGTAGTGCAAAGGCAAGCTGGGTTCATGCACATGAGCTACTTGGCTTCCCTCTGCACTGCTCTGCATTGCTCTGCTCTACCCACCAACGCTGCCTCTCCACCGTGTGAACTGCACACACAAATCACAACGTACTCCTAAAATCTCTGCCACAACTTCCAATTTGTTCCCTTTAAGAATCTAGGAATGTAACAGAAGATCTTGAAGTGGATTAAGGAGATTGGGAATACATAACCGTGAACTCTCATCGTACTGTTTCATCCCACACTTAGTGAAACATTCATTGTTCTTGGTATTTTCTTGTCATGTAAAATATAATCAGTTTTCTGTGCTGGCCCTTGCTTATACAGTTGTGATAGGATAGGAAAAACCAGTCTTTGAGAACATCAGCATGTAGTGGCCTCTTTTTGATCTAATTTTTCCTTTCAGTTTTCTGGTCTTTTTTTTCCTCTTGTACAAACTTGACTTGGAAAAAAAAATGAACTCTTCCCTAACACAGGCATCTGACACCATCATCACTTTTAAAAATTTCTGCCTTGTGGAATTCTAATTTCTTTGTAGAGTAAGTGCAGCTTGTCTTTGACTTTTATGCACACACTATGTATGCATTAGTTTAGGACTAAATCCACAAAGGAGCCTAGATTCCAGCTGGGTCTTCATTCTGCATGTTGTATTGAGCCCCTCTTTCCCCTTATGCAGTATCTCTGTGATTAGCAAGTGCACCGAGGTCTGGGTCTTCATGACCTCTGGTTGCAGTGTTAGCCTACGGGCTATAGCTCACTCCCAAGCTGCACAATGGAATGGGATTTCAAGGTACCTCCTGCTGCATTATTCTACTTCGTATGGCATAGTGACATTGGGCCAAGGATAGCCTTTGAGCTCCACTCTTCACAGCTGGAAAAGTTATACAGGAAAATTAAGGCCATCTCCTACCTGGTCTGGCAGACACTGGCCCTTCAATGAGTGTTTGCCAGCTGAAGGATGCTGACACTTAGGGTGGACCTGAACCAGCTCCAACAAGGAAAGAGTGCAGAGATGAATGAGATAAAGGGCCTACAGTTACTTTCCTGGTGGCTTCCTTCTTCTGAAATACTGAAAGCTCAGCATCAGTCCCATCCCTCCCAGACTATTGCCACAGAAAGGCCAAGTGTGAGGGAAATCCACAGAAGTGAGCCCGTGGTTGCCATCGCAGTGTGATGATCACGGTCAGTGGCAGTTAATTTTAGCCTGACAAACCATGGCAATTCGTGTAACATTCATCTGGTTTTCTGCAGAATTGTATAGATTTTTCTTACAATAATTAAAATAATAATTATATTACAGAAACACTTCACAAGATAATCTCCTCTTCAATTTCCTTTAGTATTTTCTGGGGAATTACCATGGGTAACATAGAAAGTAGGTAATTGAATTTCATTTCTATTACCATTTTGACAGCCTGAACTCTTTCCCAGGGTGACAGATTTAATTTCTCACACATGGCTTATATTGTTTTAAAATGGAATAATAAGTGGCATGATATTGTTTCTTGCTGTGGCATATAAGCCATTATTTAGCAATATCTCCGAAGCATTTCTTCTGAATTGATAGCCATTAAAATTTTTAATGCAGAACCTCAGCAGGGATAGATTGATACAGCATCACTGGAATCAGCTGTGCTGTGATGATTCACACAAGCTCAGGATTTAACCTGTGATATTGATGTCACTTTTTTTTCCCCTCTTGCCAAATTTTACCATATTTTTCTTATCGATGGTCTTGAACAAAGCATGTAAAAAACCCTGTGAATTCATTATAAGCCCAGCCGTGCAGCCCAGTGAGCTGTGAAAGGGGTGATGTGTCACTGTCAATTTGTGCTGAAGACAATGGCAGCAGAAGGTGTTCTGCCTCTCTCCAGCAGTGCTCAGCAACTCATACGATTTAGGTTGCGGGAGCAAGCTTTGTTTGCATAGCTGCCAAGGACGTATTTACAGCTAATTCCAGAGACACCAACGCTAGAATAAGTCAGAGCATGGAAAAGGGGGATAGCTCTCATGAATTCCTTTCCAACACAAATTTGAAGGCTAATAAGCGTTGCATAATACTGCTGCTTTCAGTTCAAAATCAAGTAGTTTAATTCATCTCTGAAATAACAAGCCTGTATTAGAATCCTCAGCTGTGGATATAAATACTTGCCTTCTGTACAAGTTAATAGCTTTTCTGCATGCAAGGGTAGAGGAAGTTTAAGAAGGTCATAGTTTCCTACTAGCTATATTAAGAGACAGTCACTTGGAGGTGCCCTGCATCCCAAAATGGGTTGCAGAAGTTCATAGGAATCCCTTGATAATGGAATTGCCTTTTGTACTTCCATGATGTTGAATTTTAGTTCTCTTTTCCAGAAAGGAAGTTTCTGTCCTATTTTTTATAAATGGATGTGAAAATACAGATTAACACAGAGCAGAATGTATGATAGCTAATCCTGAAAGGAGGAAGCCACTATAGCAGAAGACAGGCAAAGTCTAAAATAATTATATAGACTTAATAACTAAGTGTAGTCAGTCCTTTACACTTGCCTTGCATTATTGGTAACCATTCTATGAAAATCTTTTTGCCTCAGTTCCTGAAAAGAATTCTGTCATAAAACCATATGGACTTGAAATGAAGCAGCTATAGTTTTAATTCTTCAATTATTTCAGGCACAGTATCTTCAGCACTTAGAACTATATTTGTATACCCCTGTCACTTCCTCTTGCAGCCTTCAGCACACACCTCACAAAGACCCTGTAGCAGTCCTCAGTGAAAACAGAAGTGAGAGCCAGCCTGTGATGTTTTGCTGAAGCTGTTGCAATCTTTTCTCAACCTGGTAAAGTGTAAGACAGTAGGTAAAGAGGTTATAGATGGGGAAGCAGCTATGATATACCAAATGAGAGAATAACATTGTGGGTTACTCTATACAATAGTAATAACATCTATTTTCTCTGGTTATCCGTGTTGTTGAGAATATGTCTCAATGTGAGAAACTTACTGTTCCTTCCTCAGTAGAAAGTAAAAATGTTATTTAACATTTCACCAGAATTAGTGCAGCATTTTGGAAAAATTTGTATGATGGGTGTGGACAAGGTAAGAAACATTTTGGGGAATGCTGGCAGAAATTAAGGAAGGAATTAGTAAAGGAGGTACTGTGTAGATATATTCCAGAATGTAATTGCAACACTATCCCTCTGTCGCTGTTGCAGCACAGACAGCAAGGAGAAATGAAGGTCCAAGTCAGAGCTCAAGTTAAGGGAAGTGATATCCCACTTTATTTAATTACAGGCGGGCCTTATATAATCCTTGCATTGGTCTATGGCAAAGATCATTGATCCCTGGTCCAACCACCTCTCCAAGTGATTGGCCAGACCCCACACCACCTGTTAGACTCTTAATAAGATACACCTGGAAGATGTTTAGAAAACCATCTTGCTTGCTTATGTGGAAACCAAGGACTTTCACGGAATACTTGCAAAAATGCTGGATTTTTCTCTGCCAGCAGCTTTTCAGCATCCACATCCCTCTGGTATTCTAAAGACTACTAAAGACACTTGCTGTGTAAATCTACTGGAAGAGAATGAAAATATGTATGTATTACTACTTAGCTTCCTTTGGGGGCTCAAATCAATCACCAGCAGTATTGGTAGGTTAATCCATGCTATTTCCCTAAAACTAAACCAGTTCTTGCCAGCAACAGATCTCTTCTGCCCTTACACATGGTCTACCTTGACTGCAGCAAATTGAACAGGGGGCTAATCAGGTTTTGAGCTCACGGTAGCATATTTACTTTGACCTGAGGTTGTGCAGATGTCAATCAAAGCCAACCATTTCCAAACCAAAAGAACTGCAGCAGAACTTCCTTGCCACCATGGCTTGCCTCAGACAGGTGTTGCCTAGCTGGCCTCAGTCTACCACTGCGGAGGTCAGGAGGATTTGTAGAGGGTTTTTTTTGCAACTGGCAAAGCGTGTCATATTTATAATTAATGCCTAGTACTGCTATGGACACGTTGGCTAAAAATATTTTGAAAGAGAAAAAAGGGATAAAATACAAAAAGTGATAAAATAGAAATGCAGTATCTTTGTCCCTTTATATTTCCTGGTTTCTAAGACTGTATCTAGCCTAAACTAATGAAGTTCCCCTCCGAACCATTATTAAGAAGTCCAGCATATAAAAAAGTATGCTATTCATTAGCCAAATTTCATAAAGCAAATGTAAAGTAGACAGATTTACCTTGCAGAGTCTGTAGTCAGGGGCTTGAGTACTTACGAAAAATTCATGGTTTCTCTTCTTCAGAGCATTCAAACTCCAGTAACACAACTACTGGAAAGGAGAGGAAAAAATTCAAACACTCAGTGAATCAAGGCAAGAAGTGGCTGGGAAGTAACTAGCTGTTAAGTGGATTAATCTGGCACGAAAGTTGGCAAGGTTTTTTCTGCTTAGCTTTACTAGCTGAAATTTGAACTGAACATGGAGCCTCCTGTGGCCTCTTTAACCTCCTGCAATCCTATTAATCTGAGAGATTAAAATGTTCCATTTCTTCTAAAGGAAAAGCAGTAGCCCAGAAGACATTCTTGAATGATTCAATAATTGTGGAGGAAACTATACCTGTTTGATAATTAACTGAATTATTATTATTATTAATATTATTATTGTTATTACTACTATTGCTATTATTATTATTATTAAATACAAAGTAAACTTCAAAAAAAAGGTAATTTGAACTGAGAAATCAAAACCTTGGAAATCTCAGAATAAAACATGGACTTTTTTTTTTTTGTGAGTGTGTGTGTGTGTGTGTGTGTGTGTGTGTNTCTGAGCTTGTACATGCCTCTGTGTATGTGTGTGTGTGTGTGTGTGTGTGTGTTTAGTGATTTTATTTTATTCCCAAAGGGAGAATGTGGTAAAATCAAAGTAAAATCACAGAGGATTACAGCATCCATGAATCTATGTTTGAATGTAAAGTTTTTCCCCATATTAGAAACCACACTAGTGGCAAGAGAAAATGATGCACAATTACCACCATAGTTAAGGAGTGGTCACCACAGTGACTGAGGAAGTTCACATACACCTTCCAACATCAAACTACGCTTAAAATCCTTGCTTCTAAATGCCTGTCCACCTCCTCTGATTACCTGGTTGGAGAATGGATAGCAACCAGAGATTGCTCTTTCCTTCATCCCTTGCAGATGTCACAATGCATTGAAGAGAAAAGCATTATATTCTTCTGAGCAACAACTGCCTTATGCTGAACAGAGAATCTTTTCTTCCTTCTAGGCTCATAGGATAATAGAGCTACAAAACACAATCTGATTTTCTTTGTGGAATGCAAGATACAGAGGAAAGAATTTACAATAATTTTACACTCAGACCTTCTTCATTTGTTTTTATTTTTTTCCCTTAAATTTGATGTTAAGTTCATAGGAAATTATGTGCTTATGTTAATGTAACATTAAGGTTGCTAAATCAAGTCCTAAAATGTCATGAAATGCAGAAGTCAGGCTGTAAGCTCAACCTTTACTCTGGCTCTTTGCCTCTTTCTCAAAATATAGTCAGTCTTTATGCTGTTATAAATTATTACTCAGACTACACAGGAGTCAGTATAACACAAACTGGAATTCTCTAAAAAGGTTTATAAATAGTAAACCTATGACAGACAATGCTGTGCAGCTGGGCTATATAAGGAAAGGATCGATTTACTCACAAATGCTTCAGTATGTTCTTCCTTGTGTTTCAGTTTGGCGCAACCATCTCTCTGTCTGGATCATCTCTCTGGTGTTATTCATGCAAGGAGATTTTGGATAGCGTTGATATTGTAGAGTCCTGTCCCTTTGAACTGGTGCAGATTAAAGTATTCATATATGAATACAAGCATTCATTTTTTCCTGCCAAGACTGCTGGCTACTGAAGATAAGCTTGTCTGGCCTAAAAGGAAAGAATGGGAACACCTTAGAAGTAAAAAAGTCTTTAAAGCCTTCTGCTTCCTGGACAGCCCTTACTGAACATCTGTCAGCAGTAGCAGGACAGGACTCTGCCCAAGGTTGTATTTGTCCAGGATCCCACTTACAGCCATGGTAAACACTAATTGTGTGATGGCAGCTATCCTCAAGTGTGGGCAAGGAAGACAAGACTGATATTTGCCTTATGGTACGTTCTTTAGTCACCAGTCACCCCACATGCATCTTTCTCATTCCTTCTCTTGAATAAAACCCTTTCAGATCAGCAGAGGAGGTATATGTTAAGGAAACTTCCCTGTCCGACCATCCAGGAGCCAATCTGACAGTCACACTCACACCACCTGAGCTGGGACCAAAGCCCTTTGCAGCTACAGCACCCTGGGGGTCGTGGCTTCTGCTGTATCTCTGTGTCTGGTCACCTGTCTGTGCCACAGGTCCGCGAGCCCTTTGTTGTGCAAAGGGTTGGCAGCTCCTCACCTCTTGCCTGGGGCTTCTGCCACCCACAGCTCAATCTGCAGCTTGCACTGCAGCTTGCACACTGAGCCACCTGCACTGAATGTGTTCCTCGACATATATTATAAACGGGGTGTTTCACACACGTATGTACAGCAGTTTCATAAAAGGATGGCGTGTAGGCGCTCCATCTTCTATCAGAACTCCAGCCCAGCATCCGTGCTGTTTGAACTACACCGTACCTCAAACTGGGAAAAGTACCACAATAGCTGTTCATGTATGTGCAAAATACCTCTTCCATGTGTGTGACAAAAACCACGTTGTGCATTGGTGGGAAACTGGCCTTGCGTCTGAGACAGTCAGAACGAAGAAAGAGAGGAGAGGCTTAGGTGCTTGTAGCAATCAGTTCTGTTTTGAAAATGAAACTCTTGGGAGATAAAGAGTATATGAGAAGGCTGTGCTTTTATTTCCCAGCATGTGAAGGAATAAAGTCTAAATAATATCTCGGATATACCATATCTAAATATGAATGCACTATGTTAGAAAGAAGTCAACTGGTCAAGTTTATTACCCTGTATAACATCTACTGAGATTTATCAGGCTCCCAACAGCAATTTTCATCACACAAGTAAGCACAGTATTATTATGTCTGTGATTTAGAACGCTTGAAATTTTGATAGCTTTCATTCAGATACTTATCTCTGCACACAAAGAGAAATTTTACAATTTTACCACTGCACAGTTGTCCCAGTTTTAAATAAATTATTTCAATTTCAGTCAAAGGCGTAATGCATACTTCTTTATACAAGTTCCTGCTTCATACAGATTTTTGAGTGGTCTCAGGTTTCTCTCTGTGGAATTTTTTTGCATACTGTGCATAAGGATGTGTACTTGCCTTGAGGATACATTCAAGGTAAAATCTTGCTCTAAGTGACATTTTTGCATTTTGCATCTGTATTGGGAATTAGGAGAGGGAAAGGCATCTCCAGGTGTTATGAGGAGGTCACACAGCCTGTTCCCGAATGAGATTAAGGTATCCCCGTGGACCAGACACGAGATGCAGTGAAGAACTGGTAGACTCTACTCTGCCATCATCATACACTGGTGAAAGGAATGAAAGCCTGTGCATTGTGAGATAAAAAGATGCTTTATCACCGAATTTAAGTGCCACGAATTAGTTCCTGCTCCTACTGTGCAGTGAGGACAACCTCTCCTCCAAGGCTCAGTGTTTTGGGTACTTTTCACCTTAGTCTTCGTTTTGGACTGTACCCATGACATGTTGTAGCCTAATGTGAACAACTCCCTGGCAAACCAATTTTTTCTTTTACATAAGCCTGTTGGCATATCATAATATTATGTTTAAGTTCCCATCAATTAAATGCTATCCTTTGCATCTTGAATTATTTCAGACACTTTCCTTTCACATTAACTAGAACTAACATTGACATTGTGATATATTGCAAATGACATCTGTTGGAGTAACTTTTTCCCCCAAGAACTATATTTACTACCAGCCATAACCTCAGAATTTTGGGGAATTATTATATAATGTTGTTTCCAATCAAAATAAATGTGTTCAGTTTTCCTATATGCAGTGGCATTAAATAACAGTTACACAGCTCAGTCCTCTTCCTGCTAAATCTGGTGGCAAAACTTCCACTGACTTCATGGGACCGGGATTTAGATCTTAGGTGATTAACATTCATAAAAATTATGGGTTAACCTCTAAAAATAGGAAAAGTTTGTCCACATAAGTCTCCTAAGACCTAGAAATTTTAAACGTATCTTTCGCTACTTCTTATACCTCACTCTATATACTTTCAGTCTCCCTTTCACATGCTTTCATTAATTGCACAGAAATATTTGTGAATGCAGTCAAAAAAAATGAATAATTATTGCTTATTTTTAGGGGCAGTTTTAATCAGCAGGAAATAGAAGTTTACCTATCTTTCTTTCTCCAGACACGGAAACAAATCTTTTGAAGGTTAGCTGCCAAAGTAATGTCCAGAGAAGGATATCCAGAGGCTTTTGCATGTTTAACCAGATGTGTACACAAACTTATAGCTCCCTTATTGTCCCCCTAATCCAGAGGTGTCTAAATTCCCTAGTCTCTTAAGCAACATCCTATGTTCTTGTGCCAAAAAAAAAAAAAATCCAGCTGTATGATATTTGGTGTGCCTTTTTTTCACAAGATTATTGCTGGTTCCGACCATGCCCCAAACTTTCCCTGGTGTCAGGTCTGCCATTCCTCACTCTAAGGAATGAGCAATGTGAGAAGTTGCTTTAAACAGAGGAGCCCTGCACTAAGGAAATACTTAAGTCCTGACCCGTGCTGAATGGGTGAGGAAATTCTCAGTGCAATTGCTCTTAACCCTGTTAAAGAAAGAGACTTCCCTCAGGAGAGTCCCTCCAGGCTAATCCTTCCAGGTGTCCAGAGCAGTTTGTGGAGGAGAGTGTTACCACACATAGGCAGAACCTTTCAGGGGATTCTAACCTTAAAGACTGTGTAAACTACCTCATTTCTGCAGAAATCCCAAGAGACCTCCAGAGTATGAGGCCCTTCCTTTTTTTTCAGGCTTCAAGAAAGGGATAGTCATATGTTGTAGGCCTAAACAAACAGTAAATATCAATATTTCTTGCCTAACTCAGCTGTCCTATTTAGTGTATTGATCTGCCCTTGTCTTCCCATTCCTACTGCTGTGGAACAAAGGGGGAAAAATAAGCAAGCTTACAGCATTTATTTACGTCAGCTCACCCCAAAACTGCTTCCAACAAGAATTCTCATTTCTTCCCTTTTCTTTGCAGGGGTGCAAAACACAAGTTGCATTCTAGCTTGCCAAGCACTCTGCTCAATGTTTATGGAAAAAATAAATGAATGTAGAAACCTGGAAATGTTACTGGAAAGGGCACACGGGGCGGAAGTTGCCTCCACTCCCGCGTGTCCCAGTACCTCTACCTGCACTGATAGATGAGGCAGAACACAGAATTTTTCTTCTTTACCACAGGTGTAGCCTGCCCTGGTTGAGAGCACAGTTACAAAAGAATTGCAATCTCTTATCTCATCATGCAGATCACTTAGAGGAATAATGTCAGGAAAAGCATAAAAACCAACCAACCAACCAACCAACCAATCAACCAACCAACCAACAAACCACCCAACCGACTAACCAAAAAAACCCCAAAACCAACCAAAAAAACCCCAACAGATAATTCTCATAGATTACGATTAGTTAATAATATTACTTTACAGTCTTGGAATCTGAATTCTTTGTTATAATTGAGCAAACTGTAATATGTATTTTTAAATGTCAGAAATCCTTTCTGTATCCAAATCAATATAGAATAATAGTAATGATTTCCCTGTAGCAGTAGAAGAAATACCTGAGGCAATAAAATGCTTTGAAAGGATGCTTTCCTTACGAAAATTCATAAAACCATGAAGGCTTAGTGGATTCTAGTGCTTCTTTTTGACAGATATTTAGAGAAAATGAAGAAAAGGGTTATTTTGCTACTCTCAGATGTGGCTTTTTCTCAAAATTCTAGGAATCTTACACAGTACACCAGATAAGAACTCTTGTCCTTAGAAAAATGCAGAGGCTTTGAAACTAGATAATGTTACCTGTCTGGTCAAAAAAATTCACCACAGAAACTGTATTCAGTCATGAAAAGAAAAATTGGAGACAAAAATTAACAACATTTTTGTACTGGTTTTGTTCCAAAATTTTTAACAGTCAACACAAGGGACAGAGCATAAAATAGACAGGAAACAATAACAAAACCTTGTGCATTATAAATAAAATAATAGAATCATTGAGTGGCCTGGGTTGGAAGCCAAAGGTGAAGCTGATGGGTGGGTAGTTCACACAGTCCTTGTTTCTCCTGTTTTTAGAGATGTGTACAATGTTTCCTCTTTTCCAGTCACCTGGGACTTCATCTAAATGCCGTTTTTCAAATATCATGACAGGAGGCTTGGCAGCTACCTCAGCCAATTCCCTCAGGACTCTGGGATGCATCTTCTAAGATCCCATCAATTTATGTACATTCAAGGTCCTGAGGTGGTTATCAGGCAACCTGATCCTCCCTTTCCGTGGGAGGGACTTTGCTCTCTCAGTCCCCATTCTGCTGCCCATCCACTCGAGAGGTGTGGGAAGAGAATTTGCCATTGAAGACTGAAGCAAAAAGTTGTTGAGTACCCCAGCATCCTCCTCTTCCACTGTTACCTGTTTTTATCAGGGGGAGGGTGTACACCTTCTTTGACCTTCCCTTTCTGGTTAACCTACCTGTGGGAGCCCTTCCTGTTATTCTTTGTGTGCCTTGCCAGCTTCAGTTCCGTCTTTGCCTTGGCCCTCCTCAGCCCATGCCTACATTACTGTCCGTCATCTCTATACTCTTCCTTCAACCCAAAATATTTAAAGGGAATGCTTCTTGTTTTATTTAATTTTATGGCAAAAAACCCCCCCAACCTATCTCTGTTTTATTTACTCTTCCATAATATCCTAATATTAGTAAAATATATTAGGACACTTAGAACAGAAGTTGGTTGTATTATCGTAGGATCATTCAGGTTTTACAAAAGACCAGGTAGTCATGATACCAATGTGACTATAACTGCTTTTAGACCTTAACCTTTGGGTTTTCCTTTGTGATCTTCCTAGTTTTAAACGACAAGAGAAAAACCTAGTGGCTTTTCAAAATGCCAGCTACTGCTACAGGTTTAGAGACTTGTCATGAAGTACAAATGCGATAACGGGGGTTCCAGAATTAACTGTGGTGATACAGCTTGACACTTTAAAATACATTGTTCTCTTTCAATTCAGGATGCAGAAATTCAGTTAGAAAAAAGAGGTGAAGAACCAACATTTTCCTCTTTTCTCAATTCTCGAAGCATCTCGAAAGTCAGTGGAGAGAAGTAGTTTAAGTTTTTGAATCTTTAGTGTTAGTTTTTCCTTTAACTATGCAAACAATACTTCTGGGTTAACTAAGTGTAAAAAGATTCTTTACTTGTGAGTTAGAATATAGTGTGAAACAGAGCTCCAAAAGAACTTTTCATGTGATCTCAACACCCATTCAATCCACATTTTAACAGTATTTATTAGACTTCAGTTAGTATGTATGGGCAACAACCAGTTATTCACTAATTTGCTTTATCTTCTACATTCACAATAAAAAATTTTAGAAATGGTAACTGATATCTTGCACCATGGGAGTTCAGTCTTTACTCAGAATTATTTTATATAAAAAAAAATTCTTCTATAAAATTTGTGTAATTGGTATACCCAATAAACAATTTTAGAACTATTAAACTATATTAAAAAATGAGGAATTCCACATTGAGCCTAGCTTTTCTACTTTCAGGAAACTTGTCCTACAAAATTTACTTAGAAATTGCAGTAAGAAATTTCCCTGGAGGACCACAGATTTTGGGAGCCATAAACCGTCAGTTTGGAAGCTGGTCCACACAGGATCTTACACAGAACAATTTCACCATTTTTGTACCTAAAATGCTTTCTAGCCCTTCCCTCCAGCCTGCATTCACTCAGATGAAACACCCAGAATGAAGTCTGACCAGGCAGGGGAGGTCCCAGAGCCAGCATCAATCAGCTAAGCTCTATTGAAGTCAATGAGCTGAGGTATCCTGGCTGAGATACAGGCCCCTAATCTCTAAAAAGGAATTTATCTACACATTTGGTACAGTAAAACCCAAGAAAGCTGTGAAATTTCCATTTCCGAGTTGGATAGGTCTTGGATAGCTGATGGATGGAAGCAGCCCTGATCTCGGTGCCAGCAGGGGAAGGAAGTAAGGATCTCCTCAGGTGCTGTGGCTAGGCATTATCACCTGAAAGGCAGCATGTGGTGCCCTGGGAAGTATTAATCTGGAGTGCAGTGCCACTTTTTTCCTCTGCTAGAGCAAGGCCTCTGTATGTATGAACAAACAAGCTGACACAGGGCCAGGTGTCCCAAGCCTTCCACCAAATACAAACTTTCATGTATTTATTTATTTATTTACACAGTGTCTGCAGTGCATATAAAGGTCAGTATGCATTACTTTGACTTGATAGCACCTGGAAAGTTCTGTTAACCATAAGTGCTTAACCTGAATGTCATGGAGCTATCGAAAAACTTTAGCTTGCGTAAAGGTACCTCCCAAGTCACTTTCCTGTATCCTGTTTATAGGTATGTCTTGGGAGTTCTTGTATTCCACGTTCCTAACATAAATTTTACAAGTGTGAAAGAACATCTGATGAAAGTGCTTTTGTAATCCTGAATCTGAAAAAAGATATCATCAATTACAGGCCTTTTTGTGTCTGTTAATACTGGGGTTTCTTCAGGTTTTGGGGTTTGGGGTTTTTTTGTTGTTTAGGGGCGGTTTGGTTTGGTTTGGTTTGGGGGTTTTTTGGGTTTGTTGGGGGTTTTTTCCCTATTGCTAGTTTTGCTCGCAGAGGTGACAAAGGAACAAAAAACTTGACGAAAGCCGCCACATTAATTCTCCATTAGTCTGTGTTCTCATTTACTCTAGGCATAATTTGAAACCATATGTGTATTTCACATTGTGCTAGCATGAATGACTACACAGGTGCAGGGCAATATGAAGTCTGCCCTAAAACCAGGAATGTTCAGATCATCCATGAGCATTGTTACCCTGGAGACCAGTTTATGCACTGAGGTTAAAGGAGATGACTGGGAGGGAAGTCTCACCTTGAGTTAATGATCCAACATACAATGGATTTAAAAACTGAAAATTGCAGAGCAATAAATGAGTGTACATGAGTCCCATTGCGCATACAACTGAACAAACAGAAATGCATAGAAATGGGCTTACTCTTTCAAACCCCAGGATCACATGTGTGGGAATAACCTCAGATAATCTACTTAATCTAGGACAGGCTGCTAAAGTAGTTTTTTTAATTTATTTTCGAGTAAAGCCACTCTTTTACAGCTTTTGACATCAGGACAGTCTCACTGAATTGATTAGAGTGTGGCATAAACAGGTGGATCACTGGAGGTGTAAGGACTGAAAGCATGATGGAAGGGAAAAGGAAGGAATAATTAGTGGTATAATCCACTAAGTGTTTGAAATTTCAAAGAGAGAGGGCCAATGGAAGTGGAAAAATGAAGGTGACTGCCTTTGCTTGTTCCTGAGGGACACTATGGAGGTGGTGAGCTGAGAAAAGTTTTTTGTTAGGAGGAGGTGGTCAGTGATGGCTGAGTCAGGGCCTTCCATGGGGGTAGCACTGGGTTCATGGGTGTTTAGTGTGTATCCCCCCACCAACATTCTTCATCAGACAGGAGCATCAGAGGGATCACAGACAGCTGGGGGTTGCTTGCTCTAGGCAAACCAGGACCTGTCTGGGACCACACAGGCAGGTGGCATCACGTTCCTTCACCAGTTTGACCTGTTTTGCTTAGATAATTTACCACTCCACTCCTCAGTCCAAGTACAGACTGGTGAAAAAGTCCTTCCTCTTCATGTTCCGGTTGAGAGGGTCTCTATACTCTCATCTCTTTTATGGGGCTGATTCTGTCCTTTTTCTAATAGTTCTATTCTCAGAGACCATCTAAAAATTCTCAAAAGAAAATACCATTCTCTTTCTTGAATGCTTTTCCTTTGAATTATTTTGCTGTTCTCTGCTTTTATGACTATTGCCTTCTTTTTCTTTATTTAGACTGCATACCATATCACTATTTCAGCTCGTTTTCTTGTACTTTCATACCTTTTGCTCATTCTCACAGTAAATGTCATTTGCAAGAACTGTGATTTTGAAGTCCAGAGTCTCCTATCATTTTTCTTCCATGTTTAGCATTGCAATACTTTTCTTTCTTTTTTTTCAACTCTCTTTGCTTTTCATGTAATTAGACTGTTCATTTCCTCATATGCTTTCATTGCCCTAAAAGTTCCTGATCACGTCTCTCGTTTGCTCCATATCACTTTATTTTTCGCATTTGTGCTGAACTAAGGCAGGGGAAAAGTGCAAAGTTGCCATCCCCAACTTCAAATCCTTCTCCACATACTATACTTTTGACACCTTTTTACCCAGTTGTGTAGGCCTGGCCTATGCTTCTTATTGAACACAATAATTCTTGTTTTTACAAACTTTGCTTTACCCTCTTTCGCCTCCATTTTCTCATTTATGCAAAAAATATTGCCTACATATATGAATTACCAAAGTTACAAGTTCTAATACCAGCTCTGAACATCTTCATTCTTGTATCACCACTTAAAATATTTTAATTGAGTAGTGATGATGTGAAAAACCTTTTCTATTTAAGTAGAAATAGAATTCAAGTGAGACCATCTTGTAAATTGCCTGCTAACATGTACGTTAGGCTGAAAAAGTTTGATATAAGACAAAATGGTATCTTAAGATATCCTTTCATTTTATTATGAAAAGGGTACTTCAGTCATTCAGGTTCCCAGGATTATGAATTGACGACACTGAGGAAAAGCAGATTTATACTACTTTGGGCTTTTTTGAGCAAAGCTCCAAAGATTCCCCCAGGATTGCTGGATTTGAGACTAAATGAAAAGCTAAAATTTATTTTACTTGTTCCTAAGCCCCCGCAGAAGACACAGACTCTTAATATTTGTAGCTGTTTTGCTCAATTTAATACATATTCTCAGAGGAAACTTTGTCTTGAGCCTGGCAGAAGGGGTACTCATTTCCCAGGGCCAGCTAGTGACACTGTGACCTGAAAGTGAGATCCCAAGTCTGGAAATGATTCCTCTTAATGGACAGGCTCTTCTCACTGCAGCCCAAGCAGCAGTTAAACACTTTAAGCATAGCAAATAACTTCAAAGAGGCAGCCTCACTATGGAGTATCCTGCAGCTTAGTTTTTTTGAAAACCCAGGTAAATACATCATTCCAGATACCTATAATAAATCAGATGGGATCTTTGGAACGTCAGCCTAAGCAGCCACTCCCTGGGGTTTTTGCTAAAGCAGAAATGCCTGAACTTCACCTGGCCCCATACATCCTGCCCTGTTTGTTTTCCCTCATAGCAGCTTAAATCCCACAGGCAAGCCAGGACCAGAGCAGCACGGCACTGGGCTTTGGAACACCAGTCAGGGCGGGCTTGCACACCAAACCTCAGGGCCAGGGCCTCTAGGCACCTGTGGAGTTGCACAGGGGCTGAAAAAGGGTCTGATGGTGCTTAAGGGTTGTCCTTAGGAACCTAAGTTGGCATGTAGGTACAGGCATCCTGTACGTGGAATATTTCACAAAAAAGGCCTGTTTTCCAGTATGCTAAAGGCTACTTGACAAAGCATGACTTCAGTATCTTCAACTTGGCCTGATATCCACAACAAGACTCTCAAAGTAAAACATTTCTGGCATGGTCATCAGCACTTTTAAGTAGGGTTTTGAACAATTAACATTTTGTTGTGTTCCCGGAAGACAAGTCCATTGCTTTCTGTTTAATGTGTGCCAATTCTGATATTGTGACTGGCTTTTTTCTGAGCGGTTGTGAACACCCACCTAAAATCTGAGGATGTTATTGTTTTCAGAAAGCAATGTTTCTGAGGGAAGTGAGATTTGGTTTTTTCTGCTGGTCTAATTTGCTCAAAAGTAAATAAGTGTTGAAAGTGTTTTAGTGCCATAAATAAAGCTCTGGAAAATTAACACGGATACTGAACTTTTCCATCCCGTAAAAGTCTAGATTTTCAACCACAAGGAACAAAACTTGTTTTCAGGATAACAATGCAGGCTGAAGATTTTTCTTGCTGGAAATTCTCTGAGCTAACTTCCCCTGAGAATAAGGCACACATTGGAAAGGAGGACAGACAGAATAATTTTTCTGTATTTGCCAAGTAATTGAGTGTTTTCTCAGTGTTTTGAAAAGTCAAGTAGTTATATGGTTGGATTTTGCTAGTCATTGACTTTGGGATTAACTGATTTCTCACATACAGTATTGCAGAGGTTCTTATGATTTATGTATTGTCTGTATTGATTTCCTGTATATTTAATCAAAATTTCTCCTATCACGTATTTTTGCTGTTGGATAGGATTCTGCAAGAGGTAGACTCATTGCAAACCTATGTCTCCTTAGAACAAATCCCTCCCTTCCACTGGCAATAGTAATGTTATAAAATAACAGTGATTAGTCTCTGTCGCTGTAAAGCACTTAACCCATTTTTGCCAATCCAGCCTTGGTTTCCATGGGAACAGAAGATAGTAACACAGGAGACAGATTTTTATTTTTTTGGGGAGTTTCTTTTGTTGGATTTCAGCTGTCTTCAAACTTCATTCACAAAGCTTCCTCCTCCACGTTTTTTTCCCTTAAACCTATAGATTTTAGGGTTCAGGAAGATTCAATCATCTGGTTTTCATTTTGCTGCGACTGGTTTTGAAGAAAATTTGTGCCCAGAAAAATTTAACTGGATGATAGACTTGGACATTGGAGCCCTGGGTTAATTCACAAAGTTGTCTGAAGTCAATTTCTCAGAGATAAAATGAAGCCTTAGTGGAGCCTGTTGCTGCTGTAATTCATCAGGAGTAGGAGAGATAAAAGCTGTTACCTAGATTAGCACTTTTACCATATTAAGATACAAGTGTAGAGATTATTAGAAGGATATGCAGTCAAATTAGATTTGGGTTACTAAGTCCTTAGAAAAAGGGTTTTGGCCTTTCTGAGAAAATGGAGATACTTCTTTAAAGCCATTTGAAATATATGAATATCTCACCCTTCTGCATTAAGGACTCTTGAAAGGATATCTTTTCAATTAGATTGTCTTGACTTTAGGTAAGGTCCAGAAGGCATGTGTTAAAATTTTAGAAATTAAATATATCAGATCAAATTAGCTGTCTGCCTGGGTAGACAAACACTTCTAAAGGTCACAAAGGTGAACTAGATACAAAGCATTTAGCACAGAGTAAAGCTAAAGACAAGTACTATATTCCAAGAAAAAAGAAGCTGAGCTTCTTTTCCATGCAAAGCTTGTTCATGAATAAAAATGTAATTTTTTCATCAATTTTTTCTTACCAGTAATTTTTTGACAAAAGCTGTGGGTGACAAACGAGATACCCAAAATAACCAATTCAAAACATTTTCTGTTCAAAGGATGAATGATCATATAAATCACTTACAGAATAGGCTGCCATGCTACACAAACAATGAGACAGGTCTCTCTAAAACAGAGGAGACTGATTGCTTTGTGTGTTTTTTATTCTTTTCTAATTTGGAAATATGTAAGAGATAGAACAGAACATGAACAGAGATGAATAGGGAAGGTGAAAAATCCACTTATAACATACTCTTTCCCTCTCCATATTTTTAAAGAGCATTGTGGCCTGTGGAAGCCGAGAATGGTTGTAGGTTTTTTCATTACCTCTCTTATTATCTGCATTGGGTACTATATGGGAACACTCACTGTGAACTTGTGTTTCTCTGTTTCAGGTATAGCTGTTCCTGCCTTGAAAAGCTGATGACTTTGATTTCAGTGAACATCACCTCAGTGCTCGGGTGCTGTGTTTTGTCTGTTATTGTTGTAAAGTTGTTTATTTCCATCCCTGACGGGAAAATAAAGCAAAATAGTCGATATACATATGCATTTTTTTACATCCCCAAACAATAACTTATTTTCATATCTGTGCATGTTTCTCCATAAACAGAACATTGTGACGCTTTATCCTTTTTTCACCACTCCTAGAGAAAACAATCATATTAAAAGTCTGCTCAGGCTCCCAGTGCTCACTGGAGGCAGCTGCTCTAGGCACAGCAGCGCAGGCAGCCCAGCACTGCAGCAATGACACAAAACAGCATAGCCTCTCTACAAGTGGCAGTTTTGAAATACCTCAGATTTTTCCTTTGTTATCCTAGGGGAGACTTACAGAAAGCACAGCGCCAGACTTTCCTTCCCATTCCTTCCACCACTGTGCCTTCTGCCTCCCTTGGAGTCCCTTCCAGCCACCCACTGACTTCTGCATTTGGTGAGGGTCTTGGTGCTGCCCAGGTGCCAGCAGTGGGGCAGGAGTCTCACCACCCCACGAGCAACTCCTGGCTCAGAGCAGCCAGACCTCTTTGGCATCACCAGAGACGCCTCAAACCCCAGGGAGCATAACTCTGATCACTGTGACACTGGCTATTTCTCCAGTGTCCCAGGAGCTCATTGGCCTCCACAGCAGGTGCCACAAAGGTTTAAGCAACTGTTGGCTTGTATTTACACGGTTAACAGCATCACTTTGTTAGCACAGTCATTCTGATTGCTGATGGGATGCTGCTTCTCACACCCCTGTCCCTAACTGCTTTAGTCACCCTTCCACTGTTCATTAGAAGTGAAATAATTGTATTTTCTGATGAACAAAATAAAAGTTGTCTCCCAAATTTATGTATACAGAGAACAACTGTCTTACAAGATGTTCAATGATTTTTATTTGTTATACCATTATATCCCCATGGACCTTTTACTGGGACCACCAATTAACTTCACAGACACAAATGAGAAACATAGATACAATTTTTTTGCTGCCATCACCATGAGACTCATTTTAGTTAACAAGGTAACAGGGAAACCTTCCAGGTCTTTTTCCCGATTCTCTCAGCTATCTAGACCCACAAACTTGATTTTACCAGAGTAAAGACTTCATCAAATATATTTATTTTCTTCCACAACAACTAAGCGTAGCAGTTGGCTCAGCTGAAATGAGCCCAGAGTTTCACATCGGTGATATCATAAAGTGAACCATCCCTGGTCCATTTCTTTCTTTTCACTGTTCGTGATTTACGAGAAGCAGGATGCCTGTAGGAAGTAATACCATGGTACCTTTACAGTAAGTGTTGTGCAGCGCTATCACAGAGTACAATTTTTGGAACAGATTCTTATGGTCCCTTTCTCCAGGTAACACAAAAACAATTTGCAGAAATAAAAGTCTAGAGAGGATTTGAGAGAGTACTTCATCCATTTTTGCATCAAGGCAAAATGGGATTGTATGGAATGACATGGTGGCAGGTAGTAATATGGCACAATGATGTCCATATTAAAAATTGCTAAAGGGAGGTGAGTATCACATTACAATGCACTTTCAAGAGTTTCGGTGAAAGTTTTTGTCTTAATATTATCACAGACTTGATAGACTAAACTTGTACTGTTTGCTGCATGTTGTATTTTTATTTAGCTAAACCTTAATGCCAGGGGAAATATAGCTACAGGACTCGGTAACAAATAATATGGAGAATGTAAATTTAAAACAAAGACTGCAGTACTGACTGAAAATGTATAATTTGAAGTAATTCATAATTTTATTTGTATACTGTGAGATACCAGCATTCTTTTTTTATCTATTTTGTCTGCTGCTACTTAGATTTGAAAAAGAAATTAGTAAAAGCAACTTAAAACCAAAATTAATGCTAAGATTTAAGTTTCAATGCCACCATAATTTTTAGATTATAAAAAATCTAAAAATTTCTTAGAAATCTGAAAAAAAACCCTTGTATTTGATGGTTTCTTATTTTGAAACCATAATATTTTACCTGGTGAGTACTCAGTATTCTGATTCCTTTTCTTCATTATTCCTGTTTAAAGTACTTACAACATGAATGGTTATAAATCTCTGATGGCTCAAAACTTATCCTACAAGGGTTTTAACAGAGGGATTTCAGTACTCTGTGTTATGAGAACAGCCTGCTGAAAACTCATGCCAAGTTATAAACAATCCTTCCCAAAGGATATCAACTTTCCATCACAATTCCCTTGTGATTTTCAGAAGTCAGTACGTGCTTTAAATTTTGGCTCTGTGAATGACTTTGTTTTCTGTTCTGGCTTGTGGGATCCATTTTTCGTACTCTCCTAACCTTCTTGGGTAAACTGTGTGAAAGATAATTTAGGCTGGCAGCTCTCTAATACTCCACCCAATACATTTCTGCAGCACCTGTGCTCTGTCCTTGCTCAATAATCTACCTGAAACTTTTAACAATTAGGCTTACCTCCATGATTTGAATTTAAAAAGGAGTGGATGGATTTCCAGAAAGTAGGACATCACCTGCACAGAGAGGACTGAAACACAAGTGCCCTCCAAGGATGCTTAATTGCTACAAGCAACCCTAATTAGTGGGAAGAAATGGGGGAAAAAGAGGCAGCAGGATGGACATCTGGCGCAGTTTCCTCATCTCTACCTCTTCAAAATGTAACTTGCAGGCAAAATCTGTAAACTGAGTAGTAAACCTCCTGTGTCCTAATGGATCATGATGTGAAGAACACAACACTTTGATGATTTTCCTCTATGTATAAACAAACTCCATCTTCTTTTCCTGTGTATGCTTAAAATAAAAAGGTACCTGGCAGTTCATAAGCCGGAAAACTTGTCCATTAGTTCCCTTACTGCTACAGCAATGCTGTCTTATGTGCTATGAAATTACTTCTACAGGAGTCCCACTACAATTTATAAAGAAAATGTGCACATAGCGACAGCCAGCAATCATCAGAAGAGGAGGAGGAAGGTTGAAGAGTTTTTGCCCTCTGAGTGTGGTATCAGCCAGCTTGGAGGAAGCAAGTGTCAGAAGTGCTGACATATCACATAATTTCCATCTGAGGCAGAGCAATTCTGATCTCAGTTGTTCTGCCTCCAAGTTCCCTACACTGAAGGCTGTTATGCATTTATTTTCTGGATTGTATGTCCATATTATTTTATTTCTCTCTCCACTTGAAGTTTTTTGACTAAGTCATCATTTTAGCCTAAGATAGAATATTTTGTAATTAATTAGGCACACTTAATCTCCCCCAGCTTTTCCTACTTCTTGTGACGCAGCAGCAGTAGAAGATCCACAGCATTTGAACTGCCCTTCCATCTCATGGAAAATCTGCTGAAGAATATGAAACAAATTGTAAATGAGAGGTGCTATGTCGGGCTCCTGATTGCTGCTCTCTAGTTTGTCATCTTCTATGCATCCAGGGAAAAAAAGCATGATAACACATAAAACAAAGTTTCCCACTCGGGAAAATAATTATAAACAATTATGATCTGAAAAAATTACAGAAGAAGTTATTGGCAGCTTTTAGAGGTTTTTAAAAATGTTTTGGTAGTACTCCTGGAGTTTTCTTCAATCATTCTTTTTTTTTTCAGGTCTGCCTGTCTGTAGTTTATTAATGGCCTACAACCCAAACAGCAAAAACAATCCCAAAAAGTAAAACTGAAATAAATATGTGTTTCTAACTTACAATAAGAGCATCCTATAATGTCAGATTAAATTACATGCTTGCAGCTATTAATAGTTTCCATTAGTGAGCAAAAAAATTACTCCAAATATAATCGACTACTTAAAAATTGGCCTTTTTTAAACCTTATTAATTAGGTTTAACCTTTAATTAGCATGCTTTGTTAAAATTGTGCAAATAATTAAAATATAAATGAAAGGTGAATCCTTCACCTTCACCTTTGGTGGAGCATGTCCTTCATGCTCCATTTACATTTTGGCATCAAAAGTCCGTATGGCTACATTTGCCTATTGCCTCTATTTCCAAAGTTGTTTCCCTTTTTTTCCTTCATTGTCTTTTTAATGTATTATAGTTTTGCAAATAAAAATATCATTCAGAAAAAAAGCTTTGGGCTATTTTGCTATAATTATTTTATTTCTGAACAGCTTGAATGCTTTGATGTGGTTCCTTTAAATAAATAATTTTAGAATTATTATTTCTTTTAAAAATCTAAGAAAATACGGATTGTTAATCAACTTTCTGACAGAAAAGAAAGAAGAAAGATGAAAACCATAGAATTTTACGTTCAGGAAGGAACTTTTTTTCTTTTTGCTCTTAGAATATTAGATAGTTAGAAATAAATTTTAATATGTACTTCGTATTTCTACTACTTTTTTAGGCAAAGTCTGTTAATTGGTTTTCTTTCCAGAAATCACCTTCCATGCCATGAGAACATATGTAATACCAAGCATGTACTTGACACTCCCTGAGCAAGAGGCTCATTAATAGAGTTTAAGAATTTATTAATTGGTTCCCGTAAGTGGGCCATCTGTCACAAGAAGATGAAAAGCTATGAGAAAAGAGTCATTCATTTGTGAATTGGGAAATACTTTTTAGTGTTTTTACCATTTATGTCCTTATTATTTCTAAACACAAAAATTTTTTCCTGCAGTACCTGCCCCTTCTACTCAGAAGGAGATATGCACCAGAAAGGCAGATGCTGTTAGAGAAATACTACAGCATGTTCTCATTTCACGTTGTTTCTTGAAACAAAAAGCCTCATTCTGAATCATAGAATCCTATAGGTTGGAAAAGACCATTAAGGTCACTGACTCTGACTGTAAATGGTCATAGGCAGCTCTTTCACAGAGAAATCAGTGACATTTAGTCTAATGAAGTCTTAACTATTAATTAAAGATATGAGCCATGATAGACTTATCCTCCCAAACATGGGAATAAAAGAAGACAAATATTTTAATGCTTTGCATTATAGATAAAGCGTTAAAAAAAGAGGATCCTTTAGTAACTTTGTCTCCTGGCTGTTGGGTTTTAGATACCATAATAAATTTGGTTTTGTTACAAACTCCTCAGGGTTTCCTTAGCCCAGGTCTGTAGATATCAGAGGGTAGATTTGCTGCTTCTGGAGAAGAGCTGCTTAAGTGGGAAAATATTCCATACTATTTTAGCAAAAAAAGAAGTGTTTCAGAGCACAATTGATGGCTGTGGTACATTGTTTTTAGGGACATCAGAGCTGTGACAAATATGTTCCTGTGCTGGAGGAGGCCTTAATGTTTAGGGGTTAGTAGCCAAAAACCTAGTAAAAAAGATTTTCCTGAAATTTTCAGCCATCTCTGAGCTCATTTTTGTTCCCAAATTCTCCACTTAATTTTTTGTCTTGGACTGAAACTGTCAAGTTCTCTGCCCAGGCTGAATTAAATCTTCCTGCAGTTTACACCTTGTAAAAATCATTGTGGATGTAACTATTAACTTGAGGGAAATAAACATGGAGGATGGCAACTAATCAGACACGAAACAGGATATTTCAAGCAACAATTCATACAAACTTCATATTGCAAGAGCTGAGTGAAAAACTTCCATGCTTATGGATCCCACTCAGCAGAGTTTAATCCTGGTGCCATTTTCTGGGGTTCCTTGTACCTAACCACTATCAGCAGATAACACCCTAAAGACAGTGTAACAGAACATGCCCAAGGAGTTCAACTGAGGATTTTAAATGCTAAGAGCACTCACCTCCGGAGTTTGAGCAAAGGAAACCGGCTTCTTGGCTGGGAGCAATTCTCAAGAACTGACATAGAGAGCTGCTAGAAGGAACCTGGTGTATCTACATTTCCATTGGTTCTACAAGACTCAAGTATCATGCATCAGTACTTCTGTTTGTGCAGATCACCCACAGAGGACTGGTGGCACTTGCATTATTTGGACAGTCAAAAAAATTTAGACTTCAGTGTCAACACTAACCTGCATTTTGATAACAAAGGTGACAGTTTTCATATTTGTCATAGTAAATCACCCAACACTAAGCCAATAGAAACATTAACAACCAGCACATCCTCTGCAAAGGAGGTCTCCAGAAAAGTGCTTCTTGATAGTCATTTTCCAGCAAAACACTCTGCAATGAGATGATCTCCAGAGCTCTCTGGAACTCCTAACAATTTAGAGTTTAAAAGACAGAAGCTGCTCCTGGAACAAGGTAAAAATGAGGCTATATGTTTATAGGTCAAGCAAATGTCTTTCTTCAAACATTACTTTGGGAGAGACAAATCAGAATTATGTAGCTTCATTGTACATTGCAAAGTATTTCAAGTAGACTGGACGAAAAGATGGGAATTTGGCAGGCACTGTACAGGATATCTAAAGCCAGGAGTATTTATCATGGTCACATAATTAAAGGCCCAAAAAGTATCTACATGCAAATTGAATGTTAAATTACAAATCAATACCTAAAAAGCAGTTTCCAGGAATTTTGAGAATTGCAGATTTATTGTTCTCCTAGTTTTTATTACCATTACTTGTAACAAAAAAATCTTCAATCATAAGCAAAAAAAATGGGATTTTACTGGGGATTTTAGTGTTCATTTCAGGTACCATACCTATTTTCTAAAAGGGTGTAGGAATTTTTTGGAGGAAAAGGTCTTGTATTAACTATCAATGAACTGAGGCACACATATGAACCAGCCATATGTAAAGCACTTGAATTGCTGTTGTGGTGGCCACAGTCCTGTGTGTTGGTTTGCAGTACGCAGATTCCCTTTCTGTGACTGACATGCGAAGGAGTAAACTGCACAATCAATTAACAAGACGTGCTGGAGCAACAAGGAAGGACATTACCCGAATCTCGGCTATCCCTGTCTCTTTTCCACAATCAGTACTGTCGAAAAAAAGTTAGTTCAGCAAATGGTTCTTTTACTACTGTCAGCATCCTAGGTTTGATTTAGATCTAAAATTAATACATTTTCTAGCTCTGAGTGGTTGCGAAGAAAAACTGGGAAACAGAATCCTGGCAGCTTACACAAACACACATACACACTCACAAGGCAAATAGAAAGAACCAAAAACATCTTTGCAATTACATTTATTTCTTTTTAAACCAAACTTTATGACATTTCAGACCTTGTTTAAGTTGTATTTTGGGCTTTTGAAAAGCTTGGAGTTTAAAACACGATTGCTGCTTCTTCTCAGAAGAGGTTACTTAGGAAGAGGCATCAGTAATGGTTGGTACCGTGTGAGGCTTCATGAGATGAGTCTAGAAGCATGGAATAGCAAGGAACAGAAAGTACCATGGGTTTTAGTGATTCATAGAGGTTCTTACTGACTCTGAAAACAGAGAAGTTACGTAAGTTTGAAAGGTATAAATAAATGACAGGGAAAAAGGAAATAGTTCCAAACTATGATAACTGCAGGCAAAGACTGAAATCATTGCTTTATGAATAAACCTGCTGCTGCTGCTGCTGCTGCTCACTCAGTGTCCCCTTTTCTTGTACATTTTCTCTGATACAGTCCATGCCCAGAGTTTGTGCCCTTTCTTTTCCTTCTTCTCCTGGAGATAAAAACCTAATGGCATTAATGAGATCATATAAGGCATTTATTATGCCATAAAACATTGAAAGCATCTTTGAACATTTGTAATTTCTTTTTATTTGAAGATATTTTATTAGAACATTAGCAACGGGCCCAGTAGTTTTAATGTCTCAGTTATTTACCACTGATCTGGTGATGAGTTTTTTGTCTATTTGGGTTTGGATAGGTTTTTTTATTCCTTTTTTTCCCTCTTTTAGGTGACCTAGAGGAGTAAGGAGAAGAAGCTCTTGATGCAAGATAGATATCTTTGAACCTATGACAGAATGAAAGTTTGGAAAAAAATAGAACCCGTAACAAAGAACTTAGATCTGTGTAGCTATCCTAATCACTCCCTATATTTCCTGAATTTGGTACTGAGGATAAATTACAGGGGTGAACATGAATTTTCTTATATTCTTTGCCTCATGAATGTTCCATAAACACCAATTTCTACAGAAGAAGTTGGTTTATCCACCTTCTCATCATGTGTTCAGGAAGTTACTTAAACACATGCTTATGTAACTTTAATTACGTTTTTGTGGTGTATTTGGTTATAATATTCCAGCAGCTTCTGAAAATATTCAGGTACTTAAGTGCTTTGTTGAACGAGGTGATAAAAGCAGGAAATACAGGCTACAAATATACCTATGCAACTTAAGTGGGAAAATTGCCAAGAAAGAGTTAACAATCACCTTAACTCCTATAGGTATAGCACCATAGGGAGGACAAGGCTTGACATCTTGGCATTTACCACAACCATAAGCCAGACCTGAATGTTTCAATGGAACTTGAGTTTTCTATGAGCATGCTGCTGATCCTGTGTTCATCTCTAATCGACCAATAACAAATACACCTTAAGTCTACTAATTGTCTAGGGTTGTCTTACATGGCCTATGTCTCAGAATAACTGAAAACATTTCAAAATTCTTCTCAGTTCAGAATACATGATGTTATAAAATAACCTAGTGATTACACAGCCATTAATTTCCTTCAATTATTTCTTCCACTTTAGCAAATCTTAACTATCCTGCCTCTCCACAAACCATCATGGCTTTACCACTTGAAGTCGGATAGAGAAAACACTTTATGGGATAGCATGAAATTACTTAATTTGGTTTTATTACGCAATTTATTTTTAAATCCTGAAACATGAAGGTACACTCTCAATTTTATTTCCTATAAGTCTGTTCATTTTAAGAGAGACATCTATTTTTATCTTTTCTCTGCATACTCCTACAAATAGATGAAGTAGCTCTGCCTCTCCACAGAATGAACTAGAGGATTTTTCTTTGCATGTGCAGTTGCTAGAGAAAAGGAAAACACAATTTTGCAAAGAGAGGGTTCTGTTGGTTCTTTTAAAATTATTTTTTCAGTTCCTTAAAGTGACGTTGTGCTATTGAGTCTCCTAAGCCCCAGCGCCATACATCAATAGCATCCTAGGGCAGAGACAGACCGACAGTCATCCTGCCTCTTGCTGCCAAAACTTAAATAGATGCCTTACAGAATGCCCCACTTCAAGATGAAAATCATTGCATACAGGACAACAGAAGAGGCATTTGCAAGTCTGGTTCTGGGACCATAAGTCATAGAGCATCAACATCTTGAGTGCAGTAAGAAACAGCTCCGTAAGATCCGCTGTGATCTGACTGCGCTTTCTAGCTGTTACGACAGGGCTATCAAGGAGGTGCTAAACATTTCAGCACTGTGAGCCCTGAGCCTTGCTGGACCAGTAAACCACAGCAATGGAAAGGATGCAGGTTGCACGCCTGGAATATTTATCTGTGTTTCCCAAGCTCTGTGAAACACGACATCATATCACAACACTTTTTGCTTTTGCATTTAATTAGAGGACAGTGATGATTTTCATAATGATTGCTGCTAGAAATGGTGCACCCAGTAAATCAGCCATGTAAAAGTGGGTGAGGTTTTGAGTCTATAAAGGCACATATTATGGAATCTAAATTTTATTACAGACAAATGAAAACAGCCATATCATTCAGATTTACAATCACAAATTTTCTTTGTGTAATTAAAACACAATTTTCTAATTACAAGAGTAGAAAATCTGGCATATGAGCTTTTTCCAAGTGCATTAACAATACAGTAACAACTGTAGTACATACTGGTTAGAATTTGATTACTGGAATCAGCTATTTTACCCAAAGTCTGTCTCCCTGGAACTTTATTTCAAGAATGAAGCATCGTTTCACAAGTGGTATAATTTTATGGTGTAATAAAAATTGAAATTGTAAATACAATTTCTGGAAAAAGCTCTCTTTAATGTTGCTTGAAACATTTATTTTTTCACATGCAACTTTTTTTTTTATCTCATTTAAAACAAAAGCTAGTAAATTCAGCCCCTGCATGGTTATATCACTCCACTTTCCCTATGAGTAAAAATCAGGAATAAAGAAGAAAAAAAATAGCAGTGTAATATGAGAATATTAAGGCCTGCCATTTATACATTTCAAGACCTATAAAATTTTCAAGTTTGTCAGAGTTATTCTCTGTAGTAATTTAGAATAGATTCTACTAGTCCCTCTAATCTGGATCTTCAGTCAAATTGTGTCTTAATAGTGCCAATATTTCACTGAGAGTATCAGTCACTGCTCAGTAAGTGGTGATTGCTTAAATGCCTTACTCTTCCTGGCCACTTTGCTTTTGGATATGCTTAGTTAATTTACTTCTGATCCTGCAGATACATCAAATCAGGATATGCTCTGTGGTAATTGCTTTCAAAATTCTCAACACAACAGAGCTGTAATTCTAGGTAAGACTCTGGATGGTACTATAATATAAATACTAAAACAGAAATTACTATAAAATTAGAGTAGTTGTAAGAACTTAGTCTATTCTTGCTGGTTGCTTGAATTAAAAACTTGGGTCTAGCCGAAGACTTTACTTTCATTTCCATGCTTCAGTTGGCTTTCTGTTCAAGGATTTATGGAGACAAAATGCATACCAGAAATCAACGTCAGCATTTCAGTCAGTGCCTCACAGCTAGCCACCTGTAGCTAGGAATTAATGATGTGAACAAGATACAGAAACTGTGCAGCTTCTGCCAATCAGGGTCACAACTCCTACACATTCTCTGCACAGCTTAAGCTTCACCAGTATGTAAAGCTTTGAGCTGCCTAACAGAGCTACTTAGAACTTCTTCAACTGGCTCAGCCTTTGTATGACAACAGCCAAGTGGAGAGCAGTGGTCATACAGAGGATATCTCCCACTTCCTGTTTTCCATTAACACATTAACTTCCCCCCACCTTCCTACAACAACTTATTCTTTGCTCATTTTTGGAAGGTGATGGCAGCTTTTCCACCAGATAGATATAAAAAATGTCAGATCATTTCACTGGGTATCAAGGATTTTTGAGACACCAGTTATAAATGCGACATCTGCAATGATTCTCTGCTCAGACAGGGTAGAAAATGCCTGAACTTGTAGTGGAGAAGTGTCATGATTCATTTTTCTTCTTTAAAATTGACAGGGGAAAAAATAAAGTGATATAGGAAATGGCTGATACCTCAAACAGCTGGAATACACTACAGAAGAATTTACACTAGGCTGGTCCCAGCTACACAGAAACATGTTCAGTCTAGATTCTGCTAAAATGAATGGAAGCTCCCAGTGACAGACAGACAAGAGTTGAACGTGAAAGTGTGACCAAAAGCCTAACCAGCTTTGAAAATAAAAATATTGCAAAGTCTATACAAACCAAATTGTGTGTGGAGTTGCTAAGTGCAAACACATGACGGACATTCAGGAAGAATATATATGGACTAATACGTATGGACTGGATGATAACCAGGGAGAGGAATTGCACTGACTTGATGTCCTGAAGTACATACATCACCTCCACACCTGCTGCTTCCTTTTTTCTGCCACTATTGAAATGTGATTGGAAATCAAGTTATGTCTTTGCAGTCTCAGAGACAGTCAAGACCACTTTGTGACTTCAGGCTCTTTTACAATTACAGTCGTCCAGTCACTAAATTCAGAAATACATGAAAAGTACTGAAACAGACAAGGTGTTCCTGCCAGTTCTACAAAGGATGGATGATCAAGCCGTAATGATGCACTTCCCATCAATTCCAGTGCTCTAATGGCTACTCTGCAGAAAGCTCAAAAAAAAAAGAGATTGAAAGATTAGAGAGAGGAGGCAAAGGCAAATTTTGAAGTCTTTCAACGTGCTCTAGCTAGTGCGTGTTTCAGTTTGAATAGACAGAGTTCAGCCCTGTGGTACTCGGAGGACTGTGAGCTGTTGTGGTGTTATGCTGACAGCGCAAACTGCGCTGGGCCTCATTCAGCCAACAGCAAAGGCTTAATCTTAGTTTTTGCTGTATGTCTACTCAGACTCACCGTTGTGCTGGGTCTGCAACTGCAGACCCAGACATCTTTATTCTGCCATCAACCAAATCAGAAATCTCAGCTACAAATCTTCTTGGACCCCAGGCTCTGAGATAAACATCCAAACCTAAATCCAGTCCATTGCAGTGGTTTTAATTTTGGCTTGGGATTGGATTTTGTTACAGAAGAAGATTAAAAATGAAAAATACTTCTCAGAAGAAGATTCAAGGAAAGATTATTACTCCATCCTAATTTTATGGACATAAAAGTTCACCCCATTCAAAGTCAGCAACATCTGTCACAAAACAGAGTGACAACATTTTCTGACTGACAAAATTCCCAAAGGAAGCTCGGTGCTCTAAAGTGAACATTCCCTGCCCCAATGGGATGTGCAGCCCCATGATTTGTAACCTAGACTCCCCAGGGAGGTTTTGGAGAGGAATGGTGTCACGCTCCAGCTGGCTAGCTGACTGGGAATCCACCAAAGCCCATAAGGTTTATAATGGAGCCTGGATCTTGGCCTCTTGCACCCGAAGGTAACACCTCAGCCATCCAGCTATCCCTTCTCCAATATGTGTCTTGCCTGATTTCTCCTTGTTGGAATTCCTCTGTGGCTGAAATTCTTCTGTGGACAGGAACAACATGGTCATCTTCTTCACTGCCAGTGCCCTACCACCTTTGCAGGAGACTTAAACCTTTCTTTGCCCTTTTACTGTTCCTTTCTGCAGAACAGTGTAATCCCTTCAAAGGGAAATAGCCACCTTCCCCTTTCTAGCCAGGTGTCTAGACTATTACCCTCAAGGCAGTAATCTCTCTTGGCTTTTGTGGGACCTCTTTTGGGTCTTTGCTCCAAACTAGAGCCATAACATGAGTCACTATGAGAGGCAGAGGGCCACCAGTGCCATGCAGCAGTGCTGTCCCCAGCACTACCATTTTTTTGTTGTTACCCCTGTGCCACTCTTTCAGAGGGCCTCCTCGGTCCTGACGCTAAAGAGACACCAAGTTTAAGCGTCTCACAAACCTCTAAATATTAGCTAGCAATGGTGATATCAAGACCTTGGCTCAGCAACCAGGAAAATGACTTGTCACAGATTCAGGTAGCTGATAAGAGAAGGGGTTTGGGATTCTCTGTGGAGCCTAAATATGGTGCTGAAAGTAGCAATTAGGTGCCCACTTGTGGACTGAGTTCTCAAAGCACTGATTCAATCAAAGCACTTATTCTTGCAGTTTAAATTTACACTAACCCAGAACAGTGCCCTCCCCAAGCCAAACTGATTAATCACATGCTTAAATCTGGATATACATCTAACCTCTTTGTAGAATCAGGATCAAGAGAAATAGCTGGAGGTGGCAAAAGTGCTCAAAAGCAAGTACAAAGCCATTATGAACATTGAAAAAGAAGAACCTACACAGAGAAAGAAAAAAAACCCACCCCTAGGGCATGTTAAAGTAACTGGACAATAGTTTGGACAATAAATACAGAAAGTTCATTTCTTTTAGTGATTGAAGGAGCAGATTGATGTCTGTTTGCTGGTTTTGCTCAAGCCCAGTCTCTCAGCTTCATCACCACTATACCATGTTATAAGAATCCCAGGGGAAAGCATTTTTCTCATTTAGCAACATTTCTGCCTTTGCACATATAAGGTGTGACAGTTTCTGGTAAATCTGTTCCTTTTATTTCTATTTTGATCTAATTATGGGTTATTAGTTGACTAGGTACACAGTAAATTTTGGGTTATTATTTTTTGTGCTAATGTTAATTTTTTCAGAAACATCCCCACCCAGAGAAAAAGCAAATCCCTGAGGCAGTAAATACTGGACAGTGAGAAAATAAATTTTTGGGAAGTTTTGGATAGGAAAAAGCAGACCTGATCCAGAGCTGACTACTTATTATCCAAACCCTTTTGCAGCCTTTTATCAGTGTTTTAAGCCTGCACCAAGCAGTGGATGTTTGATGGCTGATTATAAAAATTCTTACTTTTCCAGATTAGCTGTAAACCACTGTTAATGTATTCCTTCTGTTTGCTCATACAGCCAGTTTTTATTATTGCCACTGTGGAAAGAAATTAGTTTATCTGTGAGTACAGATGTAGTCATTTGCAGAGGTAGCAAGCCAGAAAATAATTGCTTACCAATGTGCTTTCTTTTGTTTGCCCTCTTTCAGAGAATTCCTTCTGGATTTATAGATGTGATCATGAGTTACTGTTAGAACTGCATTACAGAAATCCAGTATTTGCCTCTCCTGTATAACCACAGTTACTCCCCATTGAACACCGTGTGTAGTTCATGGGTTGTTGGATTGCTTTTCCTAAAACTTACTCTGTACTCTTACTCATTCGCAAAACCTGACCTTGCTGCTCCAGCAGACACCCCAGTGATGCATGCCAATGTTGGATGTGTGCAACTCATCTTTTCTTATCTGTTTTACAGGGTTTTTCCCTATTCCTGCTAGAATAGGGACAACTGTTGCAACATAATTAAGACTCCTGCTAATCAGTTTGTTCATCCAAGCTATCTGCTAAAATCATATGTAGATAAGATAAACAGGCAATTACCGTAGAGAACATTTACTAAACAAAGATATAATTAATAATAAATGAAACTGGGTTCCTAACTACTTAAGTGCAGTAGTTATTAATTATCATGTGCCCCTAAGCTATTTGTGTAGAGTGTATAATATACAATTCTGCATGATCTCAGTTGTACTCCCTGAAGCCTACAGAGCTATCTTTTGCATAACTTTAAACTCCGATATCTTGGCTGTGAAAGTTTCTGCCATCTCTGCACCACCTCTCTCCATTATAAGGCCAAGAAATGCAATCTTGTGTTTATGTGGAAAAAATTACAATTTTTAAACAGCAGAAAATGCCAGAATATAGCATGCAACTGAATTAGATCTGGTTTTGTCACCTGTCATACACAATCAGCCTACAGCTGTGCAATAAGCAATTTGGAGGTAGCCAGCATTGTCCTACACATTTTTCACTTTAAAAACTATTAACAGTCCTGTTTTCATCACCAGACAGCTTTACCAGCCAGTTTCCAAAATCCTGCATAATTTAAACTCTTCTTACATCCGGTAAAACTTCTTCAGAAAATTAAATATTCTATATAATGTAAAACCAGATATCTTTCCCACTAGAGGTGACAGTGTCATCATAGACCCATGGGCCATGCAATGCCTTCAAGGTTTATGTGCTCACCGTGAGAGGGGGATGAAATATTAGGCTGCTGGCAATACTACTCACAGTACATTTTTACAACTGTACAGTCCGGAGCTCCAAGATTATCACTCGCTTCCACACCTTGATTTCTCACCATGTTTCTCTCGAATGGTTCCAAGAAGTCATAAGCATTCTCCTGGAGGCCTACTAAATTAGAACTCAGACTACTGACAGGGTTGTGTGTTTTCAGTGACAAAGACCAGACATTTTCAGAACAGGCCTGTTCATATTTGCCTGGTGACATAAGACACTGTATAACTCTGGTGTAGAAGGGAAAACCACAGCATCCACACAGGCCAGACCCACTGGCTTTACTCACCACTTTCTGCAAGCATATCCAAGATCTCTCTCCATCTCTCACTTTCCTGGGCTACAGAGCTCTTACTGCTGTTCCCAACAACTAAGTTCCTTTTTTAAAATGCACTTATTTTGGTTTCAGGTAGTTTTTTGACTGCCTTGTAGCTCTTCCCTGAGAGAAAACACCCAGTAAGTGATCTATTCTACCTCCAACTAACTGTGGCTTCTCTGTAGCAATTTAATCTTATAATTGAGTCAGTTAAGAAAATGGTCAGTGAAAAAAATTAATTAATTTTTTTAGAAGATCCAGATTCTCCACAAATGCCTAATTAAGTAATTTTAAAATGTATTGTCTCTGTGGTGTGCAGCATCACTGTGTTTCTCGTACCCCACGTAATTTTCTTTAAACATGGTTAATTTATGGAGATGAGTCAAGTTGGCAGTAAGCGTGGTAATTGCCATAAACCAACTTCTCTGTCTGGGGCAGACTCCTGCCATTCTCCTTGGCAATTGTACAGGAGAATTAAAGGCAAACNCAGGGAGTTTACTGTGTGCCTTATTTTGTGGGGGCATCATGGGCTTAAGCTATGTGTTGTGAGGGCCTTTCCCAAGTAATAATAAGCAGAGAAGAAACAAATAAATGAAGGAAAAAAAAAAAAAAAAGAAGAAGAAATACTTAAACCCCAATATTTTTGCATATTTTTATTAACTTTGACTTTTTCCAAAACTTTAATCCTAAATACCATGTAGAGGAACGAGGTGAAGGGATTGGAAATTCCAAAATTGTAATAATGATCTCCTGTCACATCTGGAAATCTCAGCGTATTCCTGGGTCAGGACACCCATCCTCCAGCCCGTAGAAGTTTGGGGTGAAAAAGATAAAAGTGATGTCTCTGCTCCCCACAGGTTCCCCAAATGTCTGGTTCTTTGCCCCCACCTTCTTCCCTGTGAGGGTCAGAGTCAGTACCAAGATGGCTGATTTAAATCACCATCCTGTGTTTTCAGGAAGGCCCTGATTGCAGAAGGCAATGCCATTAGACATGGGTGGCAGCAACAGCATTAGTGGGAGCTCAAGGTGAGGTGAGATGAGACTGAACAAGGCAGCAGGTGCTTTTCCAAAAGGAGGTCCACACAGCACTGAGAAAATATTCTGGCAGTTAAAGTACAAAGACCGGACAATAGCTCAGACAGCCCTGTACAGTCCGAAGTCTCCAGAGAATGTAGAATTTGGGAAATATGGAGTCGTGCAGATGGAAAATGCATTTTGTTGTGATCAGGTGCCCATCAACATGTTTCATCTGTGGCCAAGGGTTCAAGTAATGCCATAAGTTATTGACAGATGTTGCCAGAATTTCTGCCTCTTGACTTGGAAGCTGGCTGAAGTAGGTGGATTCTGGAAGTCTACTGGTAGTGGTGTTCAAGTTTTTTAAGAGATAGTACAGGCTAATAAACAGAGTTAGAGAGATCTCTTCCTTGGTAAAGGAGAGAAAAAAGGGCTTGGTCTTTAAGAGTGTAGAATGCAGTCAAACCACACAGGAGCTGCTACTCCGAATAAGGTCTGCACTCCGTCTGGCTGAATATCCAGCATGTTGCAGCTTTACTATCCAGTGCATGGAGTCAGTGCTTTTCCTTCTCCTCCAGAACACCAGACAGCAGTTCTGCCCAAAAAAGCTATTTTGACCTCTGTGTGTGTGTATGAGAAAAACTCTAAAGGGGCAGCCTTTGTATCTAACCTTTTATGTTTTTTGAGTAGCCTCTAGGTCAAAAACATTGATCTGTGAATTGGAGAGAATGTACAATTAACTCTGCCTGTAGCCAACTCTGTTTGTCAGCAGCACATTTTTTCAGTAGGTATGTGTAAAAAAGAATACTTTACTGGTCCTCTAAAAGAAACTTACAAATATAAGGCCTTTCTCAACCTCTTGAAATATCGCTCAGCTCTAAACTTAAGTACTTCTGCAAATATTAGTTGTTAAGTAAGAAATGACTATTTTGTATGAAAAACTTTCTGGTCATATGATTCTTATACATATTTTCCAAGGAGCTGAAGCTCTTTAAACAACCACTTCGACATTCTCAGGGACAAATTACTCAGTAGTTAGTTATATCAGCTGGATCATGTGTTCATCATGTATTTATCATGAATGTGATTTATCAGGTATGTTTCTGGAAATACCTCTGTAACACAAATGTTTTTACAATTTTACTTCCCCAAAATTTCTATTTATTTGTTCTGATTGTACTTTTTAAGTCTTGTTTCATTTAAATAGAAAATTTAGTGAGAGGCAGGAAAAATATTTTTTTCTGTTTGCACAGGCTGAAAACAGTTTGTGTAGTTAAAATTTACAAAGAGAAATGCAAAGAAACCCTATGGTAAAATTGCTTTCTCATAACCAGTATTTTAAAATACTTCTTTTTAATTCTTTCATTTTTTAATTTATGAAATATTATTAACACTTGTAGAGTTTCTCCAAAATTAGCTGTCAATTTCTTTGAAAGATTTGCAAGAGGGGACCCCTGGGCCCATTAAAATCAATTGAAGTTTGGTGTGTGACAGCAGTAGTGATAGAATTTTACTCAGAGACCTGAGCCACCACTGGATTAATGTTATGTGGATATCAGATCCCAATATCAGACATGAAGGAGGGACACAGTACTGTATTAATTCCCAAAAATTACTTATTTTTGTACCTATTGTAATTGTTTTATGTCAATAGTTTTGTTGTTAATCTCCTATAAAAATAAAGGGAAAAAATATACATTTAAAATCATCTATGTTTTTTATTAATCTCCTTTATGACAAAGTAAAAGTAGGAAACATGAAAATTTTAGGCAGTTTAAGTATTACTCTGGAAAGGCCTCAAAGGAATGATGAGCACGTCACTATTTTGGAATGTGAGTTTTCTTAGTTTGAAACATTTTGTTAAGTTCTGAGCTTGAAATTTATAGTTTCTGACACTGACCCACTGGATCTCACCTCCTCTCAAGATAGATTTTGAGGATGAATGGGCAGTCACATTCTTTTATTCATCTTTCATCTCATAAAAACAAAGTGCTATGCCAATGCCACTGTTCTATTTCCAGGACATGTTGTCTCAGCAGGAGGCTACCTGTGAGATATGATCTCAAAATACCTTAGTTATTCAATTTTTCTAAATATTTTATCCTTCACATCAGTAACACAGACAGGTTTTTCTATGTCACAGGCAATGGCAGCAGTCCAAGATGCTCTGAACAGCACAGACTGAGAAAGGACAAGCAGTTCAGTCCCCAACAGACTTCTCTTCTTTTTTTTCCACCTGTAAATCAAATGTTTATCCTTACGAATTACAAGTCACAAAATTTTCTAGGCCAACAGTCAGTCCTCAGTGGGTCTAAAGATCTTGTTCCGCATGAAAAACTCGTACAGAGAAGTTCAATGAGTTTGCTAATCACATTGAAGGAGCAGGAAGCTTATGTCCATAACCCATTGTATATTTACTCTACTCTTTATTGGTAACTGGACAATATGATATGGCTCGATAATACCAGAAATTAGTAAAAGTTCAATGTTGCTAAACCTCTTCAATATGTTTTTTTGGTGCTCAGCTTTTTTTAATGAGACCACTGTGAAAGTCAAATGTTTTTGTCTAAAAACTCTCTGAAGACAGACACAGGATTTGTTTTCTTACAGCTTCCTGTATTGATCACCAGATATTCCTTAGTAAGGGATCTTAAAAAGTGTTAGTATATCAGAACTATAGGGAAGAGAAGTGCATGTTTGTTGTTATTCTTAAAAATTAAGTTAATAAATTAAATTGCAGTAAATTCCATGTAGTACTCTGATTTTATACTCAGCAATGATAAATACCATATGGGGCTATCATTCTAGTGGTATTCTGAGATATAAGAATTTTTCTCCTTGATTAGGTTGCTGTAATGTCACAGAGAAATAAATCAAACAAATAATTTAGGTGTAGCTTCTTCTTAGCTTAGCCAATATCATGTTTCATTTCTAATTCTCAGTGGACCCCACTTATCACAGGAAAACTTCATCTATAAGTGCTTATAGAAAGATTTTTAATATATATATTAGAACTTTATTAAATTTTTCTAAATTTAGGGAGAATTATTTCAGCAGGAAAACTCATTAGGCTTTCTGTTGTGCTCCAGTGTTGACCCTTGTAACAGATTAGCTCTTCTATTAGCAAAGCCAAATATTTATCCGAATTCAAGAAAAAAGTTGAACTGACACTTGACAGAGATTCTTGACATGTGCATTAATAATATACGAATGTTTATTTTCAATTTTTCACAGTATCACAGGATCACAGGTTCACACACTGCCTGAGGTTGGAAGGGGCCTTTGGAGGTCATTTGAGCCAAACCCCTGCTCAAGCAGGGTCATTTAGAGCAGTCTGCCCAAGACCACATCCATCCAACTTTTAAATATCTCCAAGAAGGGATACTCCACCACCTCTGTGGGTAACCTGTGCCATTTTTTCGTGACTCTTGCGGTGAAAAAGCGTTTCCTGATGTCCTGTTTTTCAGTGTGTGCCATTGCCTCTTGTTACTGGGCACCACTGAAAACAGCCTGGCTCTGTCTTCTTTACACCCTCCTTCAGATATTTGCATACACTGATTAGTTACCCCCCGAGCCTTCTCATCACCAGGCTGAACAGTCCCACCTCTCTCAACCTTTTGTCATAGGAGAGGTTTCCTTCGTCTGTTACATATCTTAGTGGCCCTTTGGTGGACGCTCTCCTGTAGCTCCATATCTCTCTTGTTCTGAACACAGTAAACTGTGATCTATCCAGGAATAACTCCTCTGAATATAACATAACCTCAGGGCATTGTGCTTTTGATTGAGGCACTGAATATGGGTATTAATAAAAGGTAGCATTAGCAGCCCTTCTCACATAACTAACAAATGGATGTTATTTGGTGGAGATGGTTTTAGTTCAGACAATCATCCAAATCAAGTTTTGAACAGATTTTGTGTACTGGGACATGAAGGAACTGAAGCCATTACAGCCTGGTAGCATCAGAGCTATCTGAAGACAGGTCCCTGTTGTGGAGTTTTCCCCTGAGCACAATCCAATTCATTCAGCTCTATATAGAGAAGGCCTAAAATCTCACTTCTGCTGTTGTCACATCTAGGCTTTTGCTCTAAACCTTCTTTGTTCTGAACATTTTACCTGTTGCTTCTGCACCAACTCTTATTATTGACCTCAGTTTACACAGAAGTGGGATACAGTCCTTCTGTGACTTTCAAGTAACTTATCCCAGTTGTTCAATAACAGCTGAACCCTTTCCAAGACAGGGATGCACAGCAGCTTAGGAAATATGACACACATATGACATAAATATGAAACCTACTGTCACTTTTGTAAGGAAACATGGACTAGGATTTAAAAAGAACTGTGTAGATTTTGGTATCAACAAATGATTTTCAGAGAAGTCTGCAATCAAAGCCAATGTCCAGTAATTTCAATAATGTAAAATGGTATTTCCTTGGCAAGATTTTTTATTACCTTCCAGATGCCTTTTATCTCATCTGTCTCTCAAAGACAACAGATATTTAAACCTAGCATTATCATATCAAGACCTAAACACATAATACTCATGTCTTTTTCCCAAAATACACACTAGTCTCACTCATATGAGTGTGTTTAAAAACAAATTAAAATCATACTTTATTTAGCTCACACAAGTAGTCTGGCTCAGTTCACAAGAGAGACTTTTTCCTACTGAACCTGCTCTGCATTGGGTAAATAACAAAGCAAATAAGTAGCCCACCATGGGAGCAGAGTGTGGGAGCTGGCACTGTGCATCCTGGCACTGTGCCTTAAATCCCAAGCTCGGGACCTGCTCAGCCCCTCCCTGGCCTCATGAATTGTTACTGCATGCAGCTGGGAAGAGCTTTGAGAGCAAGGAATGAGGGGAAATCTGCACTGCAGCAGCTAGAGGCTTGGTAAGCAGGCATGGTACCGAGATGTGAGTTCAGGCCTCTTAGGCAGGAGAGGGCCCTGAGCTGCTGTGTCCTGAATTGCAGGGGCCAGTTAAGTCCCTTAGTATTTGGGTCAGTCCAAGGCATTTCACCCTTTTGGGGGAAAAAAAAAAAAAAAAAGGAGAGGACTCTGCCTTTTGCAAGGCACCCATATAAACAGAATAAACAGACAGACCATTTAGCATGAAGAAGTACTTACAACACACTTTTGAATTTGAAAGATTAGGATTGTACTTCATGCTGGGAACAGGCAAAAAAACCTGATCTTTTTAAGCAGGTTTGATCTGCTTAATAACTGTAAAGCAAGTGAGGGTAGGAAGTCAGATAAATTTCAAAATTAATATTCTCCACTGACATAGATGGTTTTTTGAGAGACAATACCAACACTTTAGTTAGTCCCAACCATTACACTGGGATCGGAAGTCCCACGTAGCCTTGGAAATGGCTGATAATTTCAAATCCAGTTTCTACAGGGTTTGTGGAGAAAAGTAGGTACTAGCCATTGAAAAACTCCACTGAAAAGGTGGAAAAAACACAGTGAGAAGGTTCCATGTACACATAAGAAATTTTTACTAGCTTGATGGGTTTTCAGAAGGTAGCTTTTAGTAGTAGACATCATCATTATTGAAGTACAGTTAAATCAAAACTGCTGCATTATGCTGTTACCCATAATTGAATAACGATGAAATTGCCATAAGGATTCAAGCATGGCAGTCAAAAAATTTACAAGATAGTCTTGCACAAAAAAAAAGTGGGGGTAGGTGGGGGGATAGCATTAAAATTTTGTTTATAGTTACCTGGAACTCTAGACTTCTTGACTGAAGTGCTTTGGCTACTAAACAATTGCATGGCACAATGCATATGGACACATTTTGACAACTTTAATGCTCTGCCTAGAAAACAAAGGGACTGGTTGCACATGCACACACATACACAGACACATATATATAATTATCATAACATTTACATGAAGTTTTTGAGACAAAAAATATCACAACTGTGTGATATCACTCTGGCATCATCTTCTGTTCCAAACATGCAGTAAAAACACCTGCAGCTGTGAATACAGGTGCTTAAAGCAAGTTGGTGTGGTTGTAGACCTGTGGAAGGCTAGGTATATGATAAACATTACAATAAGGTGCTCAACATTAGGGAGTTCACAATATGTGTTATTAGGTGCTGTACCAATAAGGCATCTTTAAGTGGGTTAAGAATTGTCTGGTAGATCTAGAGAATCAGAACTGACTGGGGATGGCTCTGAAGTTGCTACCATCAAGAATCGATACCTTGTCCCACAGATATCAGTCTTCTTTGAAAATGCTGTTGTTTCTTGTGTGCCACCGACAGGTCACTTTTGAAAGAAAAACAAACAACTGCTATTCAGCAACACTGCATCTGATATGTGGGAAGGTTACAAGAAGAAGTCTACCAAAGGGTTTGCTTTTCCCTGTGGCCTTTCTGCCTGTGATCTCAGCCTCTCTCAACATGACGGGTCAAGCACTGCAATGTTTTAGGAATTGCTCTGTCCCTGGCAGAAAACACCGCAGAAAATGGGTGCCTGGATGAGATGGGACCACCTTTGGCCCTCCAATTTCACTCTGGTCCTGCCTATCTGGTCTGTCAGAATCCTTTTTTTTTGATGTTGTTACATTTTTTTTCCCTTTAATGAGCAACATACTTTAGTCCAGCACAGATTGGCTGCAATGAACAACAAAGTAACAGGCTGAAATTTTAGCATCTGCAGGATACATATCAGCTAAGTGGATCCAGTGGTTCTTTCTCTCTTACCACTAGTTTCGTAATTGTTTAATTCATCTGTGTTTTGGCAACACCAAATAATTCACAGTATTGTAGAAGTTATCAGGATGGAGGGATTACTATTGGCATTTTAGTACATAGAAAGCATAGAAACTCATTGCGCATCTAAGGTAGCTGGATTTTCCTGGTAAAATAATCACTGGTGATATAATTATGACATTCAGATGTTCATCTTTATGTCTTAAGCTTAATAGTCCAGTAAATGGATGGAGCTGATTATGGCATGCAGAGTTACTGTTTCAGGTTTTCAGTAGGTTCATTAATACAGTATTGAATTGCATGTGGACTTTCAAGGTGAACTACCAAAATGACTAAAGAGCATATCTGTGAAATCCCCTGGTACTGTTCCCTCTTCCAAACTGCCTTGGCTAAGGTACCTTGCCATTGCATCTGCTGCTTCTTGCTTAATGGCTGTTTTCACAAATATTTAAATACAAGGCACATACTTTAAAGAAACGGTTCCTTTTATTTTGCCTTATGCTAAAATACGCCTGGTGAAAAAAGAACCATGCTGCAGCTAAGAATATGTAATTGACAAACAATATTTTCATTTCTAACTCAAACTTTCAGTAATGTTACAGAATTATACAACCCCACAGCATATGGACTGGCAATATTCTCCCATGTATACACTTTACAGATGTTCAGGGATCTTGGGAAGAGAAGATGGGGGATGAGAGGTTACACAATGCAGTAACACAGAACCCCATAACACTGTGAAATTGTTGCTGTTGCTTTCCAGCATGTTGGAGGAGTTGGTGCTAGTGCTTATTTTTTAACCTCTTAGCCAAAATGTCACTAGCCACAATTGCTCCTGACAAAATTAATCACATTTTGCCGTATGTTTCCTAATGATCTGCAGATGACAGTTTGATAGCAGCTGTTGTAGACCAAAGGTATGAAAAATAAACAAAGAATGCATCACCATTAAAAAGCTGAAGGTTCCTGTAATTACAGATCTCTATCAGAGTGCAAACCCTGGAGTATGTTGACAGCAAGGTCTTTCCAACGTATGGATAAAAATGATTTGTTGTGATGTTTAAAGAAGGCATGCACATGTCCGTAACTCTGCAGTAGTTTGCTTAAGTGAAGGAACATAAATTATATAATGTCCTCTATCCTAGCACTCCATAAGTGTAGCACTGTACCCCCTTTTACTGATCACTTCCTGCCCTCTCCATGGGGTCTCCCTCCTTCCCCTACCCCTAGTCCTGCCCACTCCTCGAGTTCTCCCTATTGGTTCCTGTATCCCAACTCTGCCCATGTACCACCCCTGTGCCCTGAAACCATTTGCCCATGTGCTGTCCCCGCCCCCCTGGTACCCGGGTAAACTGAGGCTCCAAGCCATGTGACTCTCTCTCTCGCTCTCTNCTCCCAGGGAAAGCTGCAGCAGCTAAGCAACACCCAGCACTGCAACACATAAGAAAATATCCATACTGGTCAGAGACTATCCTTACATATCAGTCAGAAATGATTGGTGAAAATATAATATTAGCATAAAATTTCTATCTTACCACCTTGACTCTGAATCCCCTACACAAAATTCATGCTGTTGTAACATTTTTTCTGATCAGTTTCTTGTGAATTCTGCAAATTAATCGCGTGTAACACAAGTTATCAATTTGCCGTGAAAACACTCATGAATTTAATTGCTGATAGTTGCATTTCGAAGTGAAAATTTTCCCATCAAATATTTTACATCAAACCTTGATTTCAACTTTGATAGTCATACCTTTTTCTTACTGACAATCATCTTATATTTTGAGATCTATTCAAACACAAGACAAAATATAAGGGAAATGCCTGCATTGGGAAAGAAGCCAAATCCCAGTGCCTTTACTTTAAAATAAAGAAACATAAAAATAGCATTTCACTTTCTGGGAAAAAAAAAATAAAATTAGGTAAGATATGCAAAGGTATTTTAAGAAAATTCTTTTCAGTTTTGGAATTATCTGATCTTTAAGGTCCCTTCAAAGCCAAAATGATCTAAACTTAAATTTCAGAACATTCTCCAGAACACAGTATATAAGTTATTAGTACTTGTTCAACAAAGTCTGAACTTCGATAGTGAAAATTTAAGTTTTACTAGGTTGGAAAACCATCTGAAGATGTGTAGAAAAAATATCATTATAAAAACTAGTACAAAATTCTAAAGGTTATAATATCTTCTTAGGGTTTCTGTATACTCTCTTTCAGCCTGAAACATACAACTACTAGTTACGATGAAGATTTGCTAAAAAATATTAAAAGATGGGTTCTCTTTTGTCATGCTGAATCTCTTTTCTGAGTTCATGCTACTTTGTCCTGGAAGAAAGAATTTTTAATTTTTTACAGCATTGAAGATTTTTTTTTACTCACAAGAGGCATCTAAGAGAAACATCCAGCATGCCTTCAGCAAGGACTGCATTTTTGTGTCTGCAATTTTTCAGGCACAGCTGAAGTTATTTGAACATCTAACTATTTGATTTACAGATGCAATCAGGTACCTGAATATACAAGTGATTGTAACTGCAGGTGTTAGATTGGGGACTGCCATTTGAAATTCTGCCTCAAAATTTACAAAATAATTACTGTTGAAATTATTTATGTGGGTTCATTAAACAAGTAAGCATTGATACTTTGTATTCTCCCCATGTCAGAAACTGTTTAAATCCTTGGGTAGCCTTTCTGTTGGTCTCTGCTCTCATTATCTTCTCTGCTCCGTTTTTTTTATACTGAATTTGAGCACAGAGTCGCTTGCCCTGGCAAAAAGGCAAAATTTGTTCTGTGTAGGCTGTGCACCTGGTTCAGTTGCAAACTTCCATGGCTAAAGGATGGGTCAGTCACTTCCTTTTCCTTATAGAAAGAACCTGGGAACAAAATTAGACACTTACATAAAAATGGTGTGAGCCACGCACTTGCTCCCTCTGATCCAGGCTTCAGCTGCATCAATGAAACGATTTTCACTGACACCAGGGCTTTATGCGAGACTTTAACGACTGAGCATGACGGCCAAAATCTGGCTCTCCATATTATTATTCCATGCAACAACCAATCTCAAAATTAAATGTAATGTTTTCCCCTTCTTTCCTTTTAGCTGTCCTTTGCCTGCACTTGTAGGAAGATAATCGATACACATGAAACAGAAAGATAATGGGAGACCTTGCTCTTCAAAATTTGGCCTGAGACAAAGTGACATTACCAGGTCACACGGCAATTATGTCCTACGGACAGCTAGTGTAAGGGCTAATGTCACCTTACCCATATCTGTGAATTTATGTACTAACAATTTATAAATTACTAAAAAAAACCACCAAGCAAATAATGTGTAATGATACTCTCTTCAATCTTATAGGAACAATAGAAATCTTCACCTGCTGCCCCTGGGCCCTCTCCTTACATTTCTGTGTTTTCCAGAGTGCAGAAGGGCCATTAGAGTGACACATTGTTCAGGTAAGAACTGGATTGGTGACCACTGTATTTACTATTCCTGCACAAAACTGCATGTTCCACTGTGCCTGTGGAAAACTCCATGGCCTGTAGAGGAAAAAACCTTCAACGCTGAAGACTGCCTTTTTCTATGGACTCTACCAAATGCTGTACATTTTAATAGTATAAATGATTCCAAAAACTGAACCATGACAAAGAAGATTTTAGTATTTCATTTAATTATCTCTGGTAATAATTTTGTTCTTTCCCTTTTACATGAATTTTATTTCCCTTCTTTAAGATAATAGATAATATAATCCTCTTCTGCAAAAGTGGTGTCTAGCTCATTCAGTTTAGCCTGGCAGTTTTCCAGATCATTAAGGATATTTTTCAGTCTTAAATATTGGCTATGACGCAGTCGTCTCTTTACTCTGTCTAGATGAAAGTTAGGAGTATATGTCATATGTTTTCCTTTCATTACTCCCTTACAGGATGCCTGTTGGTTAAATTCATTAATAGGAATTACAAAAGCTATTCTTACTTGCCTGGACTCCTGTGAGGACAAAGAAAAGCTTTCCCCAAACAATACTGAAAACGGCAGAAAATGAAAATAATAAAAAATAAAATTTAAAAACCCACCATTAGATTTGCCTGGAAAAAAATGCATATTAATTAATCAGGGTATCTGGAGGAGGGTAACAAGAATTAAAATCAGCATCTCAAGAAAAGGAACATCTCTGGGTGGTACCAATGCTAGGAGAGCTTCAGCAAAGTGTATGAGCAAAGAGACAGGCAAGAAAGACTTAATTTGCTCTGGGCTTCAGAGCATCTGCCAAGACCCATTGAGAAAGGAGTGTCTTCTGCAAAGAGAAATAGTATCCCTACACAAGGCAAAGCTCTGGGCACGTAAAGCTGCGTGAGGTGACATTTAATAGCCATGGGGCTGTAGCGTGTCCTGCTGCTAGTTCCTGAATCATACCACAGGTCATCAACAGGATAATTAGGAAGATTTTTACTGACATTAGCAGGCCTTGGGCCACGCTCCAAACAAGGTGTAAGTGTATGACTGGTGATAGTGGACAGACAAGGACTTTGCATCAAGCTATAGATGTTATCTGGGAGGTAAATGCAGAATCTGTTTATTATGATTCCTCACTGAAATCTGCAAACATATTTCTTCTTCTTAATATTGTAAGATAAGCATAATTACAAAGGAAATTAGAATAGAATGACAGATGTGGCTAGGGGGTTAGTAGTCATTAACATATAGAGATTGGGTAGGATATTGCTGTGGGGGAGAATGATGCCAAACGAGACATTGAAAAGGTGCAAATGCCAAAATTGTCTAGCACCATTTTTCTTCAAATACAAAGAACAGTTAGTTGAAAAAGCCACCCCTAGATAAACTTTAAGGTAGAAATGTAATGCTTTTAGGAATTAGCTTCCTTACTGAAAACTTCCAGTTACCCTTTATTTCCAGTTATACCCTGTATAAATTAGCTTGGAGAAATTATAATGCTCTCTACGGCTATGGAAAATTCTGGAATGCAGCAAAACAAACAGATGAGAACCCCCTAGAAATTAATAAGTGCCTTTCATCCTTCTCCAGAACCTGGCATGCTGTATTGGAAGGAATCATGATCCCAATGCCACCAACCACACACTTGGTGACTGCAATGGGATTTTCAGTGAATCCAATCTTCCCACCATGTACAGTCCTTCGTACTTCCTATTGTGATATCCAGAGTTTTTGAAGTCTCTAATACTCTGCACAAGTAACTCTCATAATTTGGTAAGAAAGCTGGTCTTTTTTGAATACCTCATTATTGGTCATCATGACTTACCGAAATCTTCTCCCTCATGAAGGCTTAAAGAGCAAGATAGAGCACATCAGAGAAAAAACAATACTGTGGAAACCTACTTCTTTTAGATTAACATATAATTTTTTTTTTAATATTACCAAACACCTTTGATTGTCAACCCTTAAACAACTCAACAAACCATCCTTCCCTCTGCAGGGCATTCACTTCCCTTTCCCTTGGGAAGCAACAAAACTGCTACCAGAGCTGCAAAAAGACAACTCAATTCTCTCTGCACCTATTGCTGCATGATAGAGACAAGCCCTTGATTATTTCTGGCTTTTGGAAATACAGCAGGTACACAGCAGCCTATGAAATGGCTGCAATGTGGAGCAAAAAGAAGGACAAAAACATCTAAAGATGTGCTATGTTTTAACAGGCTGTGACACAGCCTTGGCATGTGCCAAGGGGGAAGGCAGAGGGAGCTGCCTGGGAAGCATGTAATGTTTACCTTCCTGACACAGAAACATTTTTCCTGGGCCTGTCATCACTTCTCTTGAATAATTGCCTGGAGGAAAGCAAAGAGTTTTACACTGCTTCTGTAAGAACAAACCAGTCTGCCTGCCAGCATCACTGGGACAAGACTGTCCCACTCTCCAGACATGGGGCTGGGTCTCAACTTGCTCAATAAGCTTTGAAGTGAAACACAGAGTGGGTATATGATGTAAGAGACAGTAGCTGCAGTTAGGGAAAGGAAGGAAGGAGATGGATGAGACACATCTATGAAAAATTCTCCCTAGAAGATAGTGTCTTCACAAAGTCTAGAAAATAAACACTCCTTGGTGGATACGGGTAAGCACAGGGAAGATGTTTCAAGTGTCTGAATCACTGTGCCAAGCACATACAGATTCACTGCCCCTCAAATTGCCCTAGTCAGGACAGACAGTGTGATGCCTGCAAGTGTGCAACTGCACTCCACTGTGTTTGACAGTATTACTGGAACTTGTGCACATATTTAACGACTGACACAGCATAATGTTGCCAGGCTTGACCACATTTTCCATTCCAGAGGGAAAGGTGTGGCTAAGCACTGGGCTTCTTTTGAGACCAAGCATCACACCTGCCCCACTGTTAAATGTACTATTGGGAATATAATACCCTTCTTTCAATCTGTCTGGGGAGACTGTTTATTTGGTAGTATGACAGATACAGTTGCATCTTTCTCCACCAGTGCTTCAAATCAGATCTGAAGAAACACTTCAAAAAATAAAATGAAGATGAAAAAGTACCTAGGCTCTCCAGCCAGGTGACTAGATGCTTTTCTTTTGTTCATAGTGTTTTTCAGAGAATTCAGGCAAAAAGGGAAAGAAGGCAGGATTTTCTGATGGGCAAATGTGTGTGTCTCAGCTTGGAGTGGCCACAGAGAGAATTCCTCTCTGCTTTTCAGTGAGTGACTGATTTGTCTGTGACAGGACAGGACATTTAAATGTAAGAAGGAAATGTTTGCTACATAGTGTAAAAGCATTGTTTGGATTCCTTTTCTGTTACAAAATTTTCAACCAGGAATGCACCCTTTGCCTTGCAGCACAGGATAGGAACTAGCCACCCTTAACAGCTGCTAGAGAAGTGGTTCCTTGGTGTGAGGAAAAATGTGTGGATCTTTTATTTCAAACTGAAGTTAGAGAACACCTTTTTCTAGACCAAATACGTGGCTGTCAATGAAACTTGCATATGGGTCCAAAGAAGATTTTCTTTTTTCAATTATTTTATGCCTAGATCTGAGAGTTTTGATGATGCCTAATCAAATAAAAAGGGAAATTGGGAAAAAATGCAGGATAGAGAAAATAGTTGAGGTAGTTATGCATTTGGTAGAGGTACAGAGAGAGATAATAGTCCCTTCGCTACCAAAAGAAAATGGGTCAGCAAGGTTAAAAGGCACTGGAAGCAACACTGATGGCAATGTAATTTCTGTAAATGAAAATAGGTATGATTTTTATTGGCCGGTAGAACAACTACATGGTAATAGTATTGCAGCTGATGAATCTCAAAAGGCAGCTGAGGAATAAAAGCATGAGTGCTGCCAAAGGACCTCCCTGGAAGCCATGGTACTATCAGTTCCAATGGGGATGTACTTTACGGACTTCCCTACAGGATGATTTGCTTGGCCCTTAAGCCCACCAGCTCTGGAAAAGGTGATAGGCACAGAAGTATTCACTTTATGTTTTAATACTGTAAACACTGTAAAGGATTTTTTGCTACCTTTGCCCCTCCACCTCCTTGAGCCATTCACAATCCCTTGCTGCGATGAGATCAGAAACAGGCAGAAACGCAAGCTGCTGGTGCCACAGGCAGTGAGTGATGGCACTGTGGTGGGCAGTGCCCCATCTCTCACCATGCATCATCTCTAGTCTTATCTGCCAGGAGAAAACCTTCTCTTTCCTGCAGTCCTCACTGCCACTTGCCCACTGGTGCATGGAGACAGATCACTTTTACAAGCAGTGGCTGTTTTCCTCTCCATCTGTTCGCACACTGAGAAACAGGAGAAGAGCCTGATTGCAGTCTAATCTGACTTTACAACACTCCATCATTTAAGATAACCCACTGAAGTGTCCTTTCCACTAGAACTGGCATACATGGGTAAAGCATGGAATTCCATAGATTTTAGCATAGTTCACGGCATTGTTATGTAAGCTTGGACACAAAGGGATAGTAGGAGAGAGAAAACATTGGATATTTTCATGGTTTAGTTCACTATTTTACCTTAATGTAAATAAAACAATTTTGTGGTTTAGAGCTGTTTGCTCTTTGCAAAAAGCATGAAAATGGCTGACGGAAACAATTGTTACAGAAAGATTTTCTACTGGGAAAATATAGGCTCTGCCAATCAATATATCTCCAGGGAAAGATCAATTTTTATGGAATTTTCCCATCGTGATAACATACATTAAATACTTTATGTTTACATTAATTTCTGCATGCAGTTAGACCAGCATTGTGCCTGATAGCACTTGCAGACAGAAAATACTCTTCCTTATTCTCCCCAATGAGCCAAGCTATTTGTTTGATCTGCATCTCCCTCATGCACCAGAGTTTTGCATTGATGATGATTTACTCTGATGAATCCCCAGAGTTTCAACTGAACTCAGAAATGGGAATAGAAGGGAAACCAAGAACCACATTACAAATAGGCATTAAAGAAGCCCAGGCATAGTGATAGCAAAGTCAAGCTGAGCTAGATGTGCTGATATTGCCAGTTCCCTCTGATTTGAAGTCATTTAATCCTGGAAAAGCTCTTAACTTCTTGATTGCTAGTTCTGAATCAGGTTTGGATTTAGGTATCTTATATTTTGCATAGACATATTTGACTGCTAACAGAGGAATCAACAAAAGACCGACATGGAGAATAAGTTCTGTGAATGGTGTGGCAAGTGCAGGGTACACAGTAAGGCAAAGCCCTGATCAAGCACAGAAGGATGAAGAATTAAAAGGGAAAACATGAAAGGACAAAACTCACTTGATTTCAGTAGAAGTTTGACTGCGATTGTCTTTCAAACTGTGTCATGCACCACTGTCGCCTGATGTCACCATGGAAGAGGGAAAGCTTCTCACACTGATATTTGTGACACCAGCACAGTGGGATTTCCTGGCAGACTAGAGACAGCTATTGAAATCCTCTTCCACCTGATCCTTAGGTGGCCCTTCTTAAGGGTTCATGATGGACGAGGAAGGGGACTTGGGGTGAAAAGTCATCCCTTTCAGGAGCCATGCAGACACACCTCTCTGGCAGAAGAGCTGTGACAAGCCATGCCTGGGAAGGTGTGGTCCTCATGGTGTATCATGACCATCTGGTTACCTCCGTGGGTCTGCACCATCTAGATGAGCTAGAGGCTGCCAAGGTGAAGTACAGAGGCTTTCTGTGATTCTCAGGCAAGGAGATTGCTGCTACATTGGGAACACCTGGGGGTATGGAGGGTGGTGTCCTTCTTTTCCTGTGTTATAATATAGTCTCTCTGTCATATATAATCTCTCTGATGTAATTAGGAATAATTCCTAATCCATACTCTCTACTAAATATATTTCTCTAATATATAACTTGTTTAAACTCTAGTTTTATGACATGTTTTTCCTCTGTTCTGATTAGAAAATGTGATAAAGCTGTTCAATGAAGTGGAGAACAAGGCCTTATCAAATGAAAACTTGCAAAGGCTGTTTTATGACAGAGACAGTTTGAGAAGTGATAAAATAATAATGCAAGTTCTTTCTTTTTCGACGGACCAGATTTACCAGTACACCCCAGACACATCACTCCTCAACAGCCACACAAAACAGCTGTAAACCTGGATTAACCAGGCTGTTAAATAGAGTTTACAGCTGCTTTGAATCACCAGAATGGCCCAAAGCAGGCAGCACATACCAGTGAATATGGGCCTAATTGTACACTAATGAACGATGAAGTAGTTTAGGATGCAGTATTCACTTAGGCAGAATGAAAAAGAAATCTTTATATAGAGCAGATATGTTAGAATTTATCCTGGCTTTGCTCAAGGGGAAAAATTCATCCTCTTTCATTCTGAATGGATTATAATTAAGAAAAGCATCAGAGACAAATTATTCAAGGTTAGAAATTTAAAAGAGCTTTAAGAATACATCCACCCTTTCCAGATATATTAAGGCTTGCCCAGGCTGGAGTTACAACAAGTGGAGCTCATTGTTTAATTATAAAATAACGGTCAAAAAAACCTGCTTAGGTAAGCATGTGTTTCCATTAGGGAAGAAAAATCATTACAGAAAACAAGATTAAAAGTTAATGTTGCAAATCTCATTGTCTGTATAACTTCATTAATGCTGGATAACTACTGTATAATTAGCATGGTGTTCATTGTAGAAATCTATTAAAACAGTTGAAATGAAGTCCACCTGCTTAGTCTGTAGTTACCTTAAAAAAAAACAAAGATCAGAATATTTGTCCGTGCTTTAAGAAATTTCCTCTGTAAATAAAGGTTATGGCCTTAAGGCATTCATCTTGCTGGGAATCCAACAGTCTTCGATATAATTTGACAAACATAGAAAGCATAAAAATGCCAGATGACTGGTTCTCATTTGTATATGCAATGAACCATGCTTAAATTGCAGGGAAAAGCTGGAACATGACAACTCAGGAGCAGAGTGGCACATTTTCCTCTTCACCCTCCCAAGGCTTCACCGGCAGTAGTGCGAGACATGATCTGGACATCTGGGCCCTCTGTTGTGAAGACTCCTGCATCACACATCCCTTCAGGTCACGCCTGAAGCCAAGAAGGACCCGGCCTTTCAACTTGACTTACCTTGAGGGCTCTGCCTTCCAAAATTGATTGCCAAACCACAGTTTTCATTTAAGCAGAGCTGAGCCTGTTTCGCCCAGGCTGGGCACAGTCTGACTGTGGGTACATTCAGCAGCCAGGGGCAGGCTGAGGTGAGCACAGCTTTGTGCACTGAGCCTCAGCCCACACCCAAGCAGACACCCAAGGCTGTGCCTGCTCTGCACGAGCCCGTGTCCCTCCTCTCAGCTGGATGGTGGCTAGCTTAGGCCAGGGGCTGTGCTCACCACAAATACATGGCTTCCCCTTCACAGCTGAGCAGCAACCAGCTGGCCCAGAGCAAGAGCACGGAGAGATGATGTTCGCCTGCGAAACACCATGTAAAACACCAGTAAAATATTACATTCATTTTGAAAATGCATTATCCCAAGAGAGATAAAAAATATACCGGTTCAAAGAAAAAGCCAGGAAAAGCTGGTCTTCAGGCTGCAAGATATTTAACCTTTTTCATTCCTGAGTGCTGGGCATTGCACACACTTTCAGTGATAATAATAGCAATAACAATAATAAAAGGAAATCAAAATCCGAAACAAAAGACAGAGCTGAACTCAAAATACTAAGGAGGTACTCTGAAAATGATGCACCTAAAAGGCACAATTTAGAAAATCGTACTTAACCAGTGGGAGGAAAAAAGGAGGAAAACCTCATGAAAAAAAAGGAAAAAAGTATTCAGAAAAGTCTTTTGTTGCTGAAACTACAAAAGCAAATGATGAATCAGACTGTGGCATGTCATTAAAATGAAATGCCTCTTCCCTATGAAAATGGCTTTTATCCAACTCGAAAATACAATTTTCATGTTGTATTTAATGGGGATCTCACTTCTTAGGAAAAAAACCCCATGAACAAACAATACCTTTCTAGGGCCATATAAAACCTTTTGGTAGAAGGAACTGCTTCAAACAAGCAAAAAGCTTGTGAACACATTCATAAAAGACAATATAACAACAATAATAGAAGACAATTGTTTAAAAGATGCACACTACTACTGCTTCCCTTTTTTACAGTGCCCAAGACGTACTTTATTATAATAAATGCAGTCAAGTCCAAATGGAAAGATACTGCTAACAAATATGAGCAATCCTCTGACTATAATCCCACAGGAAGTTTATTGCTGCATGTCCTCACAGACCAGACTCTCAGCTAGCGTAAAATTTTGTCACCAGCTTGTTCTCAAAAGAACGAGACTGGGTTACACCCAAGGAGGATCTGGACTCTTATTTGTTGTGACTATCTGTCTCTTTTAGGGCTTCATTATTATCTGCATGGATGAGCAGATTAACTGAGTATCTCTGTCTGGGAGGATAAATATACTTGTATCTGATATCTAGGAGGAAGGGTGGATGTTTTTCTGGATACCTGCTCACAGAAACTAGATTGGTTTATGGAGGAGTCTTCTGGTTCTCGTTTAGGGGACGGTTAACTTTTGGGTCAGATTGCAGGTGTTTTGCGAACAGTTTGCCTTCTGGAAGTAGGATCTTGACACGACAGACAGGGGGCAGAAGGAGAAAAGGAAGACATAAGGTTCTAGTTCACTCTCAAATTAGGGCTATGCATCTGCGGCTGCCAGGCAGGGGCAGCCACGATTTCAGCTGCCCACAAAAGGCCACAGCCGAGCTCTCCTTCACTGCTCAGTGGGGCAAAAGGGTGACAGAAGCCTGATGTGCAGAGGATGCTTGGTGACTCCACCCCCAGCCACCAAGGGCATTGAGGAAAGTCAAGCACATGTCACTCTGAGCTTATCCCTGCATATGCTTTCATGGAAACCTGTGTCCTGGCGGATAGGAGATGCTCATCCCCTGCTACATTTATGTAAGTTCATTGGTACCAAATGGGGCTCTCACTCCAACCATTCTCCACTTCATCCATATTCTTAAAGAGTATTCAGCATTGAAAAGGCACTGAAGTATTTCAGAATCTGTGTCTCTGTTGGAGTCAAGATGGCTCAAGGTGAACCTTACACTGATTTAAAATAATTTCGAGGACATTAATTCTGAGTGTGCAGTACAGCAACCAGCTATTGCCTCCCTTGGTTTAACTTCTTTAAAGAAGTTGTTCGGCATGCATTCACCACATGTCAATGTAAATCCTTACACTCTTCTCTGAAATGTCTGAAAATGACCCTTTCTGGAAGCAGATCACTGGATAACTCGTCTGATCTGGTACCATATTTTATGTGTTATAAATAACACAAAAAGAAGGCTGGTGTCTCACCTGTCTGTACATCGAAAGCTAGGAGGATGCAAACAAGAAACTGGGTGAGACTCCCCTAAGACAAATGTTAGTGATCAGCCGAACAGGGACTAATTACAGGCAAACCAGAAAGCCCACATTTGACCCCAGGAATACACCAGACCTAGTGGCAAAAGAAAGTCCCATCAGATTCCTGAGAACGTATCCTTTCTCAAGAAGAAGCAAAGAAAAAAAAGTCAATACCACGGATTTAGTTCAGAGCACTGATAGAAAATCTACTGTGAGCAGAGACAAATAGATATTTAGCACGAAAGACAAAGGTTGGACAAGGCAGATTACTGATCTTCCCCCTTCTAAACTAGCTTGGTTTCTACATTCCTTTAAACATGAAGCTGCAAGCTATGCAAGGTGATTTTGCGGAGATGCAAATTTGAAAAATATCTGTGTTCAGTTGAATATGTTGGGGTTTCACACCAATGCTATGTCTGATTTTTACCTGAATATAACCTCTTGAAATTGGTTGTAAAGTGGGAATATTATGACAAACATGCTATTTTCTCATATAAAGAAAATAAAGCATTTCTTGCACTATTTTTGCTATAATAATTCTTGGTTAAAGATCACCTTTTGTTAAAACATTGCATATGAAGAAACTTGGGAAGAGTTTTGAGACTTTTTGTTTCTTCATTTTAAGTTTGGATAAAATACTTTCTTTAAAAACAGCAAGGTTGTCGAACAAGATAGTTCAGCTTCTACGGAAAAACACAGTTGTCAATCTTATCTGGTTTTGAATAAAAGCAAACAAGCAGGTTAACTGCACTGAAGAGATTTCTCTTATGAATGAAATATTGTATGTGTTTCAGGTACAATAATCCTCAAAAATCCCTGCATTATGAACTTTTATCCGTGTCCTGGAAGTTAGGTACACTTAGGAAGGAAAGTCTTCCTGAACTGCTATGTCAATATGCTAAACACCGCATGATGAGACCTAAAAGATTTGGGTTGGGTTTTGTTGCAGAAGTAACATTACCATTCTTAATTCATAAGGAAAAAACCAAGAAAGGATCACTTTTTAAAAAATATACTTATTGCTATTTAAAGCATGATTTATGAATAGACAGAATGATGGATCATATCCCACTACAGATATAATCCATGGAGTCTGGTGTATCATATTTATCAGCAAAGATTTGAGAGTATTACTGTTACATCCAAGTGAGTTCTGAAAAAACAATAAATCCATGTTTTCTGTATATGCTCTGTAAGTATACATCTGTGTTTGGACAGGCATATATATACGTGTGTATGTATACGTGTGTATATAGATATCTCTACACCGAAAAAAAGAAATGTTCCATAAGAGTGAGAAATATTTCTGACAAAGAAATAACCAGCACATATATTTCCCACTTGGACAACCTGAAGAGCATTGGAGAAATTGGGTTTCTGGTCAGTTTTCTGCTTTGATTTGTCTCCAGAGCACAGGATGGACGCCTGTCTCCTCTTAATATACCAGGTGCTGGCAGAGATTGCACATCTCCTGTCACTAGGTCCCTAATGCTGAGGAACCACTGCAGGGTGATGGCAATCCCCTCTGTAGTTATCATGTCTTGGGCACATCTGTGGAGACAGAGAGCAGTGCTGAAAGCCACAAAAATAGGCCATGCTACATAAAACAGCTTTTTAGGGGTATATGCTTCAAAGCTTCAGCTCGAATATCAGCCTCACAACTGCAAAACTCTCTGTCTCAGGACGTTTTAGGGCTAGAAGTGAGTCCTTGAGTGTCTTTGGTATTATCCCCTTCCTGTCTTAGGAAATATCCACTTTCTTTTCTTTAGATCTATAGATTATGCAACTCTTACATGAACAGAATCTGACAGTTTTTCAAGACTCTTGCTTGGTCTTCTGACACTAGGACTACTATATCTTTAGGGAGGAATATAGGCGTTTGCTCAGGAAAGGAAATAAATGTGTGGAAGGTTAGACTGCAACAAAGAGGGAAAAATGTGCCAGTTTGAAACTGCTCAAAAGTTTGGGTGTTGAATGAAGTTCCTGGAGAAGACAGTAGCAGGGAGATAAACTTCTTGAAACCACTATATTACATTTCTAACCCGAAAGATCTCCCCTGCTTGACTTCCTCGTGACAGATGAAATCACATAACACATACATTAGAAATGTATGTAGAAATGTGTATCAATCAAAAAACAGTGGAAATTTTCTACCCTTTTGTCTTTCTCTGCTACAGCAAGAGACAACAGAGAAATGAGCCAATCAATCATAGCTTGTACACTCAGACTCCTAAGGCTCACAGGATGCTCTGTAATTTGTGATTTGACCTCTTGGTACCTTCCTCTTGCTGAGGTTCTCACAGAAAAAAATTATGTGCCAATGAAGAGTGACACAAGATTCATCTTGTTTGACTGGCTAGGTCACAACAACAGTTTGGGTTAGTCTATAGCCATATGTGATGTCTGGGAAAGATATAGTGAGGCTCTGTGGAACTACTTCCTACAAGCATCACCAGGAAAGCCACCTAGGTCTATCAGATGGAGGATCAGGTGATCCATAATACAGCAGCAAGCACAACAACATAAATACCTTGGATTAAAGAAAGCAAAAGACAATTTGAATAACAGTGGGGAGCACCCTGCACTGCAATTGTGTCCACTGCACTGCTCCAGTACATGCAACATGTAGAGTGCTGTAAGGTCAATGCCATAATTTCCACGCTGCTGCCACTTGGCTGCCGGAAAAAGAATGGTCAAATTCAGCAACCAGGATAGACTGACCTTGAGTCTGGCTAGTCCTTAGTTCCTCAGTGGGTGTGCTGAGCTCCCTGGTTGGTGCTGGTTTGGCCTGCAAAGTGCTGCAATGTCCTCTGGGAGATGAACCTAGGCATTCACTGCTGGCCCAAGATCAAGAGTTGGGAGTGCATGTTTGTGCACCTGTTCGCTCAGCATCTTCTGCACCTGCATCTTCTACTAGCTCATTATTGTTGCTTAATCAACCATTTGTTATCCCTGGACAGCACGGGCCAGCAATCCCTTGGGTACCAGCCTCTTACCAGGGCAGCATAGAGGCATTCTATAGATCTGGTAATTCACTGATAACAGGAACCTTCATGGTGTTGTATAAGCCTGAGACCTAGATTGCTAGAGATATTTCCTTACCCACTAGGAAGGCAGCAGTGGGAATCACAGAGGGATAACATGCTCTTCCTATCTGGCCACCTCTGCTCTTCCTATCAGGTGTTATATTTATTTACTGGATACAACTGTGTAGAATGAGTCCTGCCACATCCAGCGGTGATGCACTGCCCTCACGCACACACACACTCACCTCACTCACTGCTCTGCTATTTACTTCTGATTTATGGTCCACTGGCAATCCACATGGAATGGGATTGAAAACGTTGCACCGAGGGAATCAATTATAGAGCACTAGATTTATAGGCCACCTACTGTATTTAAAAATAATTGAACTGTGAAATGATTAAGTTAACTGAGAATTTCTGTAAGTTTGAGGGTTAGTTAATTACAAATGACAATTATGGAAGAACAAGAGTATATTAAGCAGCAGTGGCAAGAATAAAAAATTTCTGGTACTTCAGAGGTCTGTTTTTAACTTCAGTTTCTATGAGCTCTCATCAAACCAATGAATCCAAGCAAGGTATGAATCTTCAAGAAAGAAGAGTTAAAATAGTATCAAATGTACTCGAAAAATATATTAATTTCTGAGAAAGCAATACTGAAAATCAGGCTTATAATGAAATAAAACTAAATAAGAAATATCAGGGAAATTGGCAAAAGTGGGAAACTGCAAATACTAAAGAAAATTGCAAATACTAAAGAAAATATTTGTGCTAAAATTGTTGTATGACAAATATGGAGACATACATGGAGAAAGAAATTCAGTGCACCATTTTTAGAAAGCTGTTTTAATAATACAGGATGAGGCAAAGAAGATAATTCATACAGTGGCCTTTATTGAAATCCATGATTCTGGTCACCATAAGAAAAATTACAATAGCATTTTAAGCAGAAAAAAAAAATAGAAAAGCTCAGATGGTCTTTAACTGTAACAAAGGACTGAGTAATGAAGTCACAAATATACTCTGCTAAAATAGTGAATGCACAGACAATATTGTCACAGACCTAAGTATTTTCTTCTCCTTTGTATTTCACCAGATAAAATGGGTGACATTTCTGACTCTCAGACACATTTACTATGCAGTGAAAGCCATGGAAGAAGTCTCCTAAATGTCACCTCAAGAAAAACTAGGTAATTACACTTCCTTGAGAAGACAAAACCTTGGTCATTGCTGAGACACTCTAGCATTTCAGGGGTGCAGAGAAGGGAATAGACAGAAAAATCTTATCAGGACATCCTTTAGACAAAGTGTTTGTATTCAGTTATGTCAGCAACAGGCTTCTCATCTGCTTCAGGAGGAAGAGGAGATTAATAAAATCAACTTTCACCAAGACAGAGTTAATCCCCAGTTCCTGCTCCTGTCACTGTGGAGAGGCAGGCTGCAACAGAGTCCATGTGGTCCACGAGCCACTTGCCCAGCACCCTATGCTGGTGGTGAGATCTCAGGGACATAGCAAGGTCACAGCTGTCCTTCTGACCCTGCTCTTCTACCCTCTTCCTCCCAAAGTCCATTAACCACTTGGCCAGTGCAGATGGCCCCCCATCTCCTGATAAATCTCCTCATCTTATCCCAGTATGAAGTTTTTTAACATCATCTCTAGCCAGAGTGCCCACTTGACAGTATCACAAAACTCTCGTTTACCAGCTTGAGAACAGAGCTAGCCAAAACCTTGTATTTATTGGAAGCAGTAATATTTTGCAAAAAAAAAAAAAAAAAAAAAAAAAAAAAAAAAAAAAAAAAAAAAAACCAAACTGAAGGGAGTTACAGAAATAATCCTGGTATAGCATAGATGTCCATTTCAAATGACCTGATGTTCCATTCTGCACTTCCAAAAATTTTTCTGGTGTCTTTTTTTCACGTTTACATTGATTTTATAGTGTATTGCAACATCAGTAGTAAGTGCACACTGCATGCAATATGATAACCTCTTATGTTTATTTTATAGTCAAATTATCAAAAGGCTTTATTAATAATGATTTACCTTTTCCTTTTCAGGCTCAAAATATCTTCTGCCTGAGTTGTATTGACAGTTTGTATGATAATCAAAGCTTCTTCCCTAAGAAAACCTTTTCAAGGATAGTTTCCTAATAGCCTGTATAAACTTCATTTATCCTGTCAAGTAATTATTCACAGAATTAATATCATGAAGTCAATATGAGGTGATCAAGGAGAGAAATGGTGATCACATCTGGGCCACATCTCCCTAGTGATCTGTAAAAGCCTGATATATGGAGCCCCTCCTTTGATTATCAGGTTCAGCTGGAGCTGAAGGGCTTCAGCAGCATTAGAGGCACTCAGCATCTCCCAGGATCAGCCCTCCCAGCTCCAGAAGGAGCCGGGGATCTCTTGATGTACCTGAAAGAGGTTCTTTAATACTTCCTTATAACAAAATCCTAAACATGTAGTAGATTGTGAAAAAATCTGTCATAAGCAGTAAGCCCTGTAGAATAGTGTTAATTGACTAGCCATGGGGAAAAAAACCTCCACACCTAACAAGAGAACACTCAGGAAAATGGATTTCTACCCTAACTTCAGAAACCTACGGTGCAGCCAGTGAATTGTCTGCACATTTCCTTGGCATGGTATTATTAAAAAGAAAAACCAAGAGAAAGTTCCTTATAATCATTTGCACAGTTTTTATGGTATCATTAGAATATACCTGTGGAGCAGAAATCACAGTGTGAAAGCACATAGCGTTATTCCCTGATAATTTTTTTTATTATTTTCACCTGCTGTGCATTTTTTACCACATATTACATATGTTGGCTTTCCCCACTCTTGCATAAAAATGGCAATGGCTGATCTGTACAGTACAACCAACAGCCCGTGCGAAATCTCATAGAAGCAGTTTTTGGTGTGCATTGAAGGACGGATGGAGGCATCACAGATGTTTGAATATGATTTGTCTTCATTTTATCTCTTAAAGAAGTTCAAATACCCTTTCTGTCTAGCATGGTAATTTGTTTAGTGCAATGTGCATTTGGTAATGGTAACAAGGGAGACATGTTTAACCTAAGGTACTGCACATTGCACTCAAAAGAATTAACTCTTTAAAGAGTGCTTGTATAAACTGAGGATTTAAACCCTCAGTCCCTGTGAACAGCTCCTCTCATATTGTGTTTGTATTACAGGAAAACTTTTAGGACATCCCTAGGAAATTAATCCCCAAGAGGGCTGAAATTCAGAGGAGGCTAATATGTCTGCACCTTTGATCCACTCTCCACACAGCAAAGCCAGACAGGATTATGTCAAAGCCTTTGACAAAATACTGGGGGAATTTTAAACCCAGAAGTATCTGCAACCTTTAGAACCCAGGATCCTTTTCATTAGGTCTTCTTTTGTAATATTTCTGACTTGTACGTATACAAGTCAGTTTGCTGGGAGGACAGGAGTAAATGTCACTAAAAGTCTCTCTGTACTCTTCATGCTCTGCCACATAGCAGACACTGCTGAAGAATGTCGAAGTAAGGGTTAATTTAAGGAAAAGAAGCACATTTATGCTTCCCTACCTTTGTCTTTCTGCCTAAAATTACTAAATTTACTTCAAGTTTAAAAATTTAACCAGTGATTCGTTCGTATATTGCTTACAATCATTTTTTCAAGGCAAGAGAACTTATGTATAAAAAAAAGCCTTGAAAAATCTGTCTGAATTAAGTTCTTTTGCAAAAATTTGATTCACTCACATAGCTCTACAGTACAACGCATAATTTGCTGTTTATTGACAGTCAGCTCGGTGTCTGCACAATAGTATCATAGTCATACTTACTGAAGAGCAGGTTAGTGCAGCAGAGCAGCTCACCTCTGGTAAGAATAGGAACACTGCTAATTTCCAGAGCTATGTTTTGACAAGCAGTAATATGGGAATCTTTGAAAAAAATTTGTCTTTCCAGTGAGAGAGACCACTATGTCATTTAATTGCATTTGAAGAGGTTTTAAAAGACAGGTTTTGTTCTGAGTAGGTGGTGACAGTACTGCAGAATTTCACAAGATGACTGTGATAAATGCAGCAGGAAAAGCAAAGACTGCTTAATAGACAAGGAGCCTCAGCACCTATTATTACTGTTCTTCCGAGAAGTAGGATTTCCTTAAATCAGTTCCATATTTCAAGGGGTTTTAGTCAGCATTCAAAAAAATTGCATTTAGAACTTAACAGGTCAAAATCTACAGACACAGCCCTGGAGAATCTGGTTAATATAATGGAAATTGGCTGTGAGTGTCTAAAGAAATATGTTTGAAGATCTCACTGTCACATAGAAATGAAAAGTCAAGCCTGCTTAGCAATTCAGCTTCGTGTCATAATTATTTTTTCTTGTCCAGCTTTGAGTTCTTATGATCTGTCTTTTCTGGAGGGATCAGAAGATTTTTTTAAACAGTCATCCCTCAAGATGGGTATTTCAGGTTCTCAGAAAAGCCCTCCATAGCTCCTGGAAACTGTGTCATTCAGGTAGCCGAGGGAGCCGACCTGATGTCCATTTCATGTTTTACTAGTGATGTTCTGCTGTAAGATCAGTCTCATTTGGAGCCAGCCCTAAGTGATTTTGCTTCTCTGTGCAGGTCAATGGATAACTAAATGCCTGTGAAATAGTGCCATGGCAGCAAGGTAATACTCCTATATTTTCTTTAATGACAGTTTTTGTTTTTCACTGCCACTCTACTCCATTAATCCCACTCTGAGAGCTGAAAAACGAGGGTCCATATATCCAGGTAATGGGTTGCATGTTTTCAAGGTCTCCTCCATATCCAAGTCTTCCTAACTCTTGAAGAACCATTGCCAAAGTTCCTGAATTCTTTCTCATCTTACACAATGCTATAAAGCACTTTATTCCTCAATGAATTCCTGATAAGGGTTGTTCTCCACCTTCTGTATGTCAGCCCTGAGGTCTGCTGAACAACAGCGTACAAAGTCAGCTGGCTCTACATTTGCAAGCTGTAACAGGGAAAAACCCACATGCACATTAGGTCTTACTCTTGTTGGAGTACAAAGGAAATAGAATTCATTCTACTGAGACTACAGTAGGCAAACCCATGTTTCTTCTCAGAAGGAAGCAAGCCTGTTCTCACCACGATGCTCAGGGCCTGTGTTCTGTCTCACTGCCCATCCAACTTAGGACTGAGCCCAGACTTTGAACCAGTGTGGACCAGGTTAGATGACCTAGAGTTGTTCTGCTCAAACTCATTTGCAATCTCTGTTGGGGGACCTTATTTTTAATGGCACTGCAGCCCAGCAGCACACTGCTTTGGAGCTTCCCACAATTCCTGGGGAGCAGCTTGAAGGAGTCGCAGGGCAATGCTGCTAGGAAGCCCTCCCCTTCCATCCACATCTGATCCTTTGCTCCATAAATGCCTGCAAAGTAATCTCAGAGTGTGGTGGAAAAAGGGTTTGCGGCAGGCTGGACAGAGACACAGCATCCAGTGTGATGTGGGATTTGTCAGAGGCATCTTTCTCTTAGATGGAACACCAGCACCCTTTCCTTCTGTGCAGGATGGCTGCATGCTCGCTCGTACAGTCTGTTCTGAAGTTATTCAAGGTTTTTACTTCCCCCTTAACCTTTAATTTTATATGACATGGGGATTTTTGGTAGCAAGTCTTTGACCCTTGTTTCTATGAGCATGCCATTCATGTTTACCCCAGAAAGCCCTGCCCAGACTTGTTTAAAAGAGTAAGTAACAAATCAGATAAAGTCTGTGTGACAGGGCAACAGAGAGTAAATCACTTTAAGAGCATAAATCAGCCTCCTGCCGCTTGTCCTTGTAGAGGTTAAAGACAAAGTGACAAGCAAAGACGACAGAGATCAAGGAAAAGAGTACCTAAGCTGTCTTGCAAGGAGTTTATAATCTTTTCGTAATTAATCACCAGTAGTGGGGTCTGATCTGTAAACACCTACAAAAACTGCTATTCCTCACCCTTTTCCCCAAAGGAAACAAAATACAGAAGAGTCTCAAATCTGCGAAAATGGGCAAGGATCTTGAAATACCCCAACGTACCAGCTGGGATAATTCAGATGGAAGTTTTTACACAGATAGGTTTTTAGCTTTGAATAATAGGAGATGGGAAACTTGGAGCTCCTTTTGCCCTCTTTTTTTGTTTGCTTGTTTGTTTAATTATTCCTATATAAAAAAATCTTATTATTCTACAAAAGATTACTTAGCATCCATTAATGAACTTTCCTGGCATAGAAATTTGCAGAAGGAAAGTAATTCATGGTGAATAAAAAGGCACTGTTTCTAGGCACTCAGGTAAAGCAGGTTACACGGCTATCTCCCAGCCAGGAAAGAAACCTTGCCCTTGCTCCTGGCCTATGGCACAGTCACTTTATGCTGCTCCATCAACCTAAAACAGACTTCAATCTTAATTCATCCAACTTCAAAAAAGAACTGCAGGCTTTGCAGTGTTGCCATGGTGCAAGACACCCAGCTAATGGCAGCGTGTGGGACCCTGGCAGGAGTGTGCAGCACACACCAGCTGCTGCAAGCATGGGCTGTGCCAGTGTTCTCCAGCATAGTCCTGAGCAGAATGGTGAGCAGATCACCACGTAATGTGCAGTTTTTGGTCACCACTGAGGACTGGGCCCCATCATTCCCATGCAGAGAGAGTTACAGGCCAGAACAGAATGCTCTGCTCAAGGTTGTTCCTGGCAGCGCTGCACATCCAGTGTGTGGTAGCCATTGTCACACATGTGATACACTAAGCCTTTTATAACAATTAACCTGCCCAACTGACCCATTCCTTAAATTATTTAAGTTAGTTTTCTATGCAAATGGTAGTTTACTCTAACATTCATCAGATTCTTAGGATTTCCAGGTATGACCATTGCTGAAACCCACCAAAGCCACCACTGCTCCATGAAACATTTGTGTCCCCTGCTGGAAGGACCAGCAAAGCTCCATCCGTGGGGAGTGAAGGTTGCTGCTGCACGGTAAGGACAGCAGCAGAGACACAGGAAGAGAGAAGAGGGAGGAGTCTTGAGCTTCCTCCACAGCTGTAAGACTGTACATCAGGCTTTCCCTGGCAATGTCCTAAGGGAGTTCGAGATGAAGGGCTTTGCCCATCAGAATCCACTTCACCTCACGCACGTGGGTGCTCAGCTTAGCTGGTCGCCCAGAAAGGATATGATGCTCTTTCAAAACAAGCAAACTGGTTTTTTAAGATCATAGCTGGTGTGTTCTCTTTCTTAGCAACTTTGGTCCTGGGTCAGCAGGACGGGGGTGTCTTTGCTAAATGCGGCTCTGTGGACTCTGGTTTTCTATATCTCCTGCTTTTCCTGTGTGTACCAAAACCCAGGGGTTGCCTTGCCTACTGCTGCAGTGGAGACACGTATCCATTCATGCCGTGTTCTAGACAAAGAGAAGAAGGGAAGTGCTCTTTCCAAGCAGGAAGACTGTGTTATTAAAGGAACCTAGGGACAAGGTTTTGTGTCAGTTAAGGACACCCCATTGCTTAATGAGCAAAACAGGGACTGTTGATCGTCCATTCAATAGAGTTAAAGGGACAAATTGCAGTAAGATGATTAATTAAGGACATTATTCCATCTAATTAATTTCCAAGGAGGAGCTATGGCTGCGGAAATATAGGAGTCTTTAAGTTTCTCAGTTTGAGGCTAGGAATTTATTTTAATAAAAAAGCAAAAATCTGAGAATGACCAAGAAACATATTAGCAAGAATCAAAGCAATGGTTTTTAAAAACAGCCAATCGGAAGAAGACAGATTTGACACCATGAAAACAAATTATGTACTAAGAAAAATTAGGTCGAAGTATTATGACCAAGAAAGCAAATCCAGCCTTGCAGGCAACAAAATGACTGCTTTAAAAAGAATTCAAAACTCAAGTTAAATTAAGGTATTATGAAAATAATGTGGAAAGAAATCTTAACATATGACTGACAAATCTGGACAACTCTGTAAGTAAGGCAGAAGTTCTGGAATTTCATTTTGAGATTAACTAAAAAAGAGGGAAAAAATGTGAACCTGTGGCGCTTTATAGCCACCAAAAATAATGTTTAATTCCTTTACAGAAGCAAAAAAATATTTTTCACTGGTTTTCCCTCTTCACAATGCCCTCTCACTGTATCCTGAAAGCTCAATTTCTGCTCAAATAACAGTAGTGGTGGTCATATGACAACCAAATTGAAGTGAAATTTTATTGAGATAGAAAATGCATATTTCAAAATGCTTTGTTTTGGTTTTTTGTTTTGTTGTTGTTGCTGTTGGGTTTTTGGGGTTTTTTTTTTAATATTTGGGAAACTCTAAGTTTTGATATACGCTGTTCTTTCAACACAGTTTAAAAACCCAAAGTGCTGTACTTGTCACAACTAAGTCATCCCCCACTCTCTAAACAAGGAAGATCAGGCCTGACATTTCTGGCATTTCTAGAGCAACAGGTAGAACACAAAAACACTTTAAGTAAATGTTTTCTTCCATGCAACATAAATGAGTGAAAAAAGGCACTATCACCTTTTCCCTGAAGACTGCACACAACATCTAACAAATAAAGTCATAACATATTATTCTGCACAGTCTTTCAGGGAGTCGAGCTTCAGCACTGAAGCTCGAAAGCAAACCACTGTCGACATGTGGGTGGTAGCCTGGATTGTCAGCCAGTGCCCCCACCAAGCGCCCAGGGATCCTGCTGATGTTCTGCTTCAGACCTCAGGATACGAGTGGTGATGGTCCTGCCCAGCAACCCAGGCAAGCAGGAGAGGGCTCTGGTTTCTGCAACGTCAGTAAAATCCTGTCTGACTGCCTGATCGTTTGTATGGTGCTCACCAGCACATGCTCTGAGCCCTCGTTTACTCATCCCTGAGTCTCAGAGTAATTTAGCTCTCACACTGAGCCTCTAAGTAATTAAATAACACTTTCCTTTCTTTTCTGATTCCCCTGAGTGTCTTAAAACCTCAGTGCATCTTCCATAACACATTAAGGTAGAGATCCCTGGCTTCCCTACTCTCTCTGTCACACAGAAACACACATGCTCATTTGGGAGATAAATGCAGACGGGCAGTATTTATCACTGCTTGCATTCTGCCCCAGACTTCTTCTTCCTCCTCCTCCTCCTTTTCCTCCTCCTCCTCCTTTCCCCCCTCCTCCTCCTTTCCCTCCTCCTCCTTCCACATCCATGCTCCAGGGGTCTCCAGGGCTCTCCAGATGATCATTCCGCATCATTGTGAGAAATGCCTTCACATTTATGGTATCCTGCCTCCATCTAATAGGCACATCATTCCCCAGGGTAATCTTGGTGTCAGCTAGAGCCACACTAGCCTGTTTGTGTGTTGCAGACAAATTGTTCTTGGACACCTATCTACTTACCAACATATCTAGCAATGAGGCACTACTCTGGCGATATATTGCTAAATTTGCTGGGTTTTGCCCTGTCACTGTGAAACTGGTCTTTTTCTTTTTTTTTTTTTTTATCCTAAAATCCCAAATGTCTGAAGTGTTCAAAGCAGCAGAGTCTAGACAATCATCTGGCTTGGATTTTCCAGTTTTATCTCCATCCTTTCTCGAGGCTCAAGCATCAGGACTTAAGCAGTGACAGGATATAAATCCAGATGACTTATGCTTTCGGTTTTGTTTATTTTTCTCAGTAATGAATTATCTGGGAATAGATAAAATAAAATTAATTTTATTTGCCTGAAAAACATGATGAGAGTGGAAATAGTAGGTTAAAGAAAATGAAAAGCAGAGCATGCAGCTTTCAATCAAAGGACTTTTCTTTGTAATATATGGGGAAAAATAAGTAATGTGTATCAGGAATCTGAGCAAATAGATCATAGGATATTATTTTTATAACTTGCAAACGTGAAATAAACAGGGTTTTCCAAGCGAAAAGATAAAGCAGAATCACATTAGAGATTACTGAAGGACTCATTGCTGTTGACTTTTTTTTTACAAGAGCGGTATGGGATATGTGGGTGAACATGACCTGATGGAGAATTTTCTCTTTCTGTCCTGTAGTAGTCTGCTCAGCAACATGAGGTACCTTTGAAAACTAACCATCACAAGCAAAGGCTTTAAAATCTCTGAGGACTCAGAAATTTAAAAACTTGATAGGACCTCCAGTGCTTATGGTGGAGCACTGACACTCATTCCCTGCTCTGGTTAGTTACACAGTCTGCATAATCCTTATCATAAGGATTGCTAAAGTTTTCCTTGAGGAGGACCATTTAGTGCCTGAGCCATGTCCGTGTCTGCAAAGCAGAAGCATTCCCTTCACCAGTTCCTGGACTACAAAACAATTTGGAAATCTAAAAGTGAGAGGAGTAAGATTGTGCTTGTTCCCAAAAACAAATGCACAAAGAAAACCCATACAAGGGCACATGCAGAAAGTGCTGTCTCACCCAAAATGTGAGAAGGAGATGCTTAAGCACTACCTTGCCCTTATGTTAGCGTGGGCTTTAAAAATGCAGTGGAGTCCTGAATAACAGGAAACCCATGGAGAAAAATATCATATAATCACCAGATAATGTCTGCCATGAAACTCATATGTGTAAGGACATAGAAAAAACACAATTTTGTCACCAAGCCTGGGATGCTGCTACCTAACACTCTTGTTTTCACAGAACTTATTCAACTAGGAAAAACATGTTACTTGACAAACTGCATGTCCCTTCCCTAGAATTGATATATGCAGAGGGTGTCAAACATTCTGTATAAAATCATACTGAATAAGAAGTTTCAGCACCCTTACTAGGAAATTGAGACTTTTCCAAAATACACTATGGGGAAAAAAATCCCTTTAAACTAGTTTATGTTAAAAAATTATAGCTTTTCTACAGAAAACACTGAAATGTCATGACAGCGTGTCTTTCTTTCCATCATTTTTCATTAATCTTTTCTTTTATGGAGAGGTGTTATGTTTGGGCTTGGGGTTGTTTTTCTGTTATATTTTGTTTGTTACACCAGTACTAATATAATAGTTCTGTATAATGAGCTTTTCTCAGAAGTAAGTAATCTAATACATTGCTAAAGCATTTTCTTAACACTGAGCACATATCAATATTTCCATTTGTTGTTCATGCCAAAAAACATGACTGCGGTAAATGTGAATGTAACTGTAAAAATAGATCTATTCAAATGTTACTTGGATGTGTCAGAGCTGATGACATTATTGGATAATGTTTTACTAATTGATAAGATAATGCTGTACTAATTATCAAGCCACAGCTTAGAAAAATAAAGATACATCGTATGTGAACATATTGAGACATTACTCTGGTCCTTTGGCATAGAAATCAAAAATGGTAACTGTTAGTATGGGCATGTACCGGCATTTTTAGGAAGCTTATCTCACATCAAATGAAATGAGGTAAAAAAGAAAAACACAAGGCTAAACTTCAACGTTGAAAATGGTCTGACAGCCAAGCATCTAAAATTAGATAAAATTTCATCACTAGTCCATAAGTTCTATAGTTTCAGCTCTTGAGTCCTAAAACCCCCATCTCTAAATGTATTGTCTCAGCTGGTTGTGGAAGCTGGTATTTCACACAGCAGACGCTGCATTTCCCTGACTCAGATCAGTTTAACTGCAAACAGTTTGTGACATCATCTGTAAACACAAAATACTCCATAATGGGATACTCACATTATATTATTTTTACCTTATATGTGGCCCATCTAACATCAAGAAGCTTTAAGTAAAACTTAGGAGGAGGGTGTAGGAGCAGGCAAAGCAAAGACAAAGCTAATATTGTGATCTGGGCCAACATTATAAAAGAAAGATATGCAGATTTGGAGCTTGTTCTAGCGTCATCTTGATTCCAGCTGTAAATCCAGTTGGAATCTTTGCACTGATTTTAATATCAGATTAGTATTTAATTCTTTGATCAAACTCCATTTAAATCAATTTGTGTTTATATATATATATATACACACACACTAATATTTAAGCTTTCCTACATCTACATGTGTGTGTGTATATATATATATATATATGCTGTAGAGGAATAGAAGGAGAGATATACAAATGTGCTTTACAAAATAAAATTATATTATAAACTACAGAAAGATGATAAATAACCCAGCCTTTTTCCTGCTTGAATTTCATCAGAAAAGCACTCTACTTGTATTTCATTCTTTTATTTTTATTTTTTTTACTTATGTTCAGTGCTTAAAGCATGATGTTTTCATTACATATTGTCAATGTGCGGGGAATTAAGGCCATGTTGCACACAGACAGATGTTATTTTATAGAGTGTCATTCAATGTAATGGTACCAGATTTTAGCACTTAGCCTGCCTCCAATTACCCATTAACAGTTTGTGTAATTGGGGAGCAGGAAAATACCTACCCTTCATTGTAGAAATTATTTCAGGATGTGTGCTTCCCAAACTTTGTGGGATGGGAGTCTTTCCCGTGAGCAGTAACCACTGTCTAGGACAAAATGTTCTAACCAGGAAAGGAGTAATTGAAAACTATTTCTGCTGGGCAAAGCTCCCCTTCTTACCTTTATGTCCAATCCATAATGAAGCAGAAATCTTGCCTAAAATCCTGTGCAAATGTATCTGATAAAAGGAAACAATCTGAGACAGAATATTCTGATGGCACAGTTGGCTGGTTGTTTGCATTCATTTCTGGTTTCTTCGTGGGTTTTTAAAGGAAAATTTGTGTATGTAGACAACTGTCACTTTTATTCTGTCATAAAACAACCACACATCTGGAAAGCCCTCACATTCAGCACATCCTTTGTCAATGATGCTAAAGCAAGCATCTGCTATGTGCCTCTTCAACGGCACGCAAAATGTTATTGAGTATCAGGCAATGATATGTGGTTATTGCTCTCTTGGCACATTTTTCAGATCCCAATTTGTGATGGTACATACAAAGATAGATGGTGTTTTCTGAGAAGTTTTACTAGATCCATAAGCAAGTTTACAAGAAAAAGCTATATGTGTGGGGCTTTAATGGCTCATCCAATACAACTGGGAAAAATCTAATGATGCCAAGCTTGATAGCCCAGTTTCTAGTGAAGAAAAGGCCAGACTCCCCAAACACGCCCTCAGCAACAGGTCCTTATTTTAAGAACATAGTCAGAGTGCTGAAACCTGAATATCTTCTAGAGGAGTGCTTTTCCAGTGGGTCCAAACTGGAAGCAGGTCTGCACATTCATTCTTGTTTGCTGCAATGCCCATACAGGGACCTGGGCAGTGATGACCTCTAGGGCAGCCCAGTGCCCCAGGGTCAGCTTCACCCTGGCAGCAACCGGTTGCACCACAACTGGACTCTTAGCTTTCACTACTGACTTGTGCACAACAACTTCACTGGAAATTGTCTCCTTCCACCGGTGGAATACTTGTGCGCATGTGTATGCATGTGCATATGCTTGTAATCAACTCTGAACTCCTTGTGAAGAAAGACATTTGCTGGGGAAGAAGTTTATTTTTCCTTTTTGGGTACTCCTACAGTTTCTAAATTCTGGAAAAATGTCAAAAGACAGTGCACAACAGGATCATCCTTCTTCATTAGATATTTTTTTGGTTTTTCCTAACTTGCTCATGTTTTTCCCTTTGTGGAGCATTTTTTTGGCACTGAAAAACAGATTTATCCAAGTATGAGCACAAACAAAGCCTGTCAAGGGTTGTACTCACCAGCTACTAGCAGCGAGTAACAATGGCATTGTATGAAGGGTATGAGCCATGCTCACCCTACCAGGTATCTGCCCACTCCCAACGGTGTGCTTCAAGATCTGGAATCTCCTCTGGGGAGTCAAGCCCCCAGAAGAACAGACAGAAAGGCAGAGGAAGGGCTGCTTCACCAGGGGGAATAACCTGAGACACGGGGCCATAGACAATATGAAGAACGGAGAGAGTGATCAGTGCAGTCCCTGCCATGGGCAATAGCAAGGACAAAGCTGGGTGTACTTATGGAATGATCAGCTTTAAGGGAACATTATTTTTTTCATAACTTGTCCTGACTGTTTCCCAGAATAAAATAATGTTCTGGTTTGCTCCAGCTAGCAAAACCCAAATATCTCTGGCAATGGCAGACCATTGCCCCTACCTGTGGCTCACATACATTCGGTTGCCACATTCAGTGTTCCTCTCTGAACACTGAATATATCCACGGACACAGGAAGGCAGCATTTTGCACCCTCCTCTCCACAGGAGCTTATGCCATTTGCATTGTTTGACTACTGATCCTAGGTTAGATTGGGTTAGGCTGCTGTACAGCAGAACTGAGCATATATCTGACGTTCTTTGGCACAGACATCAGAGTTTCCTTAATGATAGGTAATCCTTTAGAAAAAAGCCAAAAACATACCGGATAAAATGTGCAGAGGTAAGTTTTCCTCTTCCTATCCTGTTTTTTGTGCTTTGCCCTCCCTGGGTTGTAAGTCAAAAGGGCCGAGGTTTTATTGAGTCTTCTCACTCCCTTGCAGTTACATTTTGAGGACCTGGGTACAGAGCCCAGGTCAGAGCAGCCTTGTGATAGCTCCAGCTCCTGTGAGGCAGCCTGTTCATTCCCCCTTCAACCACAGCTCAGAGACTGGGACAAAATGTGAACCTAGAGCTACACAAAGAGCTGCACAAATCAAACAGACAAGAAACACAATTTATATAACCAACCAGACAGTTTATGTTACAGATCCACTTATCTCAGTTGCTTTTTTAAGATAGTACTCAAAGAAAACATCTTTGTTGCAATAATGTGCAGATATATGATGTAATATGTCCAATTTCAATATGCTCCAATAGTAAATCTCTACCACTCAATTGTGGTCGAAAATCTCCTGAGTCAGCCTTTGAGACATTTCTAGTGGTAACTTGACACAAGAAAATTTAGTACTTTGCATTGTGATAAACATCATATTGCATGTGCTGGGCTTTTTGACTATTTTGAGTGTCAGTCAAGTTTGTGGATAAATGTACCAAATAGGCTTGCAAGAATATGCTCCAACTTTACTCATAGGCCTGGACATTTTTGACACACATTTCTCTAGTTTTTGATTTAGCTTCATAAAATATCATCATTTCTCTGGGGAATTACCATCCTTCTTTTGGAACAAGTATTCTTGTTTTCTTCAAGCTATTTTGTACAACAGCTCCTAAATCATGAGTTTCTCCAGTCCATTGCCAAATCAAGACAGCATGTCAAATTCCAGTCCTAACTATACTGGTGTAAATTTGAGTACTAGACACACAGGATATGCTCCTGATTTGTGCCTGTGAAGGGCAGAGAAGTCTCTGTAATTCTCTGAAAAGGAATTACAGGAAGGTACTGCTGCATCAGTGGGGAAAAACTGTTCTCATATTAAAGAACAATTGTTTTGCCCTATCAGAAGTTTTGTCTGCAGGACTTACCAGATAAAACGAGCATGAAAAGCTTTTTAAACCAAAATAAAACAAACAAGGGCATAATGCAGGCATTGTCTTACGCTCAAAGCGCTGGTTCATCACTGTATTCCTCTCCCTGACTTCGGGGACCATCAAGGTGGTCAGAAGGCAGCATGCACACACTGGCATGCCATCCTGCCATGCTCTTTCTGACCATACTCTTTGGGAGCTGTAGCTCCCAAAAGGACATGGGAAATGTGCACATCTTCGCATTCATTGTATCCAGACGACTTTGCCAAAATGCAGTAGAACCACCTGATTTACTAAATACTCTAAACTTCTGTCATATCTTGAAAGTAAGCTGTAATGTTCCTTTGCAAACCTGTTTGTTCCACTCTTTAGGTTCCCAGCCAAGGCAAAATAACCATCTTCTCATTCTTTCCCTCTCTTTTTCTGTCTCTCAAACAATTTGATTCACACAGTAAGTTCATCTATTTTTGTGGATCATTTCTCTTTTTATCAGTCCATTTCCATTTATTTTTTTCTGGAAATGGGCACTGCTTGTTGACTTTATGTTCTGTTGATTAAACATCCCAGGTCCTAAAGGATTTATCAAATTATGGCAACTCAAACTTCCTTATCCACCTTCTTTTTGGTAGTATATTACAAGTTGATAAGCATCAGCAGTTGACATTTATCAAGCAGAGATGCAGGTTAGCCACTGTTTGGCAATATTTTTCTACGCTCAAATTTGTTCAGAATACACATCACTTCAATCTTCAGTTTATCTATTGCAAAGCCATTTTTTGACACTGGAATCCCATCTTCCCTGGGAAATGGAAGAAGGGATTTAATAAATAAGGTAATAGTGACAATCACATAATTCCCTCCAGCCTCATATTTCAAAGATCTAAGCCTCATGCAAGCAACAGAGTTCTCCATGGACTGACCCCACCATAACAATCACATTGCACCTTTAATTCCAGCTAGATCATGTCCAGTGATTCAGTTTCAGTTTATGTTAATACTCCAGGCCATGAAGTAGTGTGTCCAGGGAAGAGCTGCATGACTTGGTCATCTCCTCTAAATCCAAGGGAAGAGCACATTAAAACTCAGGGAGAAAAACAGGCAGGAAGCTGAGAGTAGTTCACATTGCCCAGGGTTAAAACAGCCCAGAACGATTAACTATGTCCTCAGATAGAAAAAGCATAAGATAAGAAATATTTTGATAGAGATCTTTTTCCCCAGATCTTAAGATAATACCACCATGAGTATAAGTCAATAATACAAATCAGCAACCCTTACTTTTTAAATGTCTTTAAACCAGTGGCTGAAACATTGGTTTCTCCTAAGGTAAAAAAACAGTGTGTAACGTATGACACACATTAAAAAGAGTAGAGCACTGAAGGCTGGACACTGAGTTCTGTATAACTTAGCAGCAGGGTGCTGGGGACTTTTCTCTTTCATTTGTTCCAAAGCTGTATTGCAAATCAGTTGTGATGGCTATAATACACAACTACCTTACGAGGATCAACTGAGGTCACTCGGTTTGTTCAGCCCCAAGAGGCTGAGAGAAGACCTCATTGTGCTGTTCAACATTGTCATGAGGGGAAGCAGAGGGGCAGACATTGATCTCTTCACACTCAACCAGCAACAGGACTCAAGAAAACAGCTGAGTCAGGGTAGGTTTAGTTTGGATATCAGGGAAAAGTTCTTCACTCAGAGGGTGGTTGAGCCCTCGAACGGGCTCCCCAGAGATGTGGTCACAGCACCAAAAAGCATTTGGACAACATTCTCAGGCACATGATAGGATCTTTGGGATGTCCTGTGCAGAGCCAGGAGTTGGAGTCAATGATCCTTGTGGGTCCTGTCCAACTCGGGATATGCTATGCTATGATTCTATACTATAATCCCGATCGGTCCCTTCCAACTCAGCATATTTTATTCTATAAATTTGGTGGGGAGCTAATTTCATCATATAGAATTTGGTACAGGAGGTATAATTGCTCAGTTTATGCTGATGATTCAAATAACCCACAGAGAAGCTGTAATTTTTAAAGTGATTTAGTGAGCTTTTATGATAGAAAAGTTATTACCGAAGAAAAAATTAACAGAGAATATCAGGAAAAAACTTCCAGATGGCAAGATGTATTAGTTGATGAATAACTTCCCAAGGGATGAGGTGGAAGTTGCATTGTCTGGAACTCTAAAAATAGACTCTGACAAATATAAGCAAACCTACAATAAGCAATGATCTTGCAGCAAGAAGAAGAACTGCTCAGTCTCTTCTCTCTCTTCTTCTTCTTCTTGTTCTTATTTACAGTTCTGATCCCCTTGTTCAGGGACTGTCCTCTCTGTGAGTACTCAAGCAGCTCCAAAAATCAAGAACAGTGGCATTCACCTTCATCACCAGATTAGGCACTTCCAGTGTTAAATCCACAACTGGCAACAGCTTAGGTGGTAAAATATTACAGTTGTAACTCCATCATAACCACTACACTTCAGCAAAGAAGGTATCTAGAATATTCATCCTCTTTAGCCTTAAATTATGCAGAAAAAACACAAGGGCCTTCTACAAACTTTTTAATACAAGTAAATGAACCCTTGAAAACAGCTGTCAATGACAGCGAGGTGAGGAAATAACAGTTAGCAAAAACACAGATGTACTGTGTGTCCTATAAGGAAAAAGGTGGTGCAAAAATACAAAGCAGAATATTTGCTTGTTTTTCATGAGTAAAAAAGCATCTTGGTTCTGAAATACCGAGAAAAATTACAAGCAAAAGAGAATGTGTAAGATTATCAAACATCTTGGTGATACTAGAAAGCAGAACAAGGTTTAGGGTGGCACACCCAGTTAATATTAATTGTTTCATTTGCAACTGACCTAAAATGTGGTATGTTAGACAGCAAATTATTCAATGTTTTTAAGAATACAGTTGATACAAAAATCAAGCTCAATTTTTAAAATTACACCTTATTGCAAGGAAAAAAGTAAGATCATATACTTATTGAGTGATTCCTATTCAGACAAAAGAATTTTCTATATTTTTGATGCTGCAGGACCTATGAATGAATATAGTTCCAAGGTATTTTACAATTACCTAACTTTATTTTAAAAAGTAATACAGAAATCTAAAAGCTTGACTTTCAAATACTCCTTAATTCATCCAAGCAAAGAGTTTGTAGTGGTACACAGGCTTTCCTACAGGAGTGCCATCACTTGGATCCCTTGCATGGATTTTGTTGTCAGTCTGAAAAAAATTATGGAATAACTACTTAATGAGCTGGCTGATCATCCTTTTAGTGAATTGTAATTCTTGCTGTAGGAATTGGCAATGGAAAACTGAGCTAGGCAGTCACTTTAATGCAAGAGGAGAAAACTGGCCTTCACACAACCTGCTTGGCTTCCAAACTAGGCTTCCAAAGCACTCCCAGAGCACCCAGGCAGTACATTTGATGAAAATTAGGCTGTTGCTTAAACATAAATGTTTAAGAAAATCAAACCAGAAATATTTTTCTATGAACCATTTAAAATTTAAAAATGGAAAACAGGCATATGTGCACCGCTTTTAAGTGCCAATTTCCAGAACTCCTATATCCCACATTATGTCAGTGTGGTAACTGAGCTTCATCCTCTCCCGTACCTGAGAGAGAGGAAGAGCTGTGTTATCTGGCTCTAGTTTGCTGAATTTTTGAGCCAAACACACCACAGCCAGAGTTAGAGCCATGTTCAGTCAGCTTCAGCTTCTCTTGATGGACTGCTGCCTTTAACAGAAAAGCGGGGCTGCTTGGACACCTCTTTTGAGTTTGCCCTTGTGTAGAAACATCTCTCTAAAGAAGACCTCTCTCCTGGCCGGCTGTGACCTCTTTGTACCTGACATTAGATGTTTCAGCCTACTCTGCTCCAAGCACTGTTTTGCTGCATGTTGTGTATTGCACTTGTCAGGCTGCATTTGAGCCCAGATGAAACATCTCACTTCGGTCTGCATCTGCACCCAACCCACCAGGTGTCTGCTAGGGCAGGAACATCTCCAACAGAACACACCGGATAACAGGTCAAAAGTATGGGATTTAAATCACAGAATCATTTATGGGATGTACTGAGGGTACTTCAGAAACCTCCTCCCTCCTTGCAGACTGCACCAGATGGGACAGGCTGCAACACTGAAGGAGCAGTTCCACAGTTAGGATGCTGGGTGACTTGGTGAAAGCAAGTCCTTGTTTAAAGACTGTTCATTGAAGGAATCCAACCTGCCTCTTCTTCCAGCAGAAACCAAATCTGCTGGCCAGCAAGGCATGCACAAAGCTTATCATCCTGCTCAGGGTGTTCCCATAGGATTCTTGATTGGGACTGGGGACAGAAGAGAAAATTTATTATTCTAGAGAATTGTTGCAGTCTGCATACGGGAACGAGTCTGGTGGAACTGAATTTTCATTTTTTTGTTGCTGTTCATGCATGGACAACTTGGAGCAACAGATTGTTATTTACATCTGCTGAAGTGCTACAAAGAGAGACAATTTTGCAGGGCCACATTCAGCTCATACCCCACATAGCAATGAGCAGCTAAAGCTGAACATTAAATGTCATAACCTCTGTGGAAACCTCAATGAAGTAAAAAATCAATACGCCTCAGTGCTCACCAGAAGAATTATCATGCGAAGGGAGCACCCTGTGTGTTTTCTTCAATAACACTGAATTACAAAATGCTGCCAGGGTGAGTAAGGGTGATCTAGCAGAAATCTTTGTACACAGAAGATGGCGAGTTACACCACATTTCCTCATCTGTCAGACCCCTCCTCGCTGCTTTATGTAGCAAAGAAGAATTGCTACCCCAATGAATTGTGTGTGAATTTACTGGCCACATCTGCTGAAGTACAGCGCAGGCAGTTTCACAAGGATTCAAGCTGTTAATGGCTAAAATTCTGGCAAACATTAAAGCTTCCTAAGGACTAAGCCTTGTTCTTGCTGAAGTTAACACAACCAGTTCTCACCCTTCCTGCCAGGGTCAGCAGGAAGGGCAGCTGGGATAAATATCATGTGAAAGTCTGGTTGGGAGCCGGGACACCTGTGGAGCCTGCTTGGCTCTGGCCTCTGTGTGTGTAAGGAAAGGCAAGCTGGAAGGGTCTGTATTTTATGGATACTCTCACTCACCTCTCCCACAGTCACAAGGTGAGCAGTGCTTTTAGGCTTGTGGCACTAAAAGTGGAATTTTTCAAAGTCTTCCTCTAGCAGAAAAAAATCTGTAACTCACCTACTATTAAATAGTGTCTGAGTCTGCAGCTCCTCTGCATTTCCATCTCTAAGTAACTTGGATATAACTGTCGTTGTCAATAGGCTTCCATTTGGGAAACTACTTTTGATCAAAGTGAGCACAAGAAACTTCTTCCATTGAAAAGGATGCAGTATTTATTAGCCAAAAAGCACAAAGCCATTAGAAAAAGACTTAAAACTTTACATGAAAGTTTAAAACACTTCACATGCCCATAACCTTCCATATAGTTATTAATTCCAGCTTTAGCTGGTTGACTTTACCCGTCCCCTAAAAAATGACAGGCTTGGTAAGACTTATTTCATTTCTAAAAATTATGTCTCCTCCAGCTGATATCTTTTTGCTTTCTCCTTTAAAATTAATATCTTCTTCACCACACCTAGGTTTTATTTCTTTTGTGTTCCTACTCAAATTCCCTGGAGTCTGTGAGCCTCCAGGTGAACCTTACCAAACAGGTTTGCTCTTCTCTCTGAAGGGAAGATGGAGGCTGTTTTTAAGAGGTTTTCTAGAATTTTCTGCCTGAAAGACAATAACTTAAAATTTGCAGAGTTCTCTAAATAGTTAGATATGCAGCATTCATGGAAGCATATGTGGATGTAGCTGGGCATACACAAGACAGGCAGCATCCTATGACAGAAGACTGTCAGGAATAGGAAAGTGCATGGGTTTAGCCTCAGCTGGCAACAAAGCACCACATGGCCACTAATTCATTTTACCTTGGACTAGGGAGAGAACTGGAAGGCTAATAGTGAGAAAATTCTAATAGGAAAAGCAAGAACTGCACACTCAAGGAAACAAAACAAGGAATTCTTTCACTACTTCCCACGGGCAGTCAGGTGTTCAGTCATCTCCAGGGAATCCAGGCATTGTCATGGGAAATGGTTACTTGGGAGGAAAAATGCCCTCACTCTGAGTGTCCCTGCCTCCCTCCTTCTTCCCACACCTTTATATACTGTACATGACATCATATTGTATGGGATATCCCTCAGGTCAGTTGGGGTCAGCTCCCAACTTCTTATGTATTGCCAGCCCATTCACTGGTGGGATGGGGTGAGCAGCAGAAAAGGCCTTGCCTCTGTGTGAACAGTGCACAGCAATAACCAAAACATTCCTGTGGTATCAGCACTGTCTTCAGCATAAATCCAAACCACAGCCCCTTACCAGCTACTAGGAAGGAATTTAACTCCACCATAGCCAAAACCATCACAAAAAGGACTGCACTGGTCACACCAGATGTCTATGACTTGAATGTTTATGACCAGGCAGCAGAAAAACAGAATAGCTGCAGGTATTTTCAAGGGAGAAGCTGTGTGTTTAGGATGGCAAACTCTCCTGAGACTGAGGGTATATGTCCTGTCCAGAAGCACCAGTTGCTGCCTTCGTTCCACTCACACCTTCAGAAAGGGAGATTCAGCAACTTACCCATCCCACACCACAAGCAGTTCAGATATGGCCAGCCCCCATCTCCTCATCCTTAGGGTAGGAAAATTCAGTTCTGTGTCTCTCGAATAATGAACGCACACAGTCCACAGTGACTGGCATTGGTCAGGCCTGCAGCAATAGAAACCTTGTAAATGACTCTTCCAGATAAGCACAGAGGATTTTCCCAACACTGGTTAGTCCTCAAGACACATCATTTGTTTCCAGATAACCTCAGGCTTGAACATGAGTTATTTTTCACTGAGAACTACTTTGAATCTGGACATGCACTAATCCCCTAAGAGGAATCCTTAGCAAACAGAGCCACTCCTTTTGTTTGGTTGCTTTTTAAGTAATGAATAAAAACTCACTTTTGCCAGATCTGTAGCCAAATGCCTAGACAAGAGCATACATTTCAAAATCTCACTAACACATACGGGAATCACAGCTTATGTTTGTTTGAGTCTGCATATTTGAAGAGAACTTGTAAACTCAACGTACAAATTTTTGAGAGAAGCCTTGTCAAGGGCATATGAAATAAAAACACTGGCCTGATGGTGCTCAAGAATCACTGGCATCAGGCCTAACTCATTATTTTATGAAGGATCTGGCAGTCAATCAATGGGAAATTATCTGTGCTGTATTGACATAAATCATAATTGGTTTCCCTTGAATGCCATGCCAAATCCTTAACAGAATGAGTTACTGTATGCTTTATACAAGTTTTCTTTCTTTATCAGTTCAGTTTAAATCCATCTTTGAATGCAGATGAACAGCGGCAACCCCAGCAGAGCAATCCCTTGGGAACACAAGAACTGCCATACCTAACCCAGCATCCTGCATCTTACAAGAGATAGTATCTGATGTCTCAGAAGCCAGGGAAGTGAGAAAGAAAATTCATCTGTTCAACCATACATTGGGATTACAGGAAGCAGGATTTTAAGAGACTTTTTTTTTCTTCTCTAAATGGGAAATGTGGCTGCATCTCTTTTTTTGCCCTTCTGCAAATTATACCTAGCATTTGCATACATGTGCCTATCAATATAGCATCACATTCACAGGTTTAAATTTTGCTCAGAAACTGATTTCTTGCTGAGTAAGACCTTTTTTTTTTTTTTCATGAGGGAAGAGCGTGGCAAAGCAGCACTTTTATTTGTCCTCTGGCTCTCAACTTTCAGTTTCTTCTGTGGGTACAAGAGTTACTAAAGGTCATGGTATCAACCTGGCCTTCCAGTGGTGCTTGGCACACTCTGCCCAGCTGAGCAAGTGTCTGAAGAGACGCAGCACAAAATAAAGGAAGCTTTGCCTTGAAGACTTGCTGCCTTGCTCGAGGTCATCTTAGCAGTGGAGTTTTCTCCAAGAGCACTGCTAACACAAGGACCAACAAACTCTCTTTGAAGTCTGTGGCACCTGTGATGATCAGTACCAAATGAGGCTAACACCAGCCTCTCTTTCTCTCCAGATTTGTTTTCTCTAATTAAAAAAGACTGGAGAAGCAGTGTTGAGGGTTACTCTCCGAAGCCCTGCTAACTCCCGGTTCTGGGACAGAAAGAATGAGAAAATGGGAGAAAAAGAAGGAAAAAGCTATAAGAAAGGAAAAAGATGGGTATGGCAGTGTTTCACATTCACAGCTTTCTGGTGAATGGGAATGTTTTCCATCATGCTACAGGCAATGAACCAAACTCTATTATGCCAACTGGCTCTGCCTTCCTTTCTGAAGCAAGTCCCAGGGCCTGGAGCAGACCTTGCCTTGCAGAGCCGCTGCTGAAAGGGTCAGCTGAGCTTCAGCGGTCACATTAAAGGAAGAGCAGCTTCGGTGAGTTCATGGCAAGTGAGAGCAAACATAGGCTAATGCAACACTAACACTGCAGTAAATCTCTCCTCCTGATTGCTCTTTTTTTCCCTCGGGTTTTTGTTCCTGTATTTATTATACATATTTTCCAATCATACACCAAGAACTATGCTACTTTTAAATTCTTGGTGAATTAACTAATTGGCAATTCCTAAATCAGAAAAACTGGCATTTAGAAACTTCTTGTCTTTTTTTTCTGTTTTTTTTTACCCCTCTGTTTTGTTTTTTTTTTTTCCAACAAGTTGTTCTAAGTTGAAAAACACATTCCAGGATGTACTTCCACCAGCCAAAATAAGCATACTTTGTATCTGTTAGGGCACGAGGCATACATCTTAGATGCACTTGTATTAACTCACTAACTAACACAGACCCAGACTTAAAATGGCCTGTAATTTCTTGGCACTTGAACTGTGTACTTACAGTAATATCATAGGCTGACACTTTGTTGATTAAAAGCAAGCCAAGTAAAGCACATGCAGATGTCAGTGCTTGATTTAAATGATTATTCACATACTCTCCTAGGTTAGATGGAAAAAACCACGTTTCATTCTGCAGCATAACAATGTAGTACATAATCTGGAGTAACAACAGGATTTTTTTCCAATCTTTAGTAGAATTGCTCTTACTATAGGTCTGTATAATACCTACATCAAGTTTTAAGTGATCTTTTGAATCTCTTTCCCCAGTATTGTATTCCCTGGAGCTGTTCTCATCTTTAGAAAGAGCTGCTTGTTTTAAAAGGAAACAAACAAACAGAATTATTTTTAGGTTGTAATAAGTTAAAAAATTAACTTGATTATTTTTTCTTTTGTAGATCACCAGAAAGTCTCCAGGCCATATAAATGCATGTAATAATAAGACACAGTGGCCTTGAAGAAGTTAGCAAGCCTGCTGATCCATGTATGAAATGATGCATTTCATACAACAAAACTAGAAATTTGAAAATATATCAATCATGTCAATGTATGATAAGAATAACTTATGCTGGAATCAGATAACAAGATAAAAGATAATAGAAAGGGTAAAGAAATACAGAAAAATCTTGTATTCCATAGCAAAATATGCAGAGACCTCCTCCCCATGACTCTACGTGAACCCAAATTGCAGAAGAAACCCAAAACATTTAACTCTCCTAGGTAGGTATGAAATTATGTCAGCATAGGAGATATCAAAAATATCTCAGAGAAATTTCCAGGCAAAAGGTGGGAGTGTGAAGAGCTATGAAGAGAAGAAAATGGATAAATATAATAAAATCGTGATGCATTATAGCGAAGTAAGCCTAGGGAAAAAAGCTCTGTGAGCAGGTGAGAGAGTTATCTGTCGCGACGATATATACACCTAAAAACAGTTACTAGTAGTTATCTCTCTCTTCCAGATATGCAATCAGACCAGGTCTTCATTCCAAGATACTAAAACATTCCCAGGAAATATCTGAAATAATAACAATACAAGAGGAACTTGGGAAATACAGTGGGAAGTGATACAATACAAAAACACATTTTCAGCACCATTGCCAAAACCTCCATTTTATATCAAAAGGTTAATAACATTTTCTTTGTTTTTTAATAGCTACATAGACAGAGACATCCTCAGAATAATTTCATGCACAGCTAACTTAGTCAAGGGGGTCTCAGAATAATGTCTGAGAAGAAAAGGGATCTGTCTCACTCTGAAGAAAAACAGCATCTTGGGACAAAAGCTTGATAGCTGGGAACAAGTGAGAGGAGCAAATGTAAGCAGTGCTGACTTGGATGAGGGACAAGAGTAACAGAACAGAGGAAAACAACATCGTAGGAAGAACAAAAAAGGCACAGAACAGGCTGCCTTTCTGAACATCTCAGATGCCTGTGTATTAATACAAAAAGCATGAGGAGCTATCTGGCAGAGCTAGATGTCCTTAAACAAGAACAAAATTATGAGTCAACTAGAAGAGGGACCTGGTGGGAATACTCACATGGCTGGAGTATTTACCAGCTTATTCAGCCAGGGAAAGGCAGGGAAGAGGTGCTGCTGAGTGGCAGAATGTAAAAGATCTGTAGAGAAGCATCTTGATAATAATGAGGAAAAAGAGCAAACATGTTATCCTGGCAAATATCAACCATCAAACCAGGGGATCAAGCGCAAGACACTTCCGTGAGAAATTAGCAGAAAGCCCCCAAGGTACAGGGCTTCACAGTAAGTAGAAGCTTGAAAGCTCCAAGCATCTCTTGGGAAAGAGGAGAGCAGGCTCTCAAGAAAATTCCCGAAGAGGAAGTTTGATGATTTTTTGATGCAGAAAATTGTGCAAGCAACCAGAAGGGAAGTAGGTCTGAATCTCAGCGTACCCTGTAGGGAACAGTTATTTGAAAATGCCAGGGTAGAAAGTGAAAATAGGAGGGAGCTGAGGAAATGAGAGTTAAAGAATCTCCACAAGTAAAAAAAAGCTAAGATATGATATTGGACTGCAAAGAGGAAGTTGAAGACCTAATAAATAAGATCCCGTGGGAAACAGGGAAAAGGAGTTCATAAATGTTGACCCCTAAGGAGATAACAAAAGCAAAATTGTGGAATATTCCAGTCTGTTGGGGAGGAAATGGGTAAGAAATGTACCAGGAATGCAGTTTGATAAACCATGAGGATCTCTGAGAGAGGAAAGAGGTATACCAGAAGTGGAAATAAAGTCTCATTACTCAGAATTACTGCAATCAGAGAGAGCATTGTATGAAATGAGATATGACTCNGGTATATTTCTTTGATTCAGTCTTCATTAAATTCTACACGTTAAGAAAAGGTATCACACATGTGGAAAAAGAATCTGGGTCACTTAAGGGAGCAACAAGCCACTGAGCACTTTAGCTTAGGGTCTGTTTTTGTATTTTTTCCAAATTGCTTGGCCTAGTAGATTCACCTTATCTGGTTAAATATGGTGAATCAGTGTCAGAATCATTCATGAAAGTTTGGTCCGTAAAACTGAAAAAGATCAAACAAGGCACTTATTTCAAAAGCTGTAGAAAATATAAGAATGGGGACTTCAGTTAACATCAGTTCCCGGGAAATGATAGAAAATTAGACAAACTGTTTGCAAAAACTAAGACTCCAAACAAGCAAGTAAGAGGCCAGGTTAGTCTGTCAAGCACAAATCAATCTGAACATGGACAATTTCCCTCTTTGACAAGGAACAGGTTTTGTGGTCAGGAAAAACACATCAAATGTCTTCATTTCTGTAAGGTTCTTGACATTGTCTCAAGTAATATAACAAAGGAACTAGAGAAACTTGGTCCAGGTGACACTAATGAAATGTGGGGAGGAAAGCTGCTCAGATATGCAGAGGAAGGTTCATAGTCAAAAAGGAAGTCAGTGTCAAGCAGCATTTCACCACAGATGTACCCTGAGCTCACACTGCTCTTTATTAATGGCCTGGAAACAGTGCAGAACGTATGGTTACTACATTTTCATACGACACAGTAAATTAGAAAATGGGGTAAGAACTCAAAAAGACCTTAGCAAACTGAAAACCTGTTCCACAGAAATACTCACTTGGCATCAAATCTGCAGGAAAGGAGCTCTGTGAGCAATAAACAATCAAAAGTTGAACATGAGTTACCAATCTCGTTGCAAAAAGTTTAAACATGTTGTTTACACGTGTAAAGAGAAATATTTTGTATGAGACACATAGAAACTTTCTTTCACACTATTTTCTAAAATTCTTTGTCCAAAGAAGGTATTCTTTCAGTAATATTAGTTCAGTGCCATAAGAGCATATCAAAATCCTCTTTACAAAGAATGATACATCAAATGAATTATTCCTATACTGAATACTAACGTGAATTCACACTGGCAAGAATACAGAGATGCTATCAAAGTCTGTGACATGAATACTGTCTATCACTGTCATGAACAAATTTGGCATTTGGAAGGATACACAAAACTCAGACATCAATTGATCACCAGGAGAAGGCAGCAAGATTAAAATCAATTAACAGTAAAGCAAAGGCGAGTCCTCTCTATCATCTCCTTCTATCCCTTCCACTGTCTTTTACAAAGCCAATGACAACAAATTCATTATGGCTTATATCCATGTTTATAGTCACATTTTGATCATCATGCACTGTCACATTTTAAACCACAGCAGAACACAATTTCTTGGCTTCCTTTTTTGAAGACGAAAGCAAGAAGTATTTTGTAGAAATGTGGAGAAAATCCCTTATCACTGTATTATTAACTGGAAGCCAGTATTTTTTTGTCTCCAGCCAGGCTGAGATGGCCTCCGGGTCACTCAGCTGCCAACCTGTAACAATGGGAAATAAATCACCCAGATGCTTCGTTATGGTTTTCCCATCTATGTTAGAATCTGCTCTGCTGGATTTCAAAAACAGAAACAACCATAAAGGTCCCCAAAAAAACCACAAGCTTGGATAGTTTTTCTGAAAGCTTCACTCTCTTTGTTGGCATAAGAGACCTTGTTTAAACCTCCAGCTCTGGCAAACACCTCATAGTCCCATGGGCCACACAAAGATGATTGGAACATCTTCTCTGGTGGCTGGACATGATGTTTCTACATTAATGAGGGCTCAGCTCCTCAATACAAATGTTAAAATAATGAGACACAATAAAACAAATACTCATAAAGACAATTATAGGTTTGGGTTTTTTTAAAGGCACTGATCCCAAGGAAGAGAGAATTGAGGTGCCTTTGAGACAATGCCTGTATACAGCTACCTCAAATTAAGGAAGACCATAGACCATAAGAATGGTTGACAGTAGGCTGCCATCACTAATCACATGCAGTTGGCATGGTAACACTTTCTTATCTTCTTTCCTATAGAACTGCATCATTCCCAATACTATGTAACAGGGCAATTCTGGGTTCCTCATGAGAACACAGGAATTATTATTATAATTTTTAAAAGCTTTTGTTGACTTGTGTTAAATAAACTGACCTATAGTTCTGCATAAACGCAGTAAGAAAAAATGTGTTATTTTTAAAGTTACCGACTGCACATTGTTATATACAATATAGAGCTCCCTCAAGTTTTTAAACATTTAGAGAAAATGAAATTTGGCAGAAATATGTTGTAAAAAATGTGTACCCATACGCTCAATTAATAACTCATAATAAATATGTCATAGGTAATTTTAAAAGGCCTTTCGAAACATCAAATTATTCTGCTGCGAGTAACGAAATATTGGTTTGCAATATTTTAAATAAGTGTGTGACTGATGAGCTGAATTCAAATCCTTGAAATCAGTTTACCTCAACTTAACTCCATGTTGAAATATTTTCTGAAGTAGATAAATCTACCTTGTAACCTCTGTATTTTACTCACTTGAACTGTTCTCACTTTTAATGTTGCTTGTATACTCAACTAAACTCCCTCTTTAACATGTCTTCTGTTCTGTGACCAAGCCTTCATTTTCATCAACACCCTGAAGAAGGTAAGACTATTACAGGACCACTGGGAATAAAATAAATAACATCCCAGTCATCTCACAAACTAAAATAAGCTGTTATCCAAACCATCTCAGATTATCTGGATCTGCTAAACTAAATTTGTGAGTTTAGATATCAGATACATTGGAATAATTTCAACAGTTTCTACTTCTCCCTCCTTGCCTTCCTATTTCTTTAGCTCTTCCCCATTTCTCACTCCTACTATCATTCTCAATGACATTCCTATGGTTGTTCCTATGGCCAGACTGAGTTAAACCTTTGTGGGTGTTTTAAGCATCCTCTCCCATAACAGAACATTTTGATATCCTTTTAACAATCTGAAATCTGTATTTTTCAACTTTGATAATGCTGAGATTTGTGGAAAGGACAATACACCTCTTTTAAAATTACTGCTATGTTCCCTGCTTCAAGACCCAGTTTAATGTGTCCTTTTAGGTTTATCCTATAGCACCCCACAGAGTTTTAGGCAGCTAGCAATGCAGATCAGCCATAATCACTTCCTTAGAAATTTTGCATTAAATATGTCACAATTATGAGGTCCAAGAAAGTGAAGCAATGGATTGTAAATTATCATTACAGTAATGATATTTTTCAGCCAAACTTATTTAGCTATTTATGTAGAATAAGTACCACAGCTGTTTGCTATTGGAAAGGATCTGACAAATATGGGAGTAGTGCCTTGGAGGATATATCTTATATCCAGGCTGGATACAGGGTTGCTGAAAGCCAATAGGCAGCTGTTGGAAAGGTTCAAAGAGGCTGAAATAACCTGGGAGAGAGGGAATGGGAGGTAGGACAGCTGTGGAAGACAAACAGCAGCTAAAGCCCCTGAAGGTGTGGAGGATCCAGATCCTGAAGCTAAGAAGTAGCTGAGAAGGTAGCCAGAAGAAGATGGAGAGGTGTGATGTGACCTCTAAGTTCAAGAAAAGCTTATTCCTTCAGAAATGTCCAGCGAAGCAACTTCTGATGAGATCTGTCACATGCTAGTAACATGCCATGTGCGCTTTCCAAATACAGCTAACAATGTACTAGAGACCACGGGCTTCCTTGTTTCAACCCTGTAACCAGTATAAACTTTAATGAATGTTACTTGTAACTGCATTATGGACACAGCAGCTTACATCATTCACAGAGTAGAACATAGGAAAAATTTTAAAAACTTATCTTTAATGCTTCAGAAACACATCCAGGTGGAACTCTCATGGTATCTCCTAGCCAGGACAAGGAGGCAATTGCCTCTATTAAGCAGCCAATAATGTCCAGTTCCAGATACAGCCATCAGTTCTCGGGATACATGTATAAACCTCATGTAAGACTGTCCAAAAAAGGGTGTCACTGAAAACTCCAGTTGTCTGAGGATGTTGCTTGGGGCTGGGATTGCTGCTGTGGGCAGTGGAGACCAGGGCTGACATCTGACAGCCAGGATATGCTTTGACTGGATTAACCGCACAACACAATACAGTACCTGTTGGCTGAGTTTAAGTCAAACTGCATTTTTCTCCTCTTTTATTTGGTTCCAGTCTTTCTTATCCTTAAATATTTTAGAGATATCCTTAAAGATTTTAATACTCTGATTTAAGTTTGGCGCTTGTGGAAAAGGATGAACCGGAATAAAACCGTCCCACAGCAAACACTCAGGCTGCAGGGGGGCAGCAAAGCAATTAAAGCTGAGTGTATGGGCAGGCCTCAGGGACCCTAGAAGTGCCAGAGAAATAAGGCGACAGAGCAAGAAAAAGCAGTGTCTGGGGGCAGTTTCACAGCAGTTCTGCACAGGGTACCAGATCCCTGCCTGTAGCCAAGGGGCACCAAACCCGTCCTGCACGGAGCAGCAGACTGAGACCACTGCTGCTATTGACACTCACACGCTGGGAAGGTGTTTGCAAAACTGTGTGTTTCACACAGGTGGACACACTCAGAATCCAAGATTTGAGGAACAGAGAGCTCACAGCAGCAAGGCAGGAGTCAGTTCCAGCTGACTTCTGGCAGAGGGAAAGGAGATCCTGGCACAGAAACTAAAGCTGGCCTGGCTCTGTTTGGGGACCAGCAGAGGGGAGGGAGGCAGAGAAGAAGTGAGAGACTACATGGTCCCTTGAGAGAGGAAAGTGCAAGCATTTTGGGTAAAATATCAAGAACTCCGTGTATCCTGTGAAACTGAGTTTGCTACCATGATGGGCTGGGACAGAAAAATACAAATAGTTTACTTAGATTCTTTCCAACAGTTGATAACGTTATAGGGTACTGTGTAAACCTAATGAAAGCTCGAGATGGACTGAGTTTTCATTAGCAGATAAATGGTCCACATGGAGCACCACAAGCTGTTTGTGCCAATAATTTTGATGACTTCATAGATAGAGACATAAGCAACTATATGCTTTTGCACCTATCAGAGACGTGAAGTTTCAATATTTCTTGGGGACATTGAAATATATGAGTTATGAATAGATTTATGTCAACCATATAAACAGAATAAAAATTTATATCTCTTTACAGTGCGCGTAATTTTTCCTACATCCCAATTTCAATTGATATGGAATTGAACATCACTAACCTTGGCTGCATTTCTCTTTCTACAATCAAGATAAAGTATTTCCAGTACTATCATTTCACCTATCTTCTCCCTCCTCCATTGCACAGTTGGTACCTGGTCCAGGATTTATCATCCAAAAGCCCAAATATTTGTGCTAAGGGCCACCACTGCTACTCCAGGATGAGTTTATAGTATGAATCAAAGGCTGCTTCATACTCATGTAAGTTGGCAAGTGTGAACTCGCTCCTTGGAGTGAGCCAGAAATGTCTAAATGAACCAGAGTCAACACCACCCGTATACAGCCTCCGTCTAAAAAGTGTTTTACTGCCTTCCGTGCTGAGAGCTGATCAGATTAGAGAACATAACTAAACAAAAACATTTACTTTAAAAATCCATCCCCTCCTCCCAGAAAATACCTGGTATACAGCCTTGAGCCCATCAGAGCACAACCTGCATTGTCTGCAAGCAAACAAAAAGAGTGATGCTGCTTTATGCAAAAGCCATCTTGTAAACATTCCATACTACCTAGTAATTTTTTCTGCATTTTATGACATTTTTCCATGGGCAGGGACCTCTAACCTATCTTAGAGTACCCGAAGCTGAATAAAATGTATCTTATCTAGACATTTTTTAAAGTCATTAAGTACCTACACATTTTGCCTGGCTTCCCAAGCGGAGCAAAGTCATTTTGTGGAGCTGCTGGTCCAGCCAGTGGCAAAAGAAAATGTCAGAGCATCTTGATTGTCCCTGCCTCACTAGTAGCAAATAAAACCTGTTTTAACATCCTGTGTCTCTTTAAGCACAGAAGCTTGACAAAATTACTTCTAACTCATGGAAGAGCCTCCCAAGAAGTCTGTCCAACACCTTTAGGGGAGGCACTGTCTGATTACTCAGGACTCCTGTTTCATTTTGGAGTTCTGCAGTAGGCTGGGATGATGGGAGCTGGTCATCTGATCAAGATGCCAAGAGCTGCCCACTGACTTCACCCATTTGTGGCTTCCTAAATAAAGTCTCAATCAGCACTTACAAGGACTTCCTTTGGCCTTGTGTTCTGTTATGTTTCAGGCCTCCATCAGCACCAGACCTTCCCCATGTCCATCTTCTCCACCTCTTGCTTGTTCTTAAGTTTAGGTTGGAGTACTGGGACCATTTCCAGTAGTACCTGAACATCCCAGCAAACACAGTGGAGTACTGGCCCTGTTTGAAGAATCAAAACCAAATGTCGGTGATTTTATTTTTTTTTCTTTTTCTTTCCCTTCTACTCTATCCTTTCTTTGCCATTGTGTCATGGTGTTTTTTCCCTTATGTCACCTCTGCTGTGTCTAGAAGTATGTTAAGAGCCTGGAGCAGAGCTAGAAATGTAAGAGCTGACTTTTAGCTATTTGAGGTTCTGGCCATGAGCAGCCAGGAACTACTGACTACATCTCCACAGGCCAGGTGAATAAATTCTCTTTGGTTTCTCAGAGCATTGGTCCCTGATGAAGGTTTTATAGAAAGTATAATGGATGGGAGAGGGAAAAACAAAACAGTTGTTCTCATCCATCACTGATACATCAGGGCACTCCTCCTAAGATTTCTGCAACTGAACACATTAATTGTTGCTGTAGCTAGGGTTAGTTGAAAATGGCTTAAGTCAAAGCAACAGATGAGGCTTGGTACGAGAATTAGAATCCAATGCTCCAGAAGTTTCAAATTTGAGTATGAATTTCTGCTGTTCCTGTATTTCAGGAGAATTATCTCTGATGTCAAGAGGCCCAGCTGTAGAGGCAAAGAATGAAAGGCGTTCTCCACACCACAGCCCCTCTGTCATTTTTCTGTGCTTAAGCGCACAGCAGGCTGTGCCTCAGCAAGGGCTCTAATCTGTGCTGAAAAGGAACTGGCAAGACGACTGATGCTCTGTTTCAGCTTCACATTTTTCTATCTGTCTGCTTGTTTTTGAACTCTTTCAGACTAACAAGCAAGATTAATGCTAAGATTATTACTGGTAATAACCTATAAATATTGGTGAAGTGATAACATTTTCCACTTGGTGGCAGATACTCCTTTCAAAAAAAACCACGAACCTCAAAGACACATTTAATGCTGTTTTTTACTGAGGAAAAGCTCTGTTGTGCCTGATGAGCACAGAATCTGTGGATGCAGGGCTAAGCTGCAGAGTTTTGGAGCCAGGACTTGCCCCAAGAGCCAGGTATGTGACAGGCAGCCATGCATGGACAAATTTCCTCACATGCCTCCGAACCCACCCACCCCCATGAGTGCCCTCCAGGGTAGACAGGAAGATTTTGGCTTTACCATTCCAGGAGTCCATGGCACTCCACGAAACCCACAGGCCCTGGAAAATGTCAGAGCATGCAGTTTTGGGGTGTGCCAGCAAAAGTTCAGTTTCCTGTAGGCTGTGTAATTAAGAGGAGATGCTCCCTGTGCTCCTGCTCTCTGCCACCTACCTGCAGGCAGGTTGGAAGCAATTTTTCCCTATTCCCTCATGCGGTGCTGCAGAGCACCCAATAAGGGACATTAAATGCCAGGACACTATTTCTAACTCAGGGCACCTGGAACATAAGCTGCTGGGAGCTGGAGAGAGCTGTGGGGAGGTATTGCATGGCCATTGCTTCATGTTCTCCCCAAGGCATCCACTGTCATTCCTCTAGGAAACTGGGCACTAGATTAGCTAAACTGTCACCTTGCCCCAGGACAACCAACCTTTTCCCTTTTTCTTCTAAGATCTCACCACAGTGGGAATGCAGAGGGCAAATTTTACCCTGATAGCTAACAATGAACATCTCAGAATCACGTGAATCCAATCTACCTGCAGGTAGGACTGTTGCACATTCAATCAGGTTGCTGACTAGAAACAAGGTCATTATACTAGCTGAAAAGCAATTAATCAAATAAGTTCATGAATGTCAATGCATCTTTGCATGAAAACTTCTCTTACAAAACACCACAAAATATTTAGGGTCTTACTCTTCCTTCAATATTCAGCATGATCCTTAAAATGCGGGCTTTTCTTTATCTGGTGAAAGTTAATGCTTGTCCTCAAAACAAGGCCACTGCCAACTCAGTGTTCTGAGAATACTTCTTGAAGTAATACTGTGACAGCTGGGGGGAAAAAAGCAAACATTGCAATGATACCTCTCTCTTGAACAAAAGGGCGTGGTGGAAAACAGCTCTGTCACGTAGTGCTGTGGACAGTCATGTCCTTTCTGCAGCAGGACCCCTCAGTTTCTAGGTAATGCCTTCACCTCTAACACAGCTGCATATTCTTTCAACAAAGAAAAGATATCCTGAGGCCATGACGTACTTCTGTAGCTGAGATTTATTTTGAACTGTGTTGAACAAGAACACATAGCAATGCATCCTCTCTTAGCACAAAGCAACGCTCTCAAAGTTCTCTTCTCTCACCACTGAATAGAAAGCTGAGTGCTTCTGTCTAATTTTTCTGACCTTTCCACTATCAGGATTTGACTAAGACTATTCAAGGAGCAGAGAAAGAGGCTCTGTTTTTGCTTCAGTATTGTGTTGCTTGGTGGGATCATAGCCGGCTGACACTGTACTGTCTCTCTTCAGCATTCACTTCCTCTCGAGCATCTTGCTTGATACCAAAAAAAAAAAAATATCCACCGAAAACAAAACAGCAGGAGAATATAAACCATTACCATCAATCCAGCGTCTCTTCTGTATAAGTGCGGCTCTCTGCCGTTGAATTTTAATGCCAATGAATCCCATCCCAGAAAGGGCATGGGCCACTGCTCAGTGATGCTAATGAAGCCTCCCTCCCTCTCTATTACAGCCGTGTCTGCTTCAGGAACTGATGGGTGAAAGGAAGGCGGCTTTCTCTCAGTTAGAGTCATATGTGACATGCACAAGCGATAGGTCCAGTGGGGTCTATTGGGAGGACCAGGTGCCAGAAACGTCCTAGCTTTGCCTCAAAACCAAAATTAAATTTATTTCCACTTTCTAGATAGTTGGCATGATGCTGCCCTTGCGCTAAGTCAACCACATCATGTCTCTACACAGGGAGTTTTGTGAGGGCTTGCAGTCAGAGAGTCACATTTTCTATCTCATTACTTTGTCTCTTGCTCATCCTGACCTTCTCACAGGGCTTATTTTCCGCTTCCTGCTCACTTTTCCGTGTCCCCCTCTCTGCTAGTTATGGCAGTGACAAGGCACAAGAGTGGCTATCTAATTTCCTTTCCTTCTAACTAATTACTTTTGCACTCCCAGAGGAAAAAGTTTAAATGTAGGTATCATACTAATTGGACATGGAATTTCACTCAAAATTTCCCCCCCTTCATGCTTTTGGTATCTCGTATTGCCTGGGACTAGGCTGGTGGCTATGATATAGAGAAACAATTATAAGTGAAAAATGACCAAGACTAGAAATGTGGAAAACTACAAGTAAGTAATTATCACAGTTTAGCCCACTTATCTGAATTGGTTTCTATTATTTATCTGCTGACATTTTTGTGCAACATTGGAAAATTCCCTCTTTCAGCCAGGTGGACTAGTGAATACCCCTGCCATCTGCTTAAATGTCTAATTTGCAGTGTGCCATCTATATGACCTTCAGTTTTCAAATCATTTTATAACTCATCAATCTGTGCATCTGGCACAATACCCTCTCTGTGTACCTGATAACTGGTTAGCACATTTTAACCTCTCTAATGGCAAACAATGAGTATTTTCTATGCTCATCACAGCTTTGTTCCTTCCCCTGCCTTTGCTATTGCATGGGGACAAAATGATGAATTTGTCAGGATCAGAGTCATTTTCATCTGACATTTTTCAATAATCCATTTACTCTCAGCACTCAGATTTTTTTACATATTTTGGCTGGTTTTACCTGTCCTGCAGACTCTGTGAAAAAATACCACTTCTGCATTTTTAAAAGGGAACAACTGTGCAACTCAGCACAGAATCTGAGACTACAAAGAGCATGTAAGACAAAATGCTGTGGACTGAGAGCATTATTCGTGCAGGTGCTCACCACGTGGTATTCTTCATAAAAATAGTATCCGGTGCTGTCGTCGCTAGAATTGTCCGGAAGATTGAACAAAGCCAAACAGCTTGCTACGTGCTCCAGATGGGGTTAAGTGAATGTCTGCCCCTTAAAGCATTTTCTGAAAAGTTTATATGTCATGTCATTCAGCTGCCTGGCCATCAGTGATTTTTCAAACACATTCACCATTTCCTTCCTTGCTCCTAGCCAGTCAGATGCTGCTGATGCGGCAGTACCAGGAATGTGACTTATGTTAGAAGGGAAAATGCTCACCCAGCACACGTTCAACATCTGTCACAGGGAAGACACAACTCCAAACAGATAGAAAGAGCCAAAAGATGCCTCCTAGTTCTGATCTCTGACAGAGCAAAGCACTGGAGCTCTCAGAAAAGCTTTTGTGCTTAAGGAAGTAGATCGTCAGGGCAATGTAGGGCAATTTGACAGGAAAAGGTTTGCATCTAGCAGCACGAGGGAGCAGAAATGGAGGGAAATTAAGTTTACTGTCTTCTGTGGGAGCAGTAAGGAAATCGTTCATATCTTATGGCCTAACCTAGGACACTAGGAAAAGGAGTTAATGCCTTCTTTGTTTAAACCGGAAAGCACAGCTCATATTTCCAGTGGTCCTGTTAGGTTTTGGCATGAAATAGGTCAAGACAGTCACTGCGAATGCGTCCTAGAGCTGCCAAAATGGATATTGGGAGGTCAAACATAGGTGTGCTTCCCTCATCAAAAGAAAGAAGGATGACACTGAAGACCATTTCCCTGCAAATCAAGATGACAGCTGGTAATTGGCATCAGAGCATTTCTTCTGTCACCTCTGATGCCTTGCTTAAGTCTTACTAAGTCTGCTAAGACTAAAGTAAACATTTTCTAGTCTCAGCTAAATGTTAGCAAACGGGACTTGACACTGTGAGTGGAACTGGCCAGGAATTTTCTGGCTAGCTCCTTTACTGGAAAATATGAATTTGTAAAAACTGAAACTTTAGCCCAAAGAACGTTTCTAAGTTAAGAGACAGAGGGAGGTGTTTGCTGCCACAGTGATATGAGGATAGCAAGAAGGATATCTTATCCTTGCTTTGTCTTACTCAGATCACAGATTTTGGTCTGGGTCTGCTTGGTGAGAGCCTGGTCAATGACTGCAGACACAGGGGTCAGGCTGCCATTGGCACCTCATGGGTTTCTACTTGATACCTGTGCAACTGCTGATGACAACAGTTGATGTAAGAGAGACATATTTTCTATAAATTAAGGTGCATACTCTGGATGAAAGAAAAGAGCAGAGCTTTTTTCCTCCAACCTGCTGGAATTACACCTATCTCTAATTGATAGTCGAAGTGTGGCTTTCTATAAGAAAGTATTCAGTTTCATCCAGTCATAAGAAAGGAGGGATGGTGAAATCTGAGCGGGGTTTGAGCACAGCCCTCACCACATATGACTTCCCGAGCTGGTCAGTGCCAGCCAGCTGAAACCCACTAGTGGTGACCTCACTCATCCCTTCTGCCTTTGACTGGTGTAACTCCCACCTTTTACAAAATATCCTCTCTGTTCTCTTAAGCCTTGAAGATTTTAGCAACCTGCTGTCATCTATGAAACCAAGATCAAAGGCAACAAAAATGCCTGTCTAATCTTGAATGTAATCCTCCTTACGTGCATTTGTGTCTGAGCTGTGGGTCGGTGCCAGCAGCCTTTCTATCCCCATCTTTGAGCTCAGGGATTAAGACACTGGGGTCACTCACACTGTTGCCACCATGGATCTGACTGTTTTCCAGCTGTCCAGTTTTTGCTACTATTCATGGTGTGTAGTACATGAAGACACGAGCAGAGTTTGTGAATAGTCCCACAGCATATGACAAAGCTATCAGAAACCAGCCTGGCATCACACTTGACATACCAGTTTTCAAAATGAGAGTTCCTTTCATTAAACAGCCACTGACCTCTTGGCAGCAGGACCAGACAGGTGGGACACTGCAAACAACTTCCCCTATAAATGCCAACACACTGTCCTTCTCTGACGCTGTACAGCTCCAGGTGATAAAATCGGTTTGACAAAAGTGGAAGCTGAGAAGCCTGCATCACTAGACCTGTAGGAAGATGGAAAAATAAATAAATGCATCACTTTATTTCCCTTATTTTTTTTCTTCCAGATGGATCTGGTTTTAGCTTTCATTCATGCTGTATTTCTCACATCTGCGTGCATTTGTTGGCAGTGAGGCAGTGCATCCAGCACAGACCACGGACCTTTCCTTGTGTGCATCCTCTCAAAGCCTGGCCAGGCTCTTCCTTCCTTGATGGGGATTTAAAATCACCCTTTTAATATTCCCAAGATTTTCTTGGGTTTAAATATTCCAAATATTATGTAGTTCTAATTATTCCGGTAAGACTGCAAAATCTCAAGTGCTTTCATTCCCCGAAAAGCTGGCAAGGGATGTGTAAGTTGTCTGTGCTTTTGCTTCACTTACTATACGATTTGTTTTCTCTGTCTCTCCCACTTGCCAGAGAAGAATCAAGATCTGCAAACTTCTCTCTAATCCACCCTGTGCCAAATCTTCCAGGAAGCGATCTGTAGTACCGAGTCCCGTAAGGAGCGGTTGTTCCCACTGCAAACATCTGCACTGACAACAGCATGAGGGGAGATTATTAAAAGCTACTCAGCTCCTGTATTCTTTACATCTATGTGGCCATACCCTATTTAGTAAGCACATTTCAAAATTTCTGTTGTGATTTTTAGTTTCATCTACAATCCCATTTGTTGCATTTAGGAATTATTTTATCCACCGCCTTAAAGAAACAATTTACCATTTTTATCTAAGATTGCATTGAATTCAACACATTGATGCTACCTAGATATAGTTCATTTAGGATAGCAATTCAGACTCCAAAACTCAATCTTTTTCTTAAGCTTTTAAAGCGAAAGAGTTGATTAAAGTGTTTATCTCTTAGCTAAGTAGCATTAGTCATTGTTCATTGTGGGAAACATAGCCACATATTTACTGTAATACAGATTTCTGTTGATTAATTATGAAAAACAATACCAGTTTTTCTTCCGTGGAGTTAAGAGAAAGACTCCTGTTTAAAAGAAGGACTCTTGAGAAAACAAATTTCATTTCAAAGGTTATTAGCAAAAAGAAGCCTTTGTTTTAATCTTAATGGAATCATTCTCCTAGGATGACACAAATATCCATAAAGCACCATGATTTCATTTGGGTTTTAAAAAAACAAAAACAACTTTATTTTCCCTTGACACAAAACAAGATTAGCTGGGGTGGTTTTTTTCTGCATTGGGTAATACAATAATGGCTAGGTTGTTTGTCTCTGGCCGTCGCACAAGCATGCAGGGAGCAGGGCTGAAGACATAAAAGATTTCCTCTGCAGAGCCGCTGAAGAGCAGGAGGCGTTGTGCCTGGAGCACAGCCTTCTCCTCCCACAGCTCCCGGGGCTCGCTTCAGCATCACACGTGCCTGCCGGGCACAGCTCCCAGAGCAACGCAGATTCACCCCTGCACATTTGCAGCGCAGTCATGGCACGGCCGGGAGCGAAGAGGAAGTTGGGCTGGGGTCTCATATTCTCTCGACCAGCCAACAGACCCCATCTGGTCAGAGCACACAGAAAACGAGGCTTCTGCTTCCTCCGTTGAGCGGGGTGCGGATTGTCCTGCGGTTTGCAGCTGCGGGGGAGGCTGTCCTTCCTCCAGCCAGAAACCGCCGGGGGCTCTGTTTACATCAGTGCAGCTGTGAGGTCCCCCAAATGCAGCCCAGCTGCTAAAAGCCTAAATGAGCTCCAAACAGTGTGAACCAAACTGTCCTCCTACATCTGCCTCTTTTATCCCATCCAATAAAACGTCCACTGGTAACGAAATAGAATGGGGCTGTAAGACGCAGAGCACATGCTATGACTTTACTGCAATGGTTGGTGGATATATCCCACCGTGCCTCCATGGAAAAGGAGCTATCCCAGCCCCTGCCAAGGCCCTGGAGAGGACCCTTCACCTTCACAGAGGGTAAAGTGACCAAATTTCAAAATATTTGCCTGGTTTTTACCATCTCTTGTATAGGAAAAACCTCCAAAAAGAATTAGGCTAAGATGAGTAACTGAGTTTAATTGTTTACAAACTTCTTCTGTTAATAAAAAAAAAAAATAGGGAAAAGTAACAGGTTCTTCAAGGAAGAAGAAGGTAATTTGTTCTTCAAACAAATACTTTGAGGTCTTCAGACTTGAAAACGTGATCATTAATCAGAGGGCAAGCCCTTGGCAAGTACTGAAAAAGTCCAAGTGCTGAAAAAAAATACTCTACCATGTTAGTAAATTATCTATAAAAGCAGGGGGCCTAACTAAAAAACACTGCCAAGCTGGAGAGGATCAAAATTTGCTCATACCCTATGGCATGAATTTGAGAATCTGGCTGTACCTGATAAAAATCTCCTCCTTAGTACATCTTGCCCTATGACAGTTTGTGATTCCTAAGTTCAGGGGGATTTTTCTTTCTTCAAAAGCATCTACAGCGAAAAAAATACACCATTAAAAAATCTTTTAGACCACGCAAAGAAAGACATTAATGTGATTGTACAGATATCTGCTGGAAGTTCTGCTCCAGTTATCATAACCTGAAAGTGTTCTCAAATAAAGCTACTAAGAAAATTCAACAAGTAGAGCAAGGTTTGTTTTCTTCAGGGTTCGTTGTGAGCTTTGTTACTTCGTACTTCCTCAAGGAAGAGCCAGTGTTGCTTTTGAGAAACATGTCATGCTCCAGATTTATTTGCATATACAAGAAGAGTACTTTGCAGCACAGTTTGATAAACAGTTTGTAAATAGCAAATGTTACTGATAAAAACAAGAGGGAGGGTGTTTTTCGACAAGACAAAGGTTTTCTTTGGGAACAACTGAAAGGAGGGCATTTAGGAAGCCTTGTACCTCCTGGAGCCCACCTGGAAGTAAGTAGCACTCTAAACAAAGGCATTATCAAAGGAGTCCTGAGCATATCAGGAAATTAGCTGTGCTACCTTAACCACATTTGTATTCAAATCTGTATTAACATGGGCATCAGATCCATGCTACACTTTCATGATTTTGAGGCTACACCACAGATGTGTGACAATCATTTGCACTCTACGCTTTGGAAAATACTGCTCAATATAATAAATCTATTTCGAGAATGTGCAAGAAAGGAAGGCTTCATTTCTAAATAAAGAAAATACTTTCAGGAAATGCAGAGTTTCTGTCAAGATGTTAGAAAATAATTTTGATAAAACATTTGCAAAATATTAGAAAATATAAATAATGCATTAATTATGATTTCATAATAACAATAAAAATATTTGCTTTTAATAGGAACTTTCCCCCTTCAAAAGGGCATTTTTTTACTAGTGAACAGCTGATGTTTTGATCAGCAGCAATAAGAGGAAAAAAAAGTTGTGAGTAGAGGTTTTTTAAATGGACAACTAGCTAAATATGCAAATAATCTATGCAACATTCATTTCTTATTATTTCCTAAGGAAAAAACCACGGAACTGTTCCATCAGATTCTTCAAAAAGTCCTGAAGGGTTGTAGAAAAATGACCCATCTATTCCTACATCTGCTTAATTAATGCAAGCGAATGTGTCAAATATCCATCCTGGTAATGGATTGAGAAATTATCTACAAGCAGCTTTGGAAAGCTGTAGGCAAACAGAATTTCTCAGTATTGCTATGCAGAACATCCTGCCCTACATCAAGGCATAGCTGAAAAAGTTGAGGTAAAGCAAATGGGTTATAAAAATATGTACAGCTTTAAATTTTTTGTAGCAGACCAAAGCAGCATTACCATAATAGCTAAATCTATCATGTCTCCTGTCACATAATTTCTGCTTCTCCCGCTCCAGTTTTGCCAATCTTGAATGCATATTTCTCTCTTTTTTGCTGGTGTATCTATAAAGCTTCAGGCGAATTTCCCTCACTGATCCCTTTGCACATGCTCCCTGAATCAAGCCAGGAAGATGCTTCTTATCTCCTTCTTCAAATTCCTCCTCATGACATACATATTCTGAGATGCTGACAAGGAACGAAAACCTGTAGCAGCTGGGGTGAGCAAAAATCAGGAAGGAGTCACTTTGAAAAATGCCTTTATGAAACAATGTTAGTTGACAAAGACATGTATCATTATATTGCCCATGCCCAAATTGTTTCCTCCACTTAACTGTCGCATCCTGGCCTCTTTTGATGAAGAAAAACAAACAGCATAATTTTTACAGATAAGGAGAGCAGAAGGCAAAGGAAACATGGCAGATGGGCTTTGATAAGAAGAACATTGACCTAGAGCGAATAAAATGCGATCATCGAAGGAAATCACTCTTTCAGTTACAGAGAGATTGCACGGGACACTTTTCTGCAAAATATTTAGCCATGGGACATGCACTTTTGAAAGAGCTAAAAGCCTTTCCAAAATTGAAGTCTGATTGTGCAGAGAAGAAAGCGAAAAAAAAAAAGGACTTGATGAAGCAATTTGTTTCAGCATTTACCATATGACCATATGAGAAGCTTCCTTTGTGGGTGTTAGATTCACAAAAGGGCTGGGAAATACAACGCATCTGGTTCTGTTACACTGTCACCTCTTGGGAATATGAGGAGACAGTAACTGATGTCCAGACATCTCTGGTGCCCAGACTTTGAGATGGTCTTGCAAGGAAACCAGCTGGGGCGTGCAAGACACCCAGTCCTGAAGGGATGGGGTCAACAGCTGAAGACCACAGCTCCTTATTTAACACTCCTCTGAGATGCTTCCTTGTTCCTCAAGGACCCTGGTCAGTAATGTGGCCCCAGCACTCCATAGGGCCTCTTCACAGAGAATCAGCTCAAGATATTCTGGCATTTTTAACAAGTTTGTAGACGTGTGGGGCCTTTGGTGCTAAACTTCCTCTTTTTTACAAGAATAGAGGACAGGCTGCAAGAGCTCTGACCTGTTTCTGAGGGCTTATCCAAGTCTTTGCTGTACTGCCCTCCCCTGTTTCTCCTCCCTATCATCTGTCCTTCTTTCTAATCTGAGCAATTACAGATTTTAAGGATTTAAAGGACGAACTTTGACCACAGCAGCCAGAGGGTCTTCAGATATGAATTGAAAAGCAGGATGGTCTCTGTCCAGGAGAGTGCCACTGAACAGGAGATGAGGCAGTCTTCAGAAGAGAATGGGACAGACTTTTTGTCTGCTTATTTCACTGGCTGGGTAAATGATGGTTTCTCCTTTGTGTTTTCAAGATGTGTTGAAACAGAGGAGCATATCTTAATTAGCACGATTGTTTCTCCCAGCCATTATGGACAGGAACATCCCTGCCTCTGGGACTTCAACTAGGAGAATCCTGCAGTGTATCAGGGAGAAAAACTTGCTAGAAGCAAGAAAAACTGTTAGAAGCAGCCTAATTTAAAAACTCAGGAGAGCGCACCGCAGCACACTGCAAAACGGGATACAAAAGTTCTGCCAGGGTGGGAGAAGACCACATTATTCTTGCTGCCCACAGGCTGCCTCACCCTTCCCTGTCCTGTGATAGAATGAAAACAAGAGGGACAGAAAGAGCCTGTCTGGGTATGAAAACTTGAGACACCGGGCATCAGAAAATTGTACAGAAGTGCCACAATCAGGAATAAAACATTCCAGCTAACTGAGGAGGGGGAGAAGATGCAACACTCCCTACAAGACCCTGAGGTTTTCTTTCAGGAAAGCTACCTAAAGGAGTATTGTTCCCTTGCTTGGTTCCAAAAGAGACAGTTTAGCCGTGTAAGCCTTGAGAAAGGATTTATAGCACGAAGACCAGTTTACAGATGTACAAAAACGAGGCAAGAAAGAGTGTTTTGGACATGTCTGTTGTGCCTTCTACCGATTAGCTTTTTGTGCTCCCCTGCTGAATATCATGGCTTCTATGCAGTTTCTTCTTAGATATACAACTGTATAACTGACCATAAATGTCTATAGTGCCGCTTCACTGTACAAATACACAATAGGAGGCTGCAAGCCTGGAACCTGAAAGTTAATTCAATTCCAAGTTTAATATTTTGGCATCATGTTATCTGTACGTATTTTGGATCTCACTCCATGATCTTGTACGTGTACTGCTTTTCACTCCCCTGGAAAACCAGCAGCCTTATCAATATTTAAATATTGGATTACTCTGGTGTGAGCTACTCTTCGGCCGGTTTTGTTGAATTCTGTCCTCTGTTCCATTCACTTGTATTTTTCATTATCATTTCTTTCAAAATCCTTTCCTCTTCCACTGAATGCTCCTTAAGTTTTGGTTATGGCAGGCTGCTAAATGACCCATTAACATGAGAAGCTAGCTATTCATCTGTGGTTCCATCCTTTTATACTCACAAGACTGGGTAGGCTACACCTTAAATGTATGTAGTCAAAATACAGGAAATTCAGCACAGCTACTTTCTTAATTTCTGCTAAGTGAGACTAAAAAACTGGCTTTTATTGGCAAATTTCAAATCTTGTACTTGTTTTCCAGTGCTGCTCTTACACAGAGAAATCACAGGGTATGCTGAGAGAGCAGAAGGAACTCCAGGACTGTCCTCTAAGATTCTCCTGTGCCAAATTCTCTGTTCTTGTCTGTGGTATGTGCCCAGTCTTCATATTGCATCCTCTCCCTCAGCCTTGGCTCCATCATCCTTCATTCAGCTCTTGGTCTCTGACGTGTGTGCAGAAACCAGTGCCCTTACAGTGACAGCCTCAGCCTCACCTAGGGCTGGGAAATGTACAAAATCCATCTCACTCTCACCCACCTGCTTCCAGGGCCAGGAGTCTCTGCTACTGCTGCAAACAGAAGTACAGAGCAGCTCCACAGGTGGCTGCTCCTTGATTCTACAGGATCTGAGAAAGCATCTGAGACTGAAGGTTCCAAGGCTGAGCTTCCAGCGGCTCAAGCAGGACATCCCAGAGAGCTCAGGGACACATGCTCTGCTCCCTCCATGCCTAAAGGAGCAGATGTGCTACTTCAGAGATATTTCAGAATTATGGAAAAAATTCCTACTGCCAGCTGATTTTCTTCCCCCTTCGAACGCCTTCTGCTGCCACTCCTGATTCCTAGGAGCCATTTTCCTTCTCTTTCTGGATAAAAAAATACTTTTGAGTTTGAGCTACTCTTAGTCAATTTGAACCCGTGTCCTATATTGAATGTATTGCATCTGTACTACTTTTTTCAAGCCCATCACTTGAAGGCTAAATACTTTTCTCACTATGTTTTAACACTTTTTTTTATTACGCTTATTTCACCCAAATATTTGGTGGTTTTTACTTCGTCCTGTGGTTTCTGGCATGTATGAACCGACTTCTTTGCTGATGTGTCCCTGTAATAACATTTTGTTTGCTGGGTGATCGCTCCTATCATCATTCAGTGGCTGTTCTTGACTCAAATAGCTTTGGGAATCTTTTCGTACAATTTTCTCCCTCTGCTTGTTTGGCAAATTTCTTCTAGGTTTTGTACTTTTGATTAGAGGAGATTTCAAGGCTCCTCCACATTCAAAACCCTGAACACTTCAGCACAGTTGACTTTACTTACCACTTCCTTCAATTTCACAAACTTTGACCTCTTGAAATGACTATTTATTTTAAACTTAATCTTAACTTCTGCTCATACAATGCAAGGCAATTTTCTACAATCAGCCCCTTTAGAAGGTCTTTAAGCCCACACAAAATCTAGTCTGAAATAAGTAAATGCAAATTCTCTTTACCCTTTTTTGATTGTGACAGAGAAAATGAACAGTGTTCAAGGACTCTGCACTTTTATTATCATAATGAAGCAATATGATCTGTAAATACAGTTTTCATTTATAATGAGCCTTAAATTTGTACATGTTTCATCAGAAAAACTTCTGTTTTTCAAATGAACGGAAATAACATATTCCAAAGGTAAAATCTTGGCTTTATGGGAATAAACAAGGAACTGAGTTTAGTAATGTTAGGACTTTGCCCAAGAGTTGTGAAAGCGCTATCAGTTGTGGGAGCTCTCAGCCCGCTCTTAGAGAAGCTGGCTGTGCATCCCATCCAATGTGTCAGGAAAAACAGGCTGATAAAAGGCATCTGGGAGCAGACTCATTATTTTTCACTTTTGCATGTACTCTGCTCATTTTTGCAAAAGTTCTAGGTAATTGTTAGGAGTACAATGTGGTGAGAAAATGCTGACCTAGAAGTGAAATGTGAGGCTTAAAATGCAGGCCCAAACTAAATCATAGGTGTTATAGTCATGTGCACTGGGGCTCAGACATTATCTTCACATGAGTACAGTTTCTTTCTCTTAGCTTAGTCTGCTTTTGCTTTATTAGTCTTGTAACTAAAGATGGATAAAAAATTCCAATAAGAATTCATCTGAATTTTCCTTCCTCATGTGAAAACCACAGGCATAGACTACCCTAGTTTGTAGCTTCATGATACTCAATATTCAAGAAGCATTCAGGTGTCTAGGCTGCACTCTAAATGTCCTTGCAAGTCTTAGAAATTCAGTGCCACTGTTTACTCCACAGTGTATTCCAGGCATTCATTACCTTGTTTTGCACAAGAGTTTCCATAATTTACCCAGAAAAGAGAAGTTTTATAGCATGCCACAAGCAACAGACAGAAAATCCCAATAACACAAGGCCATCTTCCCTCTAAGACGTCTGTGTACTTGGGGGATGATGAGAACGGGTGAGGCAGGAATGCAGGAGGCCACTATCCAAGTTGGCACAGGTAATTCCAAGATAGTTTAAATATCCTCTACAACATGCTTCAGTCCAGCCCTGGTGGGTGGGATGTCACAGAAGGGACTGAGGAGGCGTCAGACCCTGTCTCTGCGGCAGCACAGAGTAGAGAGCAAGGCAAACCATCCCACCACAGGCAGCTACCTGGGTACCAGTCACACAGCCCCTTGCAGGTGTCTGCACCGTGTTGGTGTCCTTGCACCAAACATTCAAAACCTAGGAGCATTAAGTACCACTAAAAGTATTAAGTTCCCATTTTTCAGAGAGGTGCTTTTTGCAATGCAAAATTGTTTTTAACAATGTTATTATCCTTAGGCATTTCAGATTCTGTGTACAATTACAAGTCAAATTTAAAAACTGGACTTGAACTCATGGTTTGCTTAGGTTCCTCTGAAATTTTCCCCAGAACAAATTAGCCCAATGTGGGAATTACGTGAGAAATGCCTACAAATGCTAATTACTTGGCCCAAGGGTCAAGTTCTTAATATATTCACCAGTTTTATTTGAAGCACTCATACTATGTTTTTATTTTATTTCCTCAGTTCCTCAGAGAGATGAGCACAGGGTCTGAGACACCTGAAGGAGCAGACCTGCACTGAGCTCAGCAGGTTTTCACATCCCAGGCTTTCACTTTCACCCATCCACTCTATACCATGAAGCCTGTTCTTTGCTACCTGTCTTTCATCTGAGAACATATACACATAAGATAGGAAACATGAGCAGGAGAAACAAATCAGAGTGGACCACATATTGTAATGAAACATACATCTTTTCTTCTTCTCTAGTATTTACCAGAGAACAGATATCAGGTTTCCGACTGACCAAACCAGCCGCAGTGGGCTTTGTAGACAAAGGACATTTTAAAAAGCCTTTTAAATCCAGGTTTCTCATGATCCCTCCTGGCAAAGAATTAATCAGTTCAATATGTGAGGGGGTGTTTTGGTCACTGTTGAGTTGATTTCTGAATTGCATGCAGATAAAACAGTCTGTTTGTTTTTCTTTCAAAGAACAAGCTTTGTTGCTCTGTGAAGGACTACAATTCATATTTCTTCCAGAAAGGGAAAAAAAAAATCTATATTTATATTTTTGTTCTGTGAGCATATCTTTTTTATTTGGGTGGTAGGCTACTAACATTGTACTTAATAAATTGTGATCTTTCTAAAACCTGCCCTCGAAAACATAGTAGCTTAAGCCAGATATCAATGTTGTCAATAATTATGTTTTACAATTTCATGGTTGTCGTGTAAGAATTCAGATAAGTAAAACAAGAATGACTAACTGCTATGGCAAAATGTTACGGACATTTACAAATAATCAGTCATTGTAATGAATTACACCCTTGTAGTACAGCTAATTATTAATGCTTGTTTAACTTTGGGGGGAAAGAGGTGGTAGTTATTTGATAACTGATTATAATTTTCTAGTTACAGCTGAGAGCCAAACATTTTTCTTCCATTCCCAAATAACAGCTATTAGGCTAAAATGTGTCTGGGCAAATCTTCTGTATCTTTGCACAGTTCTGCGATAGGATCTCAGCACAGGGTGAAAGCCAGGGTTCAGGGTGGGACACTCTTCTTTCTCACCATGCAAATGCATGGTTTTCTGAATGCATTTCTCTTCCTCTCCTCTCTTATACCACTTGCAGCACTCTTATGTTATAAGGCGGTTTCTCCTGAGAATGAATCTCAGGGAGAAAGAGTAAATGTCTCTTAGCCAGTGGCAGTCAAGAAGTTTCACAACAAGACTGTGCAAAAGCTGTTTGTGGCCACTGCCTGTAACACAGAGAGTACAGTGTCTGCAACACCTCTGTCAGGGGCTGCCTAGAGCGAAGGACCAAAGACAGAAATGTGTTCTCCATGGGAGAACTGTTGTTGGGTTAAGGAGAATTTTGGAGAGGCAGGTCTTTAATGCACCCTTAAATTTTGCATCAAAAGTAGTGTCAAGAGAGACTGCAAATCTCTTGCCTCCTCATACATTGGTTAAGAAGGTTAACTTCCAAATAAACCTCCAGGTAAATTCAGCATGGCACTACTCCTTCCATTTCAATTTTTAACAAATACCTTGCTCTACTATCAGAACCCTCAGGGTTTTTTTCTTCTTAACATCCTGTCCAAACATATCCAGTGCCATTTTGTTCATATGTATGCACCGCATTGCTTTGCCACATCAGCTTGTCATCCTTGCATTTCATTTTAGCTGTCAGATTCCAGCTTCATTATCTTTTGATAGACCATCATTTCGCCTCTGTCACATACAATGTTACTCTTTATTTAAAGCAACCCTGGCTTGAAGGCATTTAGAGGAATCCCCTCTGCCACTTCCACTAATGCACTGGTGAAGTTCATACATTACTTTTAGACCTCAGAGGTATTAATTTTTATAAGGCTTTTTGTCTTCTCAGTGTGTGGGAAACCCTTTTGTCATTTTATCAAGTAGCTGAACAATACATGAAACATAACCTTGTAACTGTTCATGCGGTTATTCTTCGCCACCCTGTGTCACTCTGGGCTTTCACTAGGGCAGCTGAAAGACCTCAAACACAACCACTATATGGTATATACCGCCATATAGCTTTATAGATAATCCTTCTTGGTCCTTCTTGTCCTTCCAGGACCTTCTTGTGTAAAATTTTCACTCCTCCATTCCAAAAAATAATAATTAAAACTACTATCCATAGACTTCCAAATACTTTGTGGAACTCAGCATAAACCTAAATAATGGTCTAACCTAACACAGTGAACAGCAAACTCCCACAGCAGAGGGGCAGGTCCATGGGACGCTCTTCGGTCACTGTGCAGGGTCAGGAGCTCTGGCAGAAAAGTGGAGCTAGCAGCCAAGGGAGAACTCTTTCATCTCCCTTGTAAGAAATGTTGGAGCCTTTACATCTGAGTGCTCAGTGACCACTCCCCTGTCCGCTTCAGAGGTAACTGAGGCGTGAACAGGAATTATTTGCTCAATTTTGGAATGCGATTTAATTACAACTAGAACCAATGTCAGTTATGTAGATTTCTGAGTTATTAAATTCCTTTAGTAGATAAGCAGACTCCCTTGCTTAGCTCTTTGACACTCTTTCGGTGGTTTTAATGTCTCTGTTAAATACCAGGACCATTTACTATCTAAGAGATGTGAGCTTAAAAGCAACTTATTGGATTGCAAAAAACAAAAGGTTAATTTAATGGTAGTATTATCAATCAAATGATTAGCTGCCATCTCTTGCCTTGAGTACCAGAGTCTTAGAAACTAAAATTGTAGTAATAATAAATAAAAAGCCCAAGAACAATCTGAGTGCTAAGGAAATGTGGCAAACTTTGAAAAGAGCCAGAAGGAAAGAGAGATAAAAAGTGTGAATTAATCTTAGCCAGAGAGAAACTCAGAAACTCTAAAAATACTGCCTGCTGTCTTTTCCCAGATACCTTCAGCAGTAGGCAGCTACCAATGAGTCAGTCTGTCTGTGAATACGTGTAAAGATAGCTGATATCCCAAGGCATCTGAAACAGCTGCCACCAAACACAGAAGTAGTCCAGAGGATCCAGTACGGACCCCGGCAATAACAGATAACAGTGATGGGAAGGGGAATGGCTGCAATTCACCTGTATTTTCACACATTCCCTACCATTTTTCTCAAGATGATTGCCATCCCCCAACTATTAACTCTTCAGGCTATGCAGATGCATACACCAAAAACTGACTTCAGCAGCTGCAATTCATCTTTACTCTTCAGCAAGTACTTCTGGACTAAGAAGTAGCTTTTAACAGGCTGATACTGAAATCCCTGTGGCATTTGAAAGTGCATAAGTATTAATGGGTGTGTGGGGCTGAAATGGTACCAGGTGGGCTTCCCGAGGGGCCTCCTACAAAACCAAGCTCAAGAACTGTCAACCAGCTTCTTGCTAAAAGTCATCTTCTTCTGAGCAATATATCTGAGTGAAATCAAACTCTCAGGACATGCCTTCTGTAATGCTTACAGAACAAAGAAAGCATTAGGAAAACATGCAGAAAATGAACACATCATCTAATTTGCCTCAACTGGATCTCCATCTGCAGCTGAGCAACGGGAGTGTGCTGTACTCACCTTCTCATCCGGATCCACCTCAAACACTGGAAGCGGCCCAATGCAAAAGCCTGGGCACCCAGAGCTTTGGTGGATTGCAGAGTTTCAGTAGGACATCTGTCCGTGATGGTGTTCCTGTCAAACAAGACGAGAAGACCCATCAGGGAAAAGGCTAGGAGTTTTTGCAGCACTTTGGGCCAAAGGAGAGCCACAAATTAGGGCTTGAGTCCAACCTAATGCAAGGTTGAGCCCATTTGAGGCAGGCCTCTGTCAAAAGGGTGGAGGTTTTCTTCCAGTTCTGAGTTTTGCCCACAGTTTATACTGCAGCCTGGCCATCTGTGAAGCATCAGATAATAGTTGGCTGTGAGTCTCCTCATCTGACAGGAAGGTGTGAGAGTGGATTTTGAAAGAAATGCAGCGGAATTTCTGTTGTTTATGAATTTTTCCTACCAAAAGTCAAGGGGTTTTGTAAGTATTTAGTGAATTGATTTTTTTCCTACCTTCCTACCCCGTTACATTTTAATCTGCTCAATGGAAACGCTGAGAGAGAGCCAGTGGCCTGCGGGCAAAGTGGGTAAAATCAGAAACACATTCAACATAAGAGTCTGTGAGAAATCTCAAGGATTATTTTTTTCCCTGAGAGAAAGTATTTCTTTAAAGTCATCCCTAGTTTTACATGGAAACGGGGCTTGGTTATGTCAGGTTGGTCAAGAAATTTTACTTTCATCAAAGCTTATATTGAGCTAAGCTGTTTAGTGTTTCTCTTCTCCCTGATGTTTTCCCTAAAGGGGAACCAGATTGCTACTGCATTTTAACCCTGCCAAGCAGATTTTCATACAATTTTCACCAAATTTCTTCCTCCTTTCTACAAGTTGAGTTACTGCCATGCCACAGGGTTTCTTTATAGAAAAATTGTAAAATCTCACAAAAGACATTTTTGTGCCAGCTTCACTGTCAGACTGGGTCTTTTATGACCAAGACCTCAAAACTTCAAATACAGGATAAAAATTAGCATATTCAACTTCTGTTAAATAATTACAATAAAATAACAAATACATCATTTTGAATTTTCTCCATGTCATATAAGAATGAAAAAGGGTTGCCTCATCAAGCTAGGCATTAAACTCTTAAGGATGTACTGCTCTTTGGAAATATGATAAGCAAAAGAAATCGTGCTTTCGAAGTGCAAAATAACCATTGGCTATCATTATTAGCAGTGTGTCACAGAACAGTTTGGCAGGAACTCCTACAGGTTTCCTTGCTACCAATGTTTGGGTTTTTTCTAAAAGATAACCAATTTTCCATGAAGCACAAGATATCAAAAACTCCATTACAACCCAGAAGGTGATGGCTTGTATATTATGAGGGATGGTGTATGGGCTGTGAACTTTGCAATGTTCATGTCCCCATGAATACTGTCAAATTACACATCAAGCCTCTCTTCAACCTCAGCCTCTCCTTCATAGCACAACAGTAGAACCCTTTTCATCCTTTTTATTTTATGGGCAAGTTCCTAAATCCCTACTGCTCCCTGCTGGACTGCAGCTCCACTGGCTGTGACCTGGAGAAAATGATGCTATTCAGGCAGAGAGTTGTAGCATATGGCCCTCAGAATCCTTAAGGTCAGGAAATACTCAGGAAACGCATCTTCTTCTGAGGTTCTGACCTTGATGTTCCTCACCAGGTTTGTCCCACTGCATCTCACTCTTAAGATGAAAAGGAACAGTTGTTCATGTGATCTTTTGGATGAAAGCACCTAAAAAGACTGAACAGGAAAAGGAAAATACAGGAGAAAAAGAGACTTTACATTGGTAACAGGTGGTATGACCTAAAGCCTCTGTGCAGTTGAGATATCATTTAGGAAATTACATTTTTACACCACAGACAAGAAATGTCAGCCTTTAGTCTTATCTAAATACCTTACTTTGGGGTATTTGTGATTTTTCCTCACCTTCCTGAGCTTCTCTGAGGAAAAGAAAGTGATGCAGCAACTGATAATCAGCATAAACAACCTCTACACTTTAGTGAATTTTCCTGCATAAACAGCAGGAGGTCTCTCATAGAAAGAGGCCTTCTTTTCCTGGATGTCTAAAGGCGAATATGCATGTAGGATTTATTTGTAGTACAGTAACGCGAAGAGGCTCCAGCTGAGATAACAACATTGCTTTTTCACAGGTGCTCTTTACACTGAAAAATATAAGTCCTTGTGTCTGAAAGTTTACAGTCTTTCTACAGGAGACAAAGTAGATATTATTGCCCCTTTTCTTGCATAGACTGTATGAAGACACTAAGAAATAAAATTATTACTCCAGAAATCACAAGAGGAGTCTAGAATCTAAATTTCCTTATTGCTTGGGTAGAGCGACCTCAATTTTCCTTGCCTCCTGCTCTGGCCCACTGGGTTAGATCTGACGCGGTGACAAACGTGGCCCCGCAGAGGGTGCGTAGAGCAGGCACAGAGCCAGGAGCAAACCACTGTCCCCTCATGGACACTCCAGGTCACCACACAACCCTCCCACTGCAATGCCTACTACTCAAGGAAAGCCACAGATATTTGCTGTAGAAAGCAGTGCAAGAGGCCCCTTGAAATGACCCATGTCTGAAAACAGGAAGTCTTCTTCCTTGCTCCCAAATCAGAGATTTCCTTCTACTCCAAAACATAAAGTTTTAGGCCTTGTGGGATCCTTTTATTACCCCTATTAGCTTTGCTTTGGATGATCTCATCATTCATGTAAAATTCAATTCCTACATGGGAAATACATACAAAAGGAGGGGTCAAAGAAACTCATAGGGATTAACCCTCTCTAATCTCCTTTGGGAAACAGAAAACTTTTTTATTCATGTCCTGTTTTTCAGACCAATAACTTTCTGTATTTATTGAGTCTTCTGAGAATTTTCTCCCAGCTTTGAGAAATTTAGCCAAACCTCTTTCCTATTCCCTATGGATATCCTGGCTTTTCTTTCAGTCACCTGTACAATACATTTTTGTTAAACTAGTATTGATAGCCACCAAAGTCCTCAACATTTATTAAAGCACTATTAAAATTTTATCTTGTAGAAGGTTTATTTATTGGAAAGAAATAGCACACTTGAGTCCCTTCATGCCCTCCGTAGACAGCAAAGTTGAATTACCTCTGACTCTAGCCAGCAGAGCTGAAAAGCATCAACATTTCCACAAAAGGTTGCATCCATACACACAAAAATGGGTTTACCAACACCTTACCTCCTTTCCCCTCTTCTTAAATAGACACATTATCTTTGCTAATATCCAGATTTATGATATTAATACAGTTTGATAATTTTCTTGAAGAAATATACAGTTGGACTAGCAGATTCATGCGAAAGTTCTGCCAAAATCCTGGGAAAGCATCTATCCCTCGTTGACTACAAGAACCTTTTGCAGTTTTACTTCTGCCTCTAGCATCCATTACCAGATATATTCCAGCTATCAGTCTTGTCTTTATCTCCATATGCAGCCTCGTTTCATCCAATGAAAAGAAGTTGCAGTATTTGTTTGAGTTTTGAGTAATACCTGCATATTTTGAATCTGTATCCACTTCACCTTCTCTTTCACTATTTTCTTTTAAAATATGCAGCTGAAGAACTTCATGCCTTTTTTGAGTGTACTTTCTGAGTTATGAGTCAGCTTGACTTAGCAATTCTCACCTCAGCACTACAATTTTTCACTTATAACACACAGCTCTCTTCACCCACCACAAAATTTTTCTGTTTCTTAGAGGCTCTCTGCCTGACTGCCTAGACTCAAGATCCTTATGGTAGTTATTTATCTGTTTACATCCAGTGCTTCTTTTCAACAATCTTTCTATGTCACTTCTGATACAAACTCTTGATGATACAAACAGCTTTGTGAGCCTCCTCTGCATTAAGGCCCTAATATTCTCCAGTCCAGCCACATGAAAATTATCTGCCACATCTAATCAAACTTAAGCTCTTCGATTTATTAGTCTTAGCTGTCCTATTTGTGTCTCAAATGGGATTAGTTCATGTTCACTTGGTCCACGGTTATTTTCTATAATGTCATTTCTTCTACGACTTCACTTGCTGCTTACCTAGATCAAGTCTAATAAAATATTGCCTCTTGTTGCTTTGGTGATTATTTAGTGCATAGCTGTTTGTTATTTCATCTTTGAACATCTGAACACAGTTTTTTTCTCCTGCCTATTAACTTACCCATTCAAGCCACTCAAAATTACATTTTCCATGCTCAGATAAGACTTTGGGGTCTACAAAGAACTGACAGTACCTTCCTAGTAGAACTCTTCTCGCAAGGCATCTCAGAATTTACAGTCACCCAAACAGATTACCTTTTAGCCATGCTTATTTAATTTTTCCAAGAAACACACAGTGAGGTATCCATATGATATCAGACAAGTTACCTGTTGCAAAGTGGCTGACTACAGATTTTGTTTAAAAATTATTTGGTAGTTTGTGGAATTTTTTTTCCTGTGCTGAGACATGTACAATGACATATTTGATTTTCTCCTTAGCCAGATTAAAACCAGATAAAAAGATTTCTGCTCATGCCTTCAAAAATATGCATTTGGGTGGAAGCCAAAAAAAGAAAGTAAAATCTGCACAGATGAATCAGCCTTAATAATTTATTAGTCTAAGAAAAGAGGGCTTATAGCTGAAACCTTTTCGTATTTTTAACATTTTGTTCTAAGGCTCCATATAAGATAACGATAAACTATACATAAGGTTGCAAAATTAATTATTGTAGAAGAGTGTAAATTCAATTTATACCAGTGATAATCCAATCAGAGTTCACATTTTGGGAAATAAAAATTTTTCAAATATAATTGAAACACTTTCTTTTTCAGATGCTATTTTACAGTAAGACTTGCTACATAAATTTTGTGTTCCAATAGAAGTTTTTATTCCATGGAAAGCCATAGAACATTTACATTTGCATTTATGTTAAAAATGTGGTTGTCACTGATCAGGGAGCGAACACATAAATCTTTATTCTAATTACCAAAGTAAAACAAAGGAACCCCTATTTCAATTGTAGGTGTGCTACTTGGAAAGCTGAAGCTGACTGATATCTCACTAGTCTCCTTGACTGGAAACTGACCATTTTCACAAAATAACACACAATTGAGCTTACTTTCCCTGAAACTCACAAGCAGTGCAAGCGTATAATCTAGGTCCCAGTATAATGGTTGTGCTTTTAATTTAACCTCCAGAGAGCCCTGTTCAATCCCATCTCTTGGGGATGCCTTTCTTAAACCCCTGAAAAGAAAATAAAATCTGACTTTCTGTGTTCCAAAGGCACTTATGTTACATTGTGTGTCTTTATAATTAACTCTTTTTTTATGAAGATGGGGTTTTTTCCACAGGCCTGTTTTCTCTCACTGTTTAAGGAAGTGGCACCCAGCTGGGCATTTGCACTGAATGGTCACGGGGTCTTTCAGCTCTCCCATTAAGACCTGCCTGTTTGAGTGTTTCATAATGTGGCCATTTTTATTCACATCAGGCTAAATCTTGGCAAGTGTGTCCCCAGCTTAGGAGTAAATTGTTTGTACGGAACTGAATTGATCTAGCTGTTGCTCAGTGAGAATGATGCCAAAAACCACAGTTCCTGAGGTCAATTTCCACCTCACAGGCAAGCCAGAGGCTAGCTAGGTGTTAAGCAAACCGTGGTTTGGGACACCAACGCCCTAGGTCCCTCCCATTTCTGTCCTGTCCTCCCAGTCAGTTCAGTCTTTTCTCTTTCTGCAGAAGCCTAACTGAGTGTCATTTCTTTCCTTATCAGACTATCTGGAGAGCATGTATGTTGTTATGAACCAAAATACTGCCATTTTGCCAGGAACAAGATGGGCTCCAAGGATTATCTACAAGGTTCATCCTGATGTTATCTTCAAGACTAGATTCACAAACAGTGCAGATGAAGGTGTGGAACATCTAGGCATGGATGGTACCAGACAGGCCATGGAGCTCATCCTCAGGAAAGCTTGTTTCTGCCACCAGGCCACTACTTGGGCATCAGGCAAGGGAGCATCCCAGTCTGAAAAACCCTCAAAAGTCTCCTGTAACAGCCTGCAAACCACCCATCCTCATGATCACTTTGCTGCTCTCAGGTAGCCTAGATTATATTTTTAAGATGAATGCATTTTCATTTCAGCTGTTCTTTTAAATTATTGTATGATGCCTCTCCGTCTTCTCTTCAAAACATACTGACTGAATTCTAAATACATCGTGTTCTATTACAAAGAAAGAGAAATAAAGTAACAGCCTACTGTTGCAGTACTTCTTGCCACTGTCTTTTTTTGCAATCTAAACAGCATATACTGGTCTTAGGGCAGTTCATTGATGGATTTTTCCTTTTCAATTGAGGCCCACTTTCATTTCAGCTGAAACAGAGATTATTTTCTGAGTACTAAGTAAAAACTAAGGTGTTGCTTAATCCTACTAGCAGAGTCATCTTCTTACTATCTGTAGTTCATCATGGAAATTTCAGCTGCTCTCTTGTGTCCTGTTAGACATGCCTACAAATGGAATTAGTCCCAGTAGTTCATATCTAACACCAAATTGTGTTGAACAGCTAAGCTGGTACATTGCTCCGTATTTGATTAAGTTGTTCTTTTGCTATCTTAATTGTAAGTAATTTGTCAGTTTTAGTTTCCCAGTTCAATACTGTTAACAGACAGCTAAAGTTTGCATATTCCCTATGTGTCCATCCCGCTGTGAAGCTAAAAGTGTGCTATCAATTGGCATGGAAAATCAATTATTTCTTAAATGCAATGGCTTACAATTACTTCCTCTACTTCCATGCTTCTAACCTTCATCCTTTGGAAATCTTTCTACTACTGCCACTGTGTCCTCAACAAAGTAAATTAAATCCTGTATCATTGTATGCCACTTCTATCTGCACAAATATTGGGGTTTGTACGAAGAAGTGGCATAAGAAAAAAAGCAGTATTTTTCTAATTATTTTCCTGTTTGGTGTAAACTTTAAAAAATGCTTTTTGATCAGTGGTGTTGTTTCCTGAGAAACTAGCTCTTCCATGTTTGCTCACTCCAGGTAAGTAGGAAATAGAGGTAAGCTTGGTAGAATTTAGTTTCAAATGCTACAGTATAGACTGCAACTATCTACAACATCCCAAAGAGTTCAAAAACCACATAGAGTGAATAGCAGCTAGGTCATCTTGTTCATAGACATGACACTATAAAATTAATCTAAAATTAAAAGTTTGCAAGCAGTTTTTTGTTAAATTTAGTTTTAAATGACTAAAGCATTTAGGCTTTTGTAGTTCGTTATGGAAAGTGTTCTGCAGAAGGGTAGACCCCAATATCAGAATGTGTCTTCTGGAAACTTCAATCTTCCTCCACTTCCTTCACCCCGTCCCAGTTAAATTTCAGGGCTGCCCTCAGACATGGCCCTCCTTTCTCCTGACCTATTTGCATGCTAGACACAAAAAAGGTGAGATGTGTTGGGATGCAGACACACACCCAGCATCTGCTGCCAAGGCAACAGGGACAGGATGTTTCAGATAAAGAAGGGGTGACGTTTTGGTCCTGCCAACACCCACCGTTTCCTTCAGGAGAGGCCAGCTTTGCCAGTACATCTAGAAGTCATCTAGGATAAACATTTTGCACTTGGCTTACCTCTAGTTTGTCTTACTGAGGCAAGTACAAAGCGTGACTTTAGAAGTCACGTGCTATTTAGAAGCTGGAATCTAGGTGCTTCCTTCCACATGGATATATATCACGAAGACAGTTCTTGTGCCTTCTTCTTACACCATGGCCTGAGAAGATATAACCTGATCCTTACAGTATGTGTCTTCAGCATAACACTGGTACACATCTTTGGCCACTTGTGATATTACTTCATTTCAGCTCTTTGATCAGGCTCGTGCACTTAGGCAAGCGTTATGCTGGAAGGCAATAGTCTAAACAGCAGGTGGCTACTCACAACCTGTGAACAGAAGTATTTGCATGCAAAATTAGAAAACGACAAAAAAATCTGCAGCTCTGGATAGACACATAAAAAAAAAAATGGACAAGCTCAGTTAAATTATTTTCTTATCCCTTCTTTAAATTTCACTGAATGAAATGGGCTGAAAATTTTTATTTCAGAGCGAAGAACTCTGTTGTATGATGTTGGGCATGGAAAACTCCTGCCTTTACCTTTCTGCAGGACTACACGTCCCAGCAGAGTAGTAGCAGGGAATGTTCTCGGGAACACCACAGCACAGGAAAGAATCTGTTAATTGTCTTTTGGAAGCCTTTTTATGAACACAGGAAGGGAGTGCCGTGACCATTTAGAGAGAAATGTATGCGCTTGGAGCACAGCACTCTCTGTGAGAAGTCACTGGAGTCTGGCATTGAGGAAAGCCTTATGCAGCCTGCTCACACGGTGTCAGACACTGGTGTTTTTCAGCCTCTCAGATGTCATCACAGTTCATCAGAAAACAAGTAGAAAATCCTTTTTTTCTGCCTCCCTAAATGTACTTTAAGTATTGTGGGGGCATGTCTGCTGAAAGACCTCAAAGCCCTCTGAGCTGAAGCAGCTGCAGAGTGCAAGGGGAAAAGTTGCACGCAGGCCCCACTACCTGAGACAGGAGACCTGCCTTAAGTTGTGTCAGGGGGTTTAGATTCAATATTATGAACATTTCTTCATGGAAAGGGTTGTTAAACACTGGAACAGGCTGCCTAGGGAAGTGGTTGACTCACCATCCCTGGAGGCATTTAAAAGACGTGTAGATGTGGCACTTAGGGACATGGTTTAGTGGTGAACTTGGCAGTGCTTGGGTTCATGGTTAGACTTGATGATCTTAAAGGCTTTTTCCAATCTAAAGGACTCTATGATTCTAAGATGCTCTCCTCATAGCCTTCTGTCATCTCCAGTGTGCCTAAAGAAGATAAAAATGTTTATGTTATGACCTTAGAAACTGCAATGATTGAATATGCACATGGTGTATTAGGAGACAGGCTACACGCTGCAACCATAGGTGATCAAATCTCTGACAGTGAATCAGATTTAGATTGTCCCCCACGCCTTAAAAACAGTGATATAAACCATTATAACACTCATCATAAATATTACTTGCATATTTAGAGATATCAGGAAAAATGCTCCTTACTATGATTATTATTATTATGATGATTATTATTAGGCAAACTTCTAGTTTTATTCACAAAATTAGATTGTTTTTATCTTTCTTAATTTTTATTTTACTGGGCAAATAACTGTAGTTGACGCACCGTGGAGGAAACATTTGATTGTCTGTTTTAGTAAACCACAATGGAACATATGAAAAATTTTAGTGGTTTTGGAAAGACTGAGACAATGCTATAGGAAATATTTCTAAAAGCAAAGTAAGTTTGAAAAGTTGTTTCCAAAATGTAAGTTACAGTTATTTGAGACAAAAATTTTTTAGTGATTCTCTGTCCCTGAGGACACTANTCGCCGGAGGAGAAAAAAAAAAAAAAAAAAAAAAACCCAAAAAAAAAAAACAAAAAAAAACCAAAAAAAACCAAATATATATTTTTACCTAACCGTAGTCACTGTGGGTGATTTTAGGAAGTTTGGGGGGGTTTTAATGAAACTTTACTTCTAGTCAATTTTTAAGAGACTGTGAAATAGGAATTTCTGGTACTACATGCTTATCCTGCTACATTTTAAATATACAGAACTATCCAAACAATCTGCCTAACTGTATTGAATTTGGGGAGATAATTGGCTTTACTGGAAATACAATTAGGTATCTGCATATTCAGGTATTTTATGTCCACTGACAGTTATTTTTCAGCCATAGAGTTTTCATTTTAATTATTTGGAAGTTTCATTTAGGATAGCAGATAATAAAGGTTAGTGTTAACATTCTTGGCTTCAATGCAAAGGAAATCCTCCTGAAATATATCTCACCGTACCTTGAATCTTCAGGATTTATGTATCCCCATGTCCAAGTTTATTTCATCTAAACAGCAAGTGGCTATTCCACTCCACCCTTTCAAAAGCTTTCCAAAAGCTCTCAGCAAGTGAGAGGGTTTTTCCAATATCTTTCCTTTCTTCTTGTATCCAACAAAAGCATTTTAATATTACAGCAGACAAAGCTTCTCTTGTGAACTGGCCTCACTTCCACAAAACATTAAGCACATGAATAACTTTCAATGCATTTTTTAAATTTAAGTTCGAAATATATCCCCATACGACAGATATCGCTGATATATCACATATGTGAAAGTAAAAGCATGCCGAAGTGCTTTACCAAATATGAATGGCTGTCCTGTGTGCTGAAAGATAAGAATGTGCTTAACTGCTTGGACATTTCTTAATATCAGTAGAGTTTTGTCCCCTGTATTTTTTTTTATTTCTAAACAAATCCCACTAACAAACCATAAAGAGGTTTTAAAAAGGAGAGTTCTGATAGCTTTATGAAGGGTTTATGTTCAGTGAATGCTTAGGATCATGATTTTACAAATGCCAATTAGTGCTTATTTTGGGGAGTTTTATACTACTTAAATGAATTACTTTTATGAAATCGTATTAATTGTGTTGTACTATCTTTGATTCAACTGAGCTAAATTAAGACCTTTCATTTTTCCTGATATTTTTTTTAATAGAAATTGTAATTTAATTTTCTCATTTTTTGCTCTTTCTTTCATTCACTTAAACTATTACCACAGTGCTTTTACTTGTGTATGTGTCAAGTTTACCCTTGAAAAGAGGCAAGTAAAGAAAACTCTCCCAGAACGTCAAGGGGTATTATTTAATTAAAGTTAATAGTTCCACAAGGAGTAGATGCCAAAAGTTACACACTTTCTACAAGACCAGGTAACAATTGAGTACGTTAGAGATTACTAAGCTCTATAATTATCATCTCCCCTTTCTTTTCCACATTTCTGATGAGAAGATTTTGTGCTCCAGGACAAAATCATCAGTTTAATTTTTTTTATGTTGTTGATCTATAAAAATGAAGATCTCATAACACTAACAATTGCGTTTACACACGAGTGTTTTTAGAAAGAATAGATCATATCCAAATATGAAAACTTACTCAAACTCTCTTTCCAGTTAATTGTGAGCTTTGCCTGTCACAAGAAATGCAGGCAGTCTCACACCACGTAAAATATTTTCTCAGATCCAGAAGAATTTCCCACAAATCAGGTTTACTATCAGCACAGTAGAGTGAGTCATACAAAAGATTATTTTGTATGAAGAATTTTTACCTATTGCTACGATAATCAAAATTATTGATACATTTTCACTATCATCTGAGTTCCTTCAGGTCAGAGCTTGTTTCTGGTGCCACCAAACCAAAAATAATAAAGAGGAACAGCTGAAAAATCTGTTGCAAAGCTATAGTTTTATACTTGTGTTTATTGAACCTCTTTTATCTATAAAAGGGGAATTCCTCCTGTCTCAATTCAATGCATGCATCGCCTTTCAGAAGCATCTGATCAGTTTTTTGGCTTCAAGGCTTGCCCTAAGTATTCCACCAATGGCATTGCTCCATCCATGCCTTGAAGTAAGACATACACAAGAGTTGCTGGCCCCCTTTCACACCATGGAACATTTTTACTGTTAGCAGCAAAAAAACCATCCCCACTATCTCCCACATCCTCACTGAAATACCTTCCTTGCTGTCTGTACAACAGTCTTTATGAGAAGCTCGTTCCTGAGTGCTGGTTTCACGATTCTAAATAGGAGGAACCTTCTGACCTTTTCCAGAAGCTCACAGGCATCAGGAGAGCCATAAGTCACCCAAAACTGGCAGTAAACCTGCCTGCATGTCTATCTTTCTGCTCTCTCTCTCATGCTTTCATATTTCATTCTGTCTCTTGGTGGTCATGGATGTATATACTTACCCAACAGCAAAGTCTCTCGTGTGCTCTTGATGAAGAGCCTGGGGTCCCACCCGGAAACTTTCACTGGCACAGGCACAGAGATGTTAAATAACCACAGACGAGCTGTAGGTAAAGGCTTCCGGAGCTCACGGGGTTGCGTGATCCCAGATGTGATTATCTTCAACGTGGCAGTGAGCCATACAAAAGAGACACTGCTTTAGTCTGGCCTACAGCCTGCAATAACCTGGTGATAAAGCAGGCAGGTATGCAGTCCTGCTCCTGACAGCATTGGTCCTACTCACAAGTATCACCCAGGGAGTGCAGAGAGGGAATGACAAAGGGAGTCAAAAGAAGGTGACAGATCCCTGGCACCGTTAAGAGCTAGTTGAAATGTTACCATTTCCAGTTGTGATTGATGAGGCTAAGGAAAGGGTCAGCACAAGGATCACTCTTTTCCTTCATTCTCTGAAGAGGTACAAGATAAATCGCAAGCAGGCTGCATTTTTTTTCCTGTACTTTACAGCAGTAGTTAGTGATCCTAATAAACAATGTATTTAATAACATTATTTGGAGCAATAGTGTGCACCTGTGTTAATTTACAGGTTTTGCAAAAGCAGGGCCAAGGGCTACCCACTGGAAAAATGGGGATGAGATCAGGCCACATCCCTCGTGGACCAGCTCTTTTCTCACCATTCTCACCTGGCAGAAGCAGAGTTCTACATGCAGCTGAGCATTTTCAAGGGGTTTGCAAATATTTCATTTCTGAGTAAAATCTGCTTTTCATAATTATTTGATTCATTCTCAGTTTTGCCTGTTGTATTGGTCACAAAGAAACCACCTAACAGTTTTTAAAATGCATTTCAGATACATCCCCTGGCAAATAACACTGTCAAAAGTCTTGCTGGCTCAACCATGGCCCATTGCTTCTATTACAATGAAATAAATGAAAGAGGCACAACAGTGTCTTGAGAGACCCTTTATAAGCTGCACAATAAAGTGAAAGGTTTGGATAAGGATGTGCCATTAAAGACTGTGGATTTAAAGCCACCTATGTGGCAGATGTGTTTGATTGCACAGAGAACACACAGCAGCTTCCTATTTCCAGTGACCAGAGTCCTGGCATATTAACATGGAACAAGTTAAATAAATGTCAGAGCTTCTAATCCCCTAATACAACCATAGTAAATGATTGTTATTTACTGCAATAATGTGACAGTGATAAAATAAAACAGGATATAAACTCAGGTAGGTAGGCACTAAGATGGACTGCAAATTTTCTCTTTCTCAAGTACAGTACAGGTGTTTTTAAGTGGATATACAAAAATATTCATCAAATATCTAAATTTAGGCTCAGGAGGTTTATCACACATACACACCAGCTCCATGCACCTCACTGAGAAAGGTCAATGCAGCATGACCCAGACTGTGCAATGGGTTCTCCAACTGGGAAGCAACTGTTGGGATCGATGGAATGGCCACAAGAGTCAAGTTTGGGCACTTACAACTGAAACCTGTAAGTATTATGAAAAATATTTCATTTTACAATGAAGTAAGGGAAAGATCCATAGAGGAAATCTATATCTGTAGTTCCCTAGGCAAGCCGTCTCTTTCACTGAATGGCTCAAGCAGTTTTCACTCTGTTGGAATAACCTGCGCTTATTTGCTTAATCAGCTGTTCTGTTCATTGAACCTGGATACCTGAGTAGGGAAAGGAACTTCCACCCTATCAACTACATCACAAACCAGGTTAAAAGAAACTACCAAGTTTCAGACTGGCCACATGCAAATTTATGAATTTCCATAAACCAGAGAAGCTTTAAAATCATTTCGCAAACAAATGTAAAAAATTAACAGTTTTGGGGAAAGTCACCGACACTACATGAATCCAAGAATAGGAGAAGGAACTGACCATTATTTTGTCCAAATATAGAGGTCTTCAGCTCTGTGTTTTGGTGATTACTGAGGTTTGAATGGAAGTATAAAATTCAGATGGGATCTTCTAAAAGAAACTCCCACCGAGCAAACAGTGTGTCTCAAAGCCTGGCAACCGCCCTTTGCCTTCCTATCATTTCAAAAACTTCTCTTTTTGGCCAATACTGGTTTTAAAAAGAAACCATGTAACTCTCTCAAACATATAAATAGATCCCATGTCCAACTTGGTTTCCTTCAAGAAGATCTGTCTTTAACCCCCACCCTCCATGAAAAGATAGATGGATGCAGTAGACTACGTAGATAAGATTTAAGTTGGATTTAATTGAAGGAAACTCTTAAATAATCAAGATCTTTTCCCTTCCAATGTAAACATGAACTATGTCCTCTCATACAATAGTGCTCGCAGCAGGGACTTCCTGTGGATGTTTTGTTAGCATTTTCACGTATCTGTTTGCCTGCCTGTGATAGTACAGGTTGCTGCAACACAGGAGGGTTTCTTTGCTATAGGCAAAGTGCCCCGTGGCAGTGACTGCCAAGCACAGCACATTATCCGGACTCCCAAGGGAGCAGAGCAGGTGTGCCCTGTTGGTCTGTCACCATGGCTAAGCAGGGTCACAGCTTTCTAAGGCCCGAAGGGAGTGTTACGATCACACCCTGGCTTCACATTTCTCCTTTTGCATGCAAAGGAACATTTGAGCAAGACTGGAACAGGACAGCGCTAGAGGAAACAGATATCCTCATTCTTCATCATTGAACAGAAATGTCAGGTTAGGACCTCGTTTTTCTGACAAAACAAGAGACTATTATCAGCACTTAAGTCTCAGTCTATAACTTCCACATGGGTTCTACCCATTTTTCTATCATGAGGGAATAAGCTCTCTCTTTATAACTAAACTGCTCCTCACTTTCAGGAACAGACTTCCTGAAATTTATGAGGATCACCGAGAAAAGCACTCACTTCTTCATTCCCTTTGAATATTCGAAAGATAATCACAGGAAAACAACATTGCAACAATTTGGAGCATTAACTTACTGCAAGAATTAACTTACAATGCAAAGTCCTAGCAGCCAGAGCTACATAAAGGCTACTGGATGGTCTCTAGACCCCCCAGGAGCCTTCACATGTATGATTATACTAATTTATAAGACAGGCATCATTTATGGAAAGACACAACCATAATATGAACAAGCAGACTGGGCAAGACCAACCACGGCACATGTCCAGGGATGTGCACTGCCAAAGGGCTGGCAGGTGAACTGCAACCCTTTTGACTCCCCTTTCCTCTTCATCCTGTCCATAAATCCTTGTGTCCTCAGCTCTGACAGATGCTACGAAAAAGCTTCACTTCAGGTAGAGAAGAAATCTCTCCTTCCCCCTCTTATTGGAGCAAAGTGGGATAACAGAAAAAAGCATGAACTTTGGATGGATACATCCTCACAGGAGACTCTATAACAGATTTTTATATATAGATATATACACTTATATATATATAGATAGATATATACACCTATATATACAGATAGATATACAGATATATACACCCATATATATATATGCATGTCCCTACCAATCTGGTCTTCGAGAGGACATTTTTCTATACCCTCAGAAACACTGTAGGTACATATATGTGTGTATATACGCTCACACAGCTGCACTATGAGATCACATTTACAACATAATGTGCAGTCCTGGACTGGCAGGGGAATTTTTAGTCCATCAACAACAAACTCTGGTATTCTATCAGCACTATATTTAAAATAAATCATGTTTGAAGTTTGGGGCATGTTGCTGCCACACAACAGAGGATCCAGGGCTGCCTCAGCTGCCAAGAGTGAAAGACTACTGCTTCTGGGTGTAAAGGAGAAGGTTGATTAAAAATGTTTGGATGTATGCAAGCAGGGCTAAATTCAGGGAAACACATAAATCAATAGACATCAGCTTTCAGCCTCTCTTGGGGAAGGCCAGAAATTACTCTCACCTGTAGGAAAGTAAATTCTAATGAACACTTGCAATATAATGATAAAACTTCAATTCACTTAAATGGAAGCACCTGACTATAAAAAGTAATTGATTACATACTATAAAAGAGAAAAGGCAATTACAGGCACAGAATGCAAGAAAATTCTATTATATACAGGATGAAAATTGCTGTACTGTAAATAAGATAAACTCTCATTTATGTATTTATCTAGGGAAGTTCCGATCTATGATGGCTACCTCGGAAAACCATTGTGCTCTGTGAAGTTGTTGAGTAAGTAAAATGGAATTTACATCCCAGTGAGCCAGAGAATATAATGTTATCAGTATAAATGCTTTATTTTTTTTCCTTGGTTATAGTATTATTTTTTCAAATTAAAAACCTGATCCTGCAAATATTATCTCTCCTGCCCACAAGCAAATTTGCTGATGTTTAAATATTTCTAATTTGTGCTTGCTCTCGAATAGTCCAAGACTTACTTATAACAGGACTTTGATCGGAACATGAGGATTCAACAAATAATTTGTGTAAAACATTTTTTAATCTTCAGGCAATTATCAAAAATTTTCATTTGGACTCTACATTTTTGAGAGGGTCATTGCAAATTGCAAATTATTCTACGCATGATTCCTCCCTTCTTGAAACCTTTTAACCTGCAGATGGCAAAGTAGAAACCACTGAATTACATTTTGTCCTCCTGACCTTTAGGTTAAGCCAAGTCTGCTCTGCAGCATCATCAATGAAGCAGTCACAGTTTTATTGCCCCCCTTCCAAAAGGCTGCTGAGCATTAAAGCTACACACCGGTATTGTATTCAAAGGGCAAATCTGAACACATGACACTGGTTTCAAACGCACATCCTTACCGCTCATAGCAGACCTGGTCCAATGCCCACTAAAGTCACTTGGGACAGCATTCCCCTCTTTTAACCTTGCACAATTAAAGCAAAAATATCTACACCTCAGCCAAATCTTTGTCTTTATAGTCAATGGAATAAAATAGGTCCTTTAGGGCATGTCTCTTCTGGCCGGTTTTTGACTTCTACATGAGGACGGAAAAAATCTCCCTCCTGGAGCTTCTCTAATTTTCCATTGATTATAAAGTTATCACAGCATGACTCAGATGACTTTATGGACATCTAAAGTTAGGTAAGAGAATCTGGAACCTCTGGCTTAAAGGTATTTGGTGTTGGTGTTTTTACTCCCTATGAGACAGCACCCTGGTGCAAGTGTGAATCAGAACATGAAAATTCTCAGTCTCTACAGTTGTACCTGTGATGAGGAAGACTTCAAAATAACCTGGAGAAGGAAAGGAGTCTCCAGTTCCTTTCTGAGAAACCCTGAGCGCCTTAGTGTGCATCTTCAGGGCTACACAGATTTCTGGAGATGAACAGAGAAGTGAGTGTTTACTTAAATTAATTCAAATGCGTTAAATGTAAGTGCCAAGTTGCCATACACTAGGTCAGAAAACCGTGTCCTCATTTTACACAGAAGGCACCTTATGCGGTCTCATGCAAGCCCCACAAATGGGCCCCTCAGCCAGCACCTGTCACGATGTTTGGGGAAATCTCAAGCAGTTGCAGAGTCGTGCCAGCTCTGTGCCAGGGGGTGTCCAGCTTGTCCCTACATGTGGACATTTCTGTGCTTTCAGTGTTCCCCAGTGGTACTGTCTGGCAGATTGGACTCATGGGCAGCAGACAGGATGAGCGTGGCCAGCATAGGGCAAAGAACTCACACAGCAATCACTCAGGGGCATGACCGTTTCATGAACTCGATCCAAAGACTGTGAGTGTATAAAACTCACTCTGGTGTAAACTTGCAAAGTGTCTGTTCTGTATAAACAGCTTTCACCGCCCCCGCATTTTCTACTTGCAACATCTCAGATGCAATTCTAAGTTGTCATCAGTGTATCTAATATAATTCAGAGACTGGGCGCTGAGAGAGATGGGTAAAAGACTATGCCTTTTATTCTAACTCTGTTCCTGCTTAAAGTAACTGAAAAACCATATTAAATTATTTGAGAACAGAGTTAATCATCTGTTTGTTTCTGTGAACTGCCAGGAGACACTAAATACAAATTTAACACTGTAACATGAGTAATAATATTCCTTATTATTTTAAGAGTTAATTTGGTTTTATACTAATTATTTATCGTATTAATTATTGAAATTTACATATTATGAAAGATTCTAAGTCAGCAGTTTTGCCTGAGTAAGAAATACAAATCCATAGCTTCTGTAAATGAAAAGTTGGCTTGTTTTTTCACAGACATATGTAACATTCTGAATGCAACAAAAACAGATTTAGAAAAAGGAAATAATATGAAAAGGAAAAGAAAGAGATTGAATTTCCAGTGATGTACTTTCAGGCATTTGCATTAATACTTAATGCTTCCAGCTCTGCTCTCTCAAGAATCCATAAACAAGATAACTGGCTCCTTTATGAAAGAATAACATGGGTTTAAAAAATTATATAATGAGATGCAGCTTCTTTTGCAAAAATTACCAAAACTCTAACTGCGAACACAGTACCTACCCTTAAGAAATGCACATACTTAAATGCACTAATTATAATGTGTTGACTGTATTATCTAAGAAATTGATTTATTTTCTTTCCTTCTGAAGATGTTAATCGGGTCCTGTGGCAGATTTGTTTGAGTGTGCAATTCCCAAGCTTTTATGATTTAATTTAAAATAAATTCTGAGACGCAAATTTTTTCTCTTGTTTTCCTTTTTTATTGTTACTACATTTCCTCCTGTGCTCCCCAGTCCATTCTGGAGGTGAACTTCCCATTTTTTTTAAGTCCTGTTCGGAGATTTTAGGCACAAAATCCTCTCTAGGCAAACACAATTACAAACTTTACATTAATAACATTTGTGATGGTAAGATTCCCAACCAATTACTCAAGTACACTGGTGAACAGGTTTGAATTTTAACACTAATAATACGAATGTATTTTCTTTTTATACTTGGGAAAGCCATCTCTTGACCTAAAGCTTCATACAGCTCTGCACAGCATCAGGTGGTCAGCTCTGAGCCCTGAGGACAGATTTGTGTGAACATAAGGGCTTCGTTGCTGCAGATGAACCATAGTTCCAGTAACATGTGTTTGCAGTTGGTGTCTTTATTTTTTTATTGCAAAAAGTACAAATTAAATAGAATATAATCTCTGCTTATTTTTGTCATTGTGTTGGATTTATCTGTCTAAGATCTGTCATCATTTTTTTCTGACCCAGTGCATGGGAATGGCCCTCCAGTCACACCTGACACCTGTAGACAGAGCAGAAAGAATTCTGGTATGTGAACCACTAAGGCGCAAATTGGTCCTGTAAAAAAGGAAAGAAACTAATTAATTTAGTCTTTTACATTTATTAAAACTATATTGTGATTTGGCTTCATTTCACATCTTTATTTCCTGACTTTTGTCTAAGACTTACTCTCAGTTCTGCACAAAACTTCAGCACCCAAGAGCAAGCAGAAATAACACAGAAATCCAATGCTTAGTAATGTTCATTTTTATTGTGCTAATCATCTGAAAAGTGTTAAGTTCATTCAATAACTTCCACAGCTTTCCATTCTCCAAGGAATGGCCTTGAAAAGATAAATGTACCCTGAATTCCACAGACAAGATGGGATGAGTGGGGCAGCTGGACTACAGAACTGAGCAATTATCTTATGTGGGTGCTACTGGACAAAGAAGCAGACTGGGACTTGTAACTCCATGGCTGAATGTTGGACACCCTGCTAACAGGAAGCGACTTTGGGAGATTTCCCACAGAAAGCGAAGTTTACTTCTGTCTTTTCTCCACTCCATACTGTTTTGTTTAACTCCTCCTTTCCCAAAGTGAAACAGGTCAGTTCATAAATCTGGCTGAGTTCAGCACAAAGGAGAACTGGTTAATAATGAGTTTGCACCCTTCCCATTCATACAGATCAGGTCAGTGTTTCGGCACATTGACTTGAACAAGAACCTCAGTCTCTGGTCTCCATTTACAGCCCTATAGCAGGTACTTACTTTCAGATGCAATTGTGAGGAGAATGTCTCTTCGGATGGATTTAGTTTCTGACAAAATCTTGTTACACATGTTTGAAATAAAGTAGAACCAGGCTGGGCCTCCTTTCCTCTCTATTTTTTTCTTCCTTTTTTTAATTGATAGGCAAAATGTGACATTTTGTCAAGACAGATAGGCCCTCCTAAAGGAAGAAAAGTTGGCTCTGTCCAGGCACTGGCAGCATCTTGGGCTTAGCTCTGCACAGAGTTAATTCAGGCAAGCATTCACAGGGAAGACCAAGAGCAGTTAAGTACAGCAGCCATAACTTTTGATAAACAGGCTTGTCGCCACCCTGCCACCCTTCTGCAGTCAGTCTCACCCTGTACCTTGTACGTCTTTCTGCAAAGCAGCATGGCCAAAATGGGATTGAAGTCAATGGAGTTATTTCAGCTTCAGAGCCCCATGTCTGACAATAATCCAGCTTTCCTCTGCATTTAATGTGGCCCTAGCAGACCACCCTGAGCAGCATATACAGACAGGACTTTCTGTGGAAGCTCTCCACCAGCAGCGCCGCAGCATATACAGACAGGACTTTCTGTGGAAGCTCTCCACCAGCAGCGCCTGCTCCCCCTCCAGCCACAGCAGCACCAGCCCAACACCGCTGATTCTGGGGTTCATTTTGTTTAGTGAAGGGAAAAAGAAAGGAAAAAAAACAAAAAAAGCCAAAATTTTTCTCAGTGAATCACCCTGAACATGCATAGTGGAGAGAAAGGATGGGAGATGGCTGATGACTGTCAATTAAATTCAAGGTGTTCACTATTCAACAAAAGCACCGTAGGAATCCCGAAGGTGACTGTGGTATTTCAGAGTAGTTCTGCTGCTGTTGTTGCTCTCGGGTTTTTTTCTCAAATCCTGAACTGAGATTTTTCTTCTAGAAATGAAAAAGAATTCCCAAGCTAACATGTTATTGAAGCACTGCAAAACAATGCATTCCCTTTACTTCCAGGGCACATTTTGTGCTCAAAATAAAACAGTAACAAAAATAAAATTACTTCTATGCTATTCAGAAGAGGACTTTGTTAGGCAGCCAAGAATTTTCCCTCATTATTTCAGGCTGTCATTGAGCCTGACTTTCATAATAATAATATTTTTATTACTTTGCATTAATAGGAAACACGAGCCAACACTATCCAGATATAGCTGAGATGATTGATCACAGCTCCCAGGACTGCACACATAGCTCACAGCACTAGGGACACCCTTGTCTTCCTCAACACAGAGCACACAACTAGAACTGCAAAGAAATCCCACCACCAGCCCCTGGCACAGCTTGGCAGGAGAGTCCTCAGGGAACCGCATGGGAGCTCCCATTCCAGAAACGAAGGAAGTGGATCTTCAAAGGGAGCCTTGGGGAAAAGGAGCAGACTTAAGAATACAGGGTGTCCAGGAGATGTCACGTGTGCCAACAATCCCTTGAGATGCTTTGGGCATACCTGTAGTGATTTCCTCACTTGAGAGTGATGAACCTCCTACGTTTTTAGGATATCATGTTCATTCAGACCCCTCTGCCTTCAGCCTGCATAGCCCTATGTCCTCCTCTCTCTCATCATCTCTTACGAAGTCCCCATCTGTAGCTGGGTGTGTATGCTTGCTCCAAAGGTTTACCACCCTTCCACTTATATCCCATCTTGTTTTGGTTTGGCCATTATTTCAGCACCTGCTTACAGGAATATAGCTGATGCCATTGGCTCTTGTACTGAGTTGAAGGATCTGGCAGAAGTTTCCTATTTGTTCTTCCCTTGGTCACTCTATCTGATAAGAAGTCCATGACACTTTCCTGTCTCAGATTTCTATTTTTGAACTTCAGAACAAAGCATTCCCCAAGTTATTTCAGGAAGTTTCTGAGAGTTGAAAGCAGATTTTCTGCGTTTTCTTTTTTATTATATCTAAACTAGGGATATACACACTCTGTGAATGTTTTCTTCTTTTTAAGAAATACAGGGTGGAGGGGGGTGTTTCTCTGATCTGACAACACCATGCTACATGCTTCATGACTGGGTTCATATTCCTTTCCATCTACACCACTGTGTTTATCGCCACCCACCCTACCCCCTGCACTCAACTCTATTAGATGCTACAAAAAGCAGTCCTTCATTTCTCTCATTAAGACAAAAATTCCTGCAGATACTTTGCCCAGGTTTTAAACTAGTTACAGACAGAGCCAGAACCAATTATCACCATATCCATTAAATGATCATTTTAGCAGTAGAAAATCTGGAGAAATCATGCTTTCTCTGGAAAACAAAATAGCCCATCAATCTGCAATCCTTTTTTCCAAAGCATCCCTACATCACCGTTAGCTAAAGGAAACTACTACCTCAACACAGCCTCCATCTCTTCTCCAATAAAAAGGTTAGAGATATTTGAAAGCATTTATGACCACACGTGTGTAAGCTCTCTGATTTCTAATCTATGGTGTGGTGAGAGCACTTTATGCTCTTTGTCTCTTTGTAACCTTATCGTGCTCTCTGAACACCCAGACTGAAGGCTGCATTTCTCTTGTACCTGGTCATGCTTCTACAAGATCAGTCACTCTCCCTATAACTACTCACTGCCACACCATCTACACGTTCTCTCCATCTCACCCACTAAAGTTAATTAAGTTGAAGCAAATATTTTCCTTAAAAGAGATAATAAAAACTGTCCATTGCCCCACTAAAAGTGGGGGATGCCATCTGAGCTGCTTGAAATAATTATTAACTTTTGCTATGGTTAATATCTTGTGTTTGCCTGATTTCCAGGCCTCTTTCAAGAGCAAATAGTTCATATAGCAAGAGCCAAAAAATTCTTGGGATGTTTTTTACAGTATGAGATTCTGAGCTGACACAGATGTCCTGCTAACTAGCCAGAAAATGTGACTGCCCTGACTACTGTAGTGCTATGCCAGTGAAAGAATCTGCCTCTTCATCTCGTGCTTTGGGGATAATTTGAGACCAAAATCTATTCCCAGCTGAAAGAACAAGCTGTGTTCAACCCAGAAATCGCAAACACCTATTCCTTCAGTTTAGGCAATCCATAGCAAATAAGCACTTTACCTTCTGGCTGAGTGCCATTTGCTCAACACTCTGCTGTCTACACAAATGGCAAAATAGATATTCCAGTACCATCTGATACATTTGCCAAGTTACATGCAAAGATGTCGTTTTATCAGAAATTTGGTTTGTAGGTACACAAACTGTATCCACAAAGGCTTCTATTAAATACCATCAAGCACAAAGAGATTTGTCACAAGAACCTCAACTTCCGACAGAGGTTATGAACCAAACCAATGGACATAAAATCTAGTACTTTAGACCTGGTTAGTACTCTCTTTCTTGAATTTTTCTAGCCCATGTCCATTTCCACACAAAGCCCCAGAACGCAGATTCTTATACCCATCCTTTCCCCCAAACAATTATAGAGAATGGATGCATTCTCCTCATGTTACTTCTTCTGTAACCTGTGGACACGCTAAGACAACTACCCATGGCCACCACTCGTTTCAGACAAGTACTTTGATATAAACTTCATGAAGACTTCAGAATTTACAGTAATCTGACAGACATTATTAATTACAATTTTCCCAGTTTATAATGCCTGAGCTTCTCAGGCTATTAGATACCTTTGCTCATTAACTGGCTGAAAAAGGTCTGTGATTAGGAACAGTGTGTCTTCCTGTACCAGATGCTCCCATAACAGACCATTCTGTAACTCTCACCACAGAGAAAATAAACTCTTAACTCTATCAGTACCATGTATTTTCTCAAACGAATGCACTGACTGAACATGTGATGTACACAATGTTTTTTTTCTGCAGATGGTTTGAGAATCAAAGACAGGCAAGTCCTAGGGGATTTTTGTCTGAAAACTCTGGTCTTAGCCATATATTTATGTTTTCTTCAAAGTTATGTTGAGATAACATCTTGCGTTTAGTTAATAAGAAAATCCTACTCCGTCTCCATCTTATCTTCATATTCTCTGTCAGGCCTTGTGGCTGGAGTCCACTTCACTGTGTGCACAGTGCGTTATGTGTTCTGGTTCCTGCTCCCCCATCATGCACCGCTCAGCACGAAGAAAGCAGCGGCTGGAGGGATGTCCACTTATCAGTCATTGTCAGGAGCTGGCAGCGACAGCAGGAAAGCGAATGGCCCAGAAATCTCTTAAACAACCAAAGTACAAGAGAAGAAAAGAGTCAAAATAAAATAAGGTTGCAGACAGTGAAAAGCAAAGACTGTTTTTAAAAGTATGTGGACATTTTATTGGCACAAAAACAGATGTTGTAGAAGTGCCATGTGTTTGTATGCATAGAAGTAATTAATTGATAAATTGGCATCGTTCAGTGTTCAAAAACATTTTTTGAACGTTTTTCAAATTAAAAAGTCAAATATTATGTTTTGAAAATATTTCATATTTTATGTTTTTGTGTATTTCTTCATATCACTGTCTAGTAGGATTTCTTTCGGGCATAGGTACTGGCTTAACAAATTATTCTAACTTCTATTAAAAATGTTATCTTGAAACATTCACTCTCAGTGGTGTTTTAAAAGAATATGCAAATATATCTGTCTTCACTCTTCTGAATATTGAGGGACTAGTCAGCTAATCTTCCACTTCCCTAAAGTAAACTGAACAATGCCTTTCAGAAGGAATAAAATTAAATTTTCTGCTGAAAATTGAGATGTTCAATAGTGGTGGAGCTGGATATAGAGCTCTTTCAAATAGTGCGAGAAGGAAGACTACTCCCATACTATATCAGTATAATGCTATTATTAAAAAGATCCCTTGCACAGTTTTAAGCAGATTTAGGGTTCCTTAAAGGTGAGTAAGTCACCACAAAGCAACTAAGAATCATGCAGTGAATCTCCGCTCCATGCCCCAGGGCTCTAACTAAACTATTTGTCTTTGTGGTAGCAGAATGTTCAGACAATGGGAAGAGCAGAGCGGTCTGCTCCAGGAGAGGATGTTAAAGAGCAAGTTAGACTGTACCCATAAGCAGTGAGAGTCTATACACACTGCAGGGAGGTACAAGGCATTGCCTGGGGGCCTTTTTGCAGTTTCAGACTTGTTTCCACCACCCTGATGTCTCAGAGATGGGAAGCAGTAAACCATGAACCCCACCCCTGGAGCAGGTCATCATATTTATAATCTCCATATGTGCACACACTGACCCACCTCAATTCCTACTTTTGCTCTTCTGCAGTGCCATGTGTCTTTGCCAGATAAAACAACATGAAAGAAAATACCACAACTTCATACACATTTTTCTTTAAACAAGTCCAAAACTGTCTTCAACCCCTGACTCACCCTAACTCACCCAAGCCATGGGGTGGTCCTTGCTTGGGGTGAGCTTCTGGCATCCTGGAGCCCAGCAAGGGGGAAACCCTACACACAAGCCCTGGGGGATCATTCCATGTACACTGGTGCCTTGAAAGCAGCAGATGCAGTTGTTCCCACCACCATCTCATCCTGGCTTTGTCAGCAGCTCGATATGCATGGCACTTTGCTGTCCCATCTGGCCAGCTTTAGCCAGAGGTTTCAGCTCCTTCTGCTTAGCTGAGGGGCACCACACACTGAAGCAAGGTGCTACAGGAGAAGAAAGCAAATGAGGAGGAGGCAGCAGAGGGTTGACAGGACAGACCCAGCTCATCAAGTGGCTCTGTGTTCAGCCACGGGGAGTCCCCTGCACTTGGGGTGCAGACTCAGTTGCCTTCAGGAGTTCATGTCATCCAAACAAGCTGGAACCATGCAGCAATTCTTTGGAAGAGCCTTCCTCCAGGAGCTGAGCAACTACAGGGCAAGATTTATCCGTCCATGATCAGAGATAAAGCAGCACATCTTGCAGTCTTTTCATTATTTTGTCTGTTAAGGATTTGTCTTAAATCCTTACACAGTGTCAGCCATGTAAAACTTCAGTGTAGCATCTCCTGTTAAATCTTCATTGTTATGTTGGGAGGGACAACTAAACTCCAAATGGATTTTGAAGCATTTCACTTAGCTGAGAATGACTTACTGCAGTCCCAATGTATTTATTTCATTTGCTGAGCTTTACATCAGAGTGACAAGATAAACAGTTTCAGAAAAACATTTTTCAGTAATTCACAAACAAAAACCCCAGCACTGGTGCAGCTGAGAAATAATTTTCTCATAAAAATGTGCGATGCATCTAAAATATATGTTGACCATCAATGCAATCTGTAGAGAAACAAAAATCTCAGTATTTCCTTAATCGCACTTGGTATTAACGTAACATAGAGTAAACAAGAACAGACAGTCGATTTGTTTTATACATAAACAATATTTGAAAATATAGATGCATTACCAACAATTCTTAGCCTATTATTCTAAAAGGATTTTGTAAATTGTTCTCCTTAACATAGTACCACAATTTTTATAAATTGCTCTATTAGCACAATTTATGGAAATTGTGTCATGCAGACTGTTAGTAAATCGAGTCTGCTTTTCTCATTTATTTCCATTTTTCTTTGGGAGGGCAGAATTCAGCAGAAATACAAGGATCAGATTCTTCTCTCAGCTACACCAGACAGTTTCTGAGTTACTGCACTGGACTCATTTTAAGAAAGAGAGCCTAGATCCTGATTTTCCATGTGGTTAATTCCATGAAAGAAAAAAGATTCTTCAAAATATTTCTGCAGCTGAGATGAAATTACTTTACCCATTACTAACAGGATGCTGAAATATTTCCTTTTTTTGTCTTACCACGGTATTAGGCTAGACAGTGAATTCTAATTTCATCTAAAATAATGTGGTTAAATTGCCCATAGAATTATTGTCATTTAACCAAGTTTTGAGAAAATTATCAATGCTGGGGGGGAAAAAAGCATGCTTAAGAAATTAGCAAAGTGTGTAGAAAAGGCAAACACAATTAACAAAAATGTGGAAATTATCCTTACTCTAGGCTGACTTCCAAAGACTCTGGTAACAATTCCCCATTGCACACAAACCTGAGTGAAGCTCCTTTCATTAGACTTTCTTCTCTATCATAAACAATGTGGGCCACATTTTTGAAGATACGCATTCCAGAGGATACAGCATCTCATTGCAAACAACTTAATCTCAAATATTTGGAAAATGTGGGGCTAGATCTTGAGTGCTTTCAAAGAACAAAAGGAATCCCATGAGGTCTTCAATAAGTTTTGTGCAAAATCTTTAATATTTCCAGTCTCAGGACAATATCCTGGGATCTCCCAAGAAACACCGCAAATTACTTTAATGTTTAGAGGACCTAAGGAATAAGGATCACGTATAAACTGAAAGAATATGAAGGGGAAACGGTCACCCCAAAGAGGAGGGGGGATGATTCTGCCTCTCCAATCTCCAAAGGCTCACAGAGGCAGCAACAGGCTTGACAGTAGAGGGAAATAAATGTCCCCATCCCTTCCCTCCATAAGAGGCATTTCATTAAGGAGAGGCACAGGAAGCCAATCTTGTCAGGAAAGGTTAATAGAAGTGCTGGAGGTTGAAGGCATTAGGGAGTGGGGTGTTACACAAGGAGACAGCCCAGAAACGCTGCCAAAAGCACCCTGCCTCGCCAGCAGCAGGGCAGAGGAAAGTAAGAAGCACCTGGGAGGTCAGAGGGCAGACAACAGAGATAGGCACAAAAAGTAGAAGGCATTAGACCAGGTGAGGTGTAGAGGAAATGCATCTCATGGTTGGACGGGGTGAGAAACAAGATACTCTGGAGATACATTTAAGGACAACTAACAGCTTCAGAGCAGGACCAGGTAAGGCAGAAAAGTTAGATTGCTGCAAGGGGTGTGATTTTTCATCAAACTAAGAGATTTTGGCAGGTTTTGTATCCTGAGTGCTAAGGGGCCTAGTAACGAGACTCAAGGCTTTGGGGTAGGAGTTTGCAATTTCACTCACCCACACCTCCTGCCTTTTGCCCCTCTTGCTGCTCTACAGACAGCAACTGATCCTTAAAATGTGCTGTGTATTACTCAATATTGAGCTCAAACTCAAGTCTTACTTTAATAAGCATAATAATATAACTTGTATTCTTTCATCTGTTGGAAAGCGCTGGTTAGACAACTGAGGCCTTGACTAAGACAGAGCAACTTACTCTTATTGTTATAGGAGCAATTTGTAGATCATTTGTTTCCTTAATATTGATAAAGGCTTAGGAAAAAAAAAAGGAAATACATCCTGATCAAGATACAAACATATTTTAAAAAGGAAAACAAATATATAAAATGAAATAGAAAGCTGAAGAATTGAAATTGAAAATGACTTTTTTTCATGTTTTATGTTAATTTTCCCTTTAAATACATGTTTTAAAATTAGTTTCATGGTTTCAATACTTTAATAAATATTTCCTGAGGAATATATAAAAGCAAATGTTATAAAGAAAGCGTGTAACAACGGTCCTTCAACAACAATCATGTCACTGTAATACAAGCATGAACTGAAGTCACATAACCACCTGGTATATAGCCCCTAAGAAAAGAAACAAAAGTTTCACTATTTTTCTTTCAACTTCTAACTTTCGCCAAGCATAACCAGATCACCAGTGGGTCATCAGGTCGCGCTCTCCTTGTCCACTTTCCCCCTCTCCAGTTTTCTTTTTTGACAGCTTTACTATCACAGACATGAATGACACAGATAGAATCATCACAGAGTCATAGAACGGTTTGGGTTGGAAAGAACCTTAATAATCAAAAATTGTTAACCCCCTTGCCATGGCCAGGGACAGCTTCCACTAGACAGGGTTGCTCAGAGCCCCATTCAACTTGGCCTTGAACACTGACAGGGATGGGACACCCACAACCTCTCTGGGCAACCTGTTCCAGTGCCTCACCACATACACAGTAAAGAATTTCTTCCTAATATCTAATCTAAACCTTCCTTTTTTCAGTTTGAAATCCTTCCCCTTTGTCGCGTCGCTACATGCCCCTGTAAAATGTCCCCCTCCATCTTTCATGTAGGCCCCCTTCAGTTGCTGAAAGGCTGCTATAAGGATACCACCACCATATTTGTGTAAATGAATGTACAGCAGATTGCAGGTCTCCACAACCATCTGTGCTTTATTTAAATATCACTTACATTCACATACTTGCAGGCATCTAATAATGAGCAAGCAATGAGGTGTTTTAAGCAGCAGGAGAGGGTGCATTTCAGGAAAGCTTTAGCCCTAACTCAAATCACTGTTACATTTTCAGGGTGTGTGTGACTCATCCGACGAGCTTTTTCTTCCCCTCCCAACATAGGTAGAACAGTGAACGAGAAATGCATGACAGGGTTTTACCATGTACTGCTACAGAGAAATAATTAGTAACTCTGAAGACTTAAGAAAGGGAGCTTCTATTGTAACACTCAGCTTGCACTTGCAGGCATATTTTTATTCTCTTGTTAAAATAAAAAAAAGGATAAGGACTCTTGATCACAGCTTCTGCTTCACTTTCATTGACATTGATGTGAAAATATTTTAAAATATTTTCTCAGTCCCCAAATTCTTCAAATGAATACCATGAATAGATTGTTTTACACAGACACCAAGAAATGACTAAAAATTCTGTAGAATACACATTCCATCCAGAACACCGAAAAAAAATATGATCTGGTAATAGCGATAGCAGGAAAGATTTTGAAGCATCATTAGTGCCTAGGATGCAAGTCTCTATGCAGACTTCAAATACATTTGCATGAAGTCAGAACCTGCCTTATTACCAAACAATTGAGGATATAAGGAACCAGCTGAAGTTGTCCCACTAAAAAGCTGATTGCATAGCCATACCCGGTAAGAATCAATCCTCTCTTCACAGGGTCTGAACTTTAACTACTGAACTTTACCTCCTAAGCACTTACTTAGAAAAAAAGAACAGCAAGTTTTACCTAAGGTGAAGGATGAAAGAATAAAATACGTAATTCTAATAAAAGAGGCATCTAGGAGACACCAATCCAGGCAATTCGAAGATGAAAGGATGAGCAGACATGACACGGAGACATTCATTACAGCATGGAAGGGATGAAGACAAGTCTGGAGAGAAAAGGATGCAGTAGAGGGATGAGCAAAAGCAAGATAACCAGAGAGTAGCTGAAAACTACAAAGGAGGTCACAGATAACAGGAGGGAAGTTGAAAGACCTGCTTTTAGGGAAGATTAAACTCAGGTTCAATTGAATTCTCTTTACAGGGCAGGTGATGGGACTGTTCATTCCGATGGCTGGGCAATAAGGTTAAGAAACCCTAGTATTTGCTCAGGGCACAACTTCAGCTCAGACAGAAGTCTGTTGGAGCACATCTTCTCCCACCCCTTCTCTCATGTATTTACCTGAGGAGCACATTTAAAGGGGGCCTTTGTCTGCTCCAGGTTTTTGCTACAGCAGGGAGTTTCAAGCTGTTCAAATACGTCTACATGTCAGATGCTTGCTTTGCTCTGGGGAATTTGGAAATTTTATAAGGGCACACTGCACATTTCACCCCTACAGAGGGTATATTATAAGAGAGCCCTGCTTTTGCGAGTGGTTCTTAATTTAAATAACCCACCCTTCTCTGGGATTTTAAATTAAGAATTCTGGGGTTTTCTCTCTGTTTTTCTCATTTTTGGATTCCTTTTTCCCTTTTCATTGTACCAAAGTCTGTCCCATTTCTCCAAAGCTAATATAGTAATTTGACAGGAAATGTTCCTTTTTTAAAAAAGGGCAGGGATATGAGAAGGTAAAAAATAAGTTCAGTAAATAGCCCAGAACAACAGAAAAAATAATCAAGGGACAGGGTGAGGCAAGTAAAATCTTTTTTCTTTCTGGAGTGGTTTATACACATCCTATTTTTGCTCATTTTCAAAGCAGTCTTTCTTTTTTTCAGACCGTCAAACCATATAGCAGAGCCTTCTTATTCTGTCTGTAATAGCTTTTTATACTCACACTAATTTAAGTCAACCTAATTACCAATTTCTGTACAAATGCTTCTTGGGCTTGGGTGAGAAGATGGTGATGCAGCCAGTGGAATGAATCTCTCTCGCTACCCTTCCTCACTGTCCTAGCACAGGGAGGGTTTGTAGCTGTGCTCTTCACACTGTTTCTGTCACACAACTCACCTCAGCTCCTTTTACCCAGATTTGCTTCCTGAGGGCCCTGAGCAAGCTGGCCTCTGATCCAGCTGAATCCAGCTTTCCGCCCACCTGTGGTCTCCATTTTGCTGCTTTTTCTCCTTCCTGCCCCAGGAGGCAGAAGCTCCGTGCTTTCCTCCCTCCCTAGCACTCACAGCCTGCTGGTTAGGAGTTTATGAACCCCAGACCCTCTCTTCTGCTTTCCATATCTTCGGAAGAAAAGTCACCAATCCTTTTAGTCATCTCCACCTAATCTGTTGCTTCACTGTATTCCTGGACAGCTTCATAATTAAAACCCTTCTTCTCCATTAGTTTCTGCAGGATCACCCAAATTAACCATCCTCATTTGGGGATCACTGGAGAAGTCCTGACATATTTTGCCTTTGATGATTTCTCATCTCATTGATCCACTCTACAATATGATTCCACTAACATTTGAACTGTCAAAACCAAGGGGATGCTAAACAGCACAATCAATCTGAGAAGAAAGAAAACGTCTCTGCCCCACAGGAAAAGGTTTAAAAGTTTTGATAACTGCAGGACTTTTAACTTTGTGCTTATGTATTGGGAGCTTTTGTCAGAACAGAAAGACCTGGAAGAAAACATCAGTAAACCAATATAAGCTATGTGCATAATAGACTTGCTACTTGCAAATATCAATGAACAAGGTTCCCTTTGGCTAAGTTAGAGGGCAAAGGCAATTTTCCTTGTTTTAACATCAGCCCTTTCTGTTCCCTAATCAGGCCACCATTGTCTGGTCTCTCTACTTCTCACATGCCAAGTTTCCTTATTTTCAATGACCAGAAAATTTTGTTCAGAGCTCATTATCAAAGTAAATTCTCCCATGATTAGTTTTCTAAACAGACAAACACAGAAAAGATGTAGGTAATAGTTTGCATTTTGTTTCTCCATGTTCAGAAGACTGACCAGGAAAAGAATGCAACCCTCCACTGTGTTTCTGCAAACACACAAGAGCATCCATCATCTAATGAGAACACCCATCTCATTTAGATGCCTGAACTTGAAGTGATCAGTTACAAAAGAAGGACTGTATCTGTACATGAATGCCAAATGTTGGTGGAAGACGTGTTGGGACACATGGGCTAACAGCATTTTGGAGAAGTTTGGCTTTTCAACATTTGCATAAGCCTTCCAGGTTCCATAAAATCCTCATGAGGTTATGCTACCTTACTGCTCTCCCTCCTATGATGAATGAGTGGCATGGCATCCCATCTATCAGAAGACAGGGAAGGGGGAAGGTAGGAATAGTTTCACCAAGACATGAACTCTGCCTGCCTTTCAACTGATGCAGTACCACCAGAGTGATCCTGCAAAAACAAGTAAAGCTTGTTCTGTTTGTTCTCCAAAGCCTTTCAAAGGCCCTCCTCTGGTTTTCCAGGACTTCTGTAGTTTGGTTTGACACACGTGCACACTTTTCTGCCATGTGCTGTTTTCTGTTTGCCACTTTTCCTCTCTCAGGCACGACAACCCTGAAAAAAGAAAGCAGTGGCCACTAACAAGCAGTTTTCTTCATGAAAAACTGTCAAAGTCACTACTGGACCAGAGAACATTTTTTCATCTTTAAACCTGCAAGTAAAATTCCATTTTGTATAATTTCAAAAGTATTGGTCTTCAACTATTATGGCTTTATACATTTTGCATGTCTGTACAGGGCTCAGACCAAAAGCAAAACTGTCATAGTCAAAGACTGCCTGTCAGAACTTTGAGCTGTCTGACAGATTTTCTGTGTCATGCAGTAGCTCTGTGTTCCCAGCTGCAAATTATAATAATGACAATCTGTGTTGCTTCCAGAGACTGTCCACAAGCCAGAAGTTTCCAAAACATGGATAAAGACAGTCCCTGTGAGCAAGGCCAAGAATAGCAATGTTGGTCTGGTCTACCAGGCACACACCTGACGTACAAACCAAAAAACCATCAAAATAGAAGCTTCATTGGTCACAAAGGGATAAAGGCATTTCCTTCCTTTTTTTAGAAAGTTTTCAGATATGCAGCTGTAAAGTGCTGGATAAGAAAAAATCCTTCCTGATTTACATCTCCTGAAATAGATTTAATTAGTTGTGGAGTATCATAAAATGCCTAGGAAGTAGCCACTTGATGATGTATTCACCTGGGAGCAATTTGAGGAACTGCTCTTCAGCCCTGTGGACATGCGAGACGAAAGAATAGACAGATCATTAGCCAACAATGAAATTAAAAAGAAAAATACAGTGACTAGAAAAAGCAATTATCACCTCCATTAAATTTTCTCCAGTTCACTATCAAGCAAGCTGGACAAAGGGACAGCAATTGGTATCCTGACACTCCTTGGTGAGCTGCTGCATTCAGCACGAGAGGAGATGAAATGCAGCCCCCAGCACCGAGGGTTAGGTAGGACTTTGGTATGTCAAATCACTCACTCCCAGGATCACAAAATATTCACAGAGAGCTGGAGAAATAAAGCTGGCACTGATGAATAACTCAGAGGCAGGACCTGAATTTGGAGTCACTACTCAGACCTGAAGGGGGTAGCTGTTTTGCCTACAGAAGAGCCATTGGGACTTCTAAATAAAGTCTTATTTTTCATAACATGTATGAAGCAGTCAGCAAGAGTCCTCTTCTGCTCTCCATGGGCAATCCTCTTGCAGGGCAGAGGTTTCCTTCTGCTGACTTTTAGTAATTGCATGACTTAGTGAGTAGCCACAAAATCTTCCTGAATTCCACTGGACCAGATATCCATGGCAGGGTCTGTCTGAACCTTCTCTCAGTTCTGGGTGGTGACTCCTGTGCCTGTCTGCACCTCAGAGACTTCCTTTCCTGAGCCATGGCACAGTCATTCTCCCTATTAAGGTAACAGACTTAGGGCTACAGCTACCTTGCACAGAACAAGCTTTAAAATACTTTATTAAATCACCAAGAACACACACCAGTGATTTTCTAGCTTATTTTCTAAACTGTATCCAGAAATATTAGTAGATCATCATCCTCCAAGAATGCTGTCAAATGAGGATCTCCAAACTAAGAGGAAAAACTTTATTTTGAATACTTGTAATATCTGTGATTAAATATGTATATTTCTTATTTCTATTTTTCAGCCTTGCTTTGAATAGGTCATATTTAATGTCCACCATATGGGAAACAGCCCACCAAATGAAACACCACTTGGGATAATTTCAGGGATATTCAGAAGAACACAAAATTAATTAATTTTCCTTCTGGTTCTCAAAATGTACCTAGACAGAAAGGGAGATTTTATAAGATGCTAATTTCCTTTCTGTCCCAAAATACCACAGGAGTAATTTTCCTGATGTATTTTGCAATTTCAAATGCTTGTCCTGATCATAAATGAAAAAATTCAAAGGACGAAAAAACGTGAAAGGTTAGCAAAACATATTTGAACCTCAAAAATGTTACATTTGCAGTTTTGCAGAAATCTAAATGTCATTTCATGCAAACAGATTTTCCCACTGCTCTCCTTAATTCTTAGAGAACATGATAACAAGGATACAGGCAAGAGATAAAACCAAGATTAATGAGACATAAGTGAGGCACTTAATAGTTGGATCTGTGGGATGATATGCACAGGAAAATGGTGAAATGGTCATGAAGCATGATTCAAGAGTGAACTTCACAAGGAAAAATATGTATCACAGGAAATATATTTGCATTTTAAGAGGAGAGAACTCAATAACCCAGCAGGGCATTTCCGTTTCTAATTACTTGCTACTGTGATTCAGTGACTGGATTCTCGGTTTTGTGAAAATGCTTCTGTACACAGCATGAAAGAGATCAAAAGTCATCCATTTTTATGCTAATGTAAAGGAGTTCAATCTCAATACAAGATCTGCCTTCACAGACCCTTATAGAAATACAACATCCAATTAAAAGCAGCCCAATACCTTTATCGACATAAAGCTCTCCAGCAGCATGCACATTGCAGTGTCCTATACCATCTTAGTCAATTCTTTCTAAGTAATTCATTGCTCAGGTAACAAATTTCTCAGCTTTGTTTGCTGATAAACACAACCTTTATTTTCACATTTCCTCTCATCCAGGATCCTGGACCAGGAGTACAGAGCTAGAAAGAACCCCACAGAATATAAGAAAGAGTCTAAATTATTTTGAAGTATTTTTGACAACTAGTGTAAAACACTGAAAAATCTCAGATGTTCCTTTTGCAAAATATGGGCTATTTGTCCCATTTGTCCTAACATTTTCCTTGGAGAATAATTTATTCTTTTAATGCTGTGATTTTTTTCTTTAATGACAATGATGAAGATTGCCTTTTCCCATTTTTGGTCACACTGAACCACCAATCATAATTTTTAGATCATTTCTCTCAAAGGAAAGACATTTTATTCACACTGATAGCACTCCTATATGAGTGTTAGCTGATAGTATGCAAAATGGGAAATTATCAAGATGCCAATATTTTTCAAAGATCTGCCTGAGAACAGATGAGTCTAGGTTTTATACTAGCCTTAAATTTGCTTTAATATAAAGTTTCATAGTTCTAATTTAAAAAAGAATTTGTGAGAAACACAGTCACACTCTGTATCACAACGTGCTACCGTTCCATGGTGATTTCCAAAGGGGACTTTTCACTACTTTCTGGATGTATGATTCTTACTCAATGAATAGTAGGGGGTTTTTTTACTATTCTGGAAGACTCATTTGTTGAAAATTAATTAATACACTTCAAGCAGCCTACTTTTGCCCTAATCCTCTGTCATGTTAAGTACTTCACCCTATCTGACAGCAGGAATCAGAAACTGATAGCAGGGCCTCCCATTGCACTTCGTAAATGAAACACATATGAAGGTACCAGAAATTAGTTTCCTTCCTCAAAGCCAGAACCTTCTGGGACAGAAGGACAGGAGTACAATCCAAACATTAGACTTTGGAAGGAAATTTGAGACAGGACAGGTAGCAACAAAAGAGAAGAGACAAGAGAAAGTCGGGTTTTTCCTTCCTCTAGGCTCAACCGACACAGTAAAATTTTATTAGAAATAGGATCCCTCACATCCATCTGTGTTAGAAGGGTTCAAAACCTGGCTGCCTTTCTCTGCTTTGCTTTGGCAACCAAATGGAACACCAGGAGGAGGGAAGGAGGAGGATGGCAGCATTTGGCACCTGCTGCAATAAGATGTTTAAGTTTTGGGGGAGAGAGGACGGTGGCTTTACGTGTACCTCATTTATGCTACAGTTTATAGGACAAGGATTCGATATATGAATGAACACAAACCTGAATTTAGGAAAGGCGAAAAATACTATCATTAGGACAAAACAGGCCTCCAAATGTGGCACTGCACACCCCCTCACCGACCGCTTCCTGCCCTCCCCATGGGCTCTCCCTCCTTCCCCTGCCCCTACTCCTGGCCACTCCTCCAGTTCTCCCTATTGGTTCCTGTATCCCAACTCCGCCCATGTACCACCCCTGTGCCCTGAAACCATTTGCCCATGTGCTCTCCCCACCCCACTCGTACTCGGGTAAACTGAGGCTTCAGGCTGTGTGACACCTTTTCCCTCTTCCTCTGTCTGCCACCTGCGAGCAGCCTGCCAACAGCTCCTCTCCTCCGCCTTTGGGGGCCAGCCCGTGTGCTAGCCCCAGGCTTTGGGGAGGCAGCATGGAATAAAGACCTTTGCAGTGCCATGCGGAGAGCCTTCTCACCTCCTTTGCCATCACTGAAGTTGCAGGCTGGCAGCTGGAGCAGCGGTGCGGGGAGTCCGAGATGGACTGCAGGAGGGCAGAGAATCCCTGCCTTGTCCCAAGAAGCCCCCGCTGCGCTCCCAGGGAAAGCTGCAGCAGCTAAGCAACACCCAGCACTGCAACATCCAAAAGGTAGCTGCAGTCCTAAACCCCTCTCTCTGCTGTGGGGCATGCAAGTGGCTGCCCCCACCACTGGCCCCTTGCCCAGGGAATGGAGTGGCGTGCAGCCTCAGAGCCATGGCAGCCACAGGTCAACAGACAGCCCTACTTAGCCTCTCCATCTTGCCTCTGGGAGCTGAGGAAGAGGCTCAGACCCTGTCCCCTCTGGCGTCCCACACAGAGACCAGCCTGTAAGAAGACTGTAGATGTGGCTCGCTCACATCCCTTCCAGGGCTCTGGTTGCTGCGGATGTCTCTGCCACCTGGGAAGACCAACTGGGAAATGCTTAATAAACCCTGTAGCACTGACCAGATTTAGGGAACACATACTTTACAGTGAAAACATGGAGCAAGGAGCCTTGCTAAGAATGGAAATACAGTGCAAGACATTATGTATGAAATACGTTTGAGTCTCAAAAGGATACTCAGAGGAGTGTCACAGCTGCTAAACAGCCCCATGCTAAGTGCTCAGCAAAATATTACTCGGAGACGCTGCACTCCTCAAGAGCCACCTGGGTAAAGGGCATCACCTGGGCATCCCTGGTGCTACTAAAGGCCTTATGGTAAAAATGAACCCATCAGGATGCATTCTTTGTCCTGACTTACTTCCAAATTGGGTTATTCAACTATGACCTAAGACATTAGCTGGATTATGTATTTATCCCTTCCCTGGACAGACTGGTACAGCGTATGACTATACACCATTAAACAGCTGTTGGCTTTCCAGCAAAGCTGTCTATCATTCAGCCATGAATAAAATAATTATGTATAGCACTTCATTGTGTCTAGCCATCCCAAGACAGCTGCTCAAGCGGTAAAGAAACAGATTTCAGGGAATTTGCCCCCGGCCCCATTTCTGAGGTGCTGCATGACCAGCACTCTCCAGCACAAAGGGCTGTGTGGTAAGGCCTTTTTTTAACTCGTAGATGGGTGTGTGCAAAAAGGCCCACAATGAACTTCAGTCTGAGCTGGGGAATATGGTGTGGTTTTATAATGTTGTTTTTCTTAATATGATATCCAACTGTCTAGAGCTGCTGTAGGTGATCCTAATAAGTACTTAATGATTTTCTTCATTTTACTGTTTAGGCTTGAAGTATAAAAATGTTACTGCGCTATACGTGTTCTACAGATAAATATCTTTGTATTTATTATTTTCTGATTGCCTCTTGTACATTATGTACTTTTTTCTTCAAACTCTCTCTCAGTTTGTAAACGGCAGTTGAGAACAATTTATGAAGCACCATTTGAACCAAGAAGCATTTTTAATGAGTACGTTTTGCGAAGGGCAGCAGCAGCATGAATAACACTAATTAATAGCTTTATGTGATCTGGGGAGGAGGAAAAAGCAAATAGAAACTCAGATATTGATTTGTCCAATGGTCTGCCTGTTGTAGAAAAGTAACCCTATGTGTTCTCCACGGTGTTCAATTTTCATTTCGTTGCGTAGCATAAGCAAGCACAACATCTGGGCAGAAATGGGAATTGGGAAATTGTCTTTCTGACAGCATGCAGTAAATGACATGTTTCTTTTGGCACTTGATCAGAAGCAACTTTAGTTTTAATACTGATGAAAAAGCCTTGACTGGAGAGACATATTTTCATTTCTTGCCTATTTGTTCAATATCTACAAACTGATAAAGCCAAATAATTAGTCCTGCCAGTTTAATTCTTAAAGCAGAAAACAAGCAAATACTGCTTAGTTTTTTAAAGCTTCCCCAGTCATGTTCTTTATCTCCTGCATTTGTCAAAAGCTTACAATTTTCCTTCTCTCCCTGTTCCTTCAAGACCTTAATGACTTAGTAAGTAGGATCCTCATGAGTACACGAGGATGCATGGAGAGTAGACGAGGGCAGGTTTCACAGCCGAGGGCAGACAAGCCCTGCTCAAAGGTCATGTCACACTGCCAATGCAGAGACTGTGCAAACCACCAGTTTGTTCCGCATTAGCTCGGGATCCTCCAAAGTTGATAGTGAATGCACTGGTTCCCTAACTCTTGAGCAACCCTTCCAGCAGAGCCCACCAAATTTGCTGCTCTAATTGCAAGACTTATTAGGTTTTTTGTCATGACACTTAAGCTGCTTCTCAGAGCTTTTTGAGAGTATCTTACTCCCCCTGCCCCCTCTTGCACTTCACATGAAGCAACAGCCCCCTGTGCGACAGGATGTAGCAAAAATTAAAACAGACTTCTTTAACAACACTGTAGATCTGTAACACAATGTAATATAGAACAAAAATATTATAGAGGTGATTCTAAAATATGTCAAATAAAAATTTTAAAAATATAGGGGCTTTGACTATATCCATATCTCTTTAGTATAAAAAAACCCCCTATATGTGGAGAAATAGCTATAGCCATTAGGACATTTTCAGGGCTGCAGTAAGTCCCTCCATCTGCAACCACCCTGAGGGACTACTGTCACACTAAGAAGGAACACAAATACAACATGTTTTACTATTGTGATTTTCTGGATGTTATGTTTTATGTGTAGGACACCTGCTAAGGGGGAATAACAGGGAAATTAACCCAGACCTCAGGGCAGAGTGATCCAGCAGTGCCAGATGTCTTGCACCCTGGTCACTGCTTCCTTCTTTTCCCCAGCTCCTTGTGGACAGCTCAAGGGCTCTGAAGTCACCAGGACTGGCTCTAGGTTACAATGGTAAGGAAAGCAAAGACAGCATTTCAAATGTCAGGGACAGAGCAGCTGCAGAGAGAAAGAGAAGTGAGGGTTTGGTTCACCACAGGACCGCAAACCATTTCATTGAGATAGCCTTGGTCCAGGGTTTTTCCATAGGGATGCTTCCTGATCAATAAAAGGCAATGCCTATCTAACTGCTTACCAGCATTCTCTGCTTTGCAAACCAAATTAATAGCATTTCTCAAGTATGCACATTTTAATACAAGTATGAGTTTGGATTTCTTCCAGGTTTGACATTTACTGTGAATTTCCAGGATTTATGTTCTGGAATTTCCTTTGTAAAGCAGTATGAGATTTACAGATAGTCAAATACCCCTCTACTAGAGCAGGCATTGTTGTTGTAACAACATGGTCCTCAAATGCAGAAATTTCATATGCGAGTCCATGATGGACCTAAATGCCTGGTGGGACTTATAAAAACCATTAATTTTTAGTTATATCAAGGGCCAAAATTCATTCAGCATACTGACATCAAACACATAGTGCAGCCTGATGAAATTTCTTCTTGTGGCCAAAGCCTAAAAGGCCATCCCAGAAGGTTCTCTCTGATGAACCCATGGTCAGGGGAAGGACCCTGAGTTGCAGTGGCACCCCCGAAGTCAGTTGCAAGTTCAGCAAGGCACAGACACCACCTGAGCTTCTGCATTCAGAGTGTGTTTCTGTGGCAGATATGCAATATATTCTTTGCTCTCCATGTGATTGGTTTCCAAGGATATTAGAGGTATTTTGCTGAATGTTAGCCTCCAGTATTTAAAGTCAGTCAGGCTGTCTGCTCTGTGCACGACACCATCACCACTGTGTAGATGATCTCATCTTTCACAGACTTTGCCCATCCATCTCAACCACCTTGCACAGCACTGGGTCCCTGCAGCAAATCAGAATGAAGGGCAGGTTCACTGGCTGGCTCTTCCCCTACTTTTTGTCTGTCCCCTGAACATTTCAGTGTGTATTGAAAGAGGAAAATTGGGCAACTGGACTCCAGCTGGCTCTGCATTATTTTAAACAGGTATTATGGAGGTAAAGGAAGGCATGTATTTAGCCAGAGCTGCACAGAAATGCAGTATTTCCTTTTAAATATACATAGACAATTTAAAAAGAAAAATACTACGATTGCTTCAGGACTGCCTTTGGCTCTGATTAGAAACAGCTGAGCAAAGCCAAATGCTCAGCTGTTTCTGCAAAGAGATTAACACCTGTTGAAGATGGAATAAAAATATGTGACAGAATTTAAGAGCAAATATCAAAAGATCATTATTGTAAAACTAACAGTAACACCAGTGACTGATCACATCCCCACCCTGTCACGCTACATCATTCCTGGGAGGAAAAAAAGCATTTTAACACATCCACAGCACATAAGCAATATGTGCACATATTTTCAGCTCTTCATCCACAGCTGGGAGAATGGTTCCTCAACCCTGTTATCCAAAGAAAATTTACGGATGGTATCAGGTCATCATGAAATAACATCTTCCCAGGCATGCCATGTATGCTCGAGGCAGACAGCTGTATTATAGTATGTGTTGTTACAGTTCATGTGAGCATCCTATTTGGGGTAGGAGGAGCAGTCTCAGTGTTTTACAGGGCAACCCTTGAGGTACATACAGGCTGGGGAACAAGAAGTTGGAGAGCAACTCATGGAAAGGGACTTGGGAGTCTCGGTCAATGGCAAGTTGAATATGAGCCAGCACTGCCCTGGCAGCCAGCAGGGCCAACTCTGTCCTGGGGGACATCAGGCACAGCGTCGCCAGCTGGGCAAGGGAGGGGATTGTCCCGCTCTGCTCTGCACTGGGGCAGCCTCACCTCGAGTGCTGGGGGCAGTTTTGGGTGACACAACATAAGAAGGACATTAAGCAATTAGAGAGCACCCAGAGGGCAACAGAGGTGGTGGAGGACCTTGAGGGGAAGCTGTATGAGGAGCAGCTGAGGGCCCTTGGCTTGTTCAGTTGGAGAAGAGGAAACTGAGGGGAGATCTCATTGCATTTGCCTCACGATGGGAAGTGGAAGGGCAGGCGCTGATTTCTTCTCTGGGGTGGCCAGTGACAGGACCCAAGGGAATGGCCTGAAGCTGTGTTGTGGGAGGTTTAGGATCTTCATCCAGAGGGTTGAACACCGTATACCACCCAGAGTGGTTGGACACTGGAACAGGCTCCCCAGGGTATGGTCACAGCACCAAGCCTGACAGAGTTTGGACAATACTCTCAGGCACATGGTGTGACTCTTGGGGTGTCCTGTGCAGGCCTAGGAGTGGGACTCAGTGATCCTTTTGTGATCCTTCCAACACAGGGGATTCTGTGATTCTGTGTGTGATTTCCGACATTTCTATTCCCACGTGCTGCAGGCACAGCAGGAACGTATTGTACCTCCCTGTCTTGTTGGCTGAAGGCAGCTTCCTGCCTCCGAGACCAGTTTCCCCTCGACCCCACAATGCCAGCCTTGCCCCAGACGGTACTGGGAAAGAAGGCCTGGCACTGCCAGAGCTCCCCCACCACCCCAAAGTGCCCTCCCAAGGGCAGCAGAGGAGTGCCAGGCCCTGTGGGCTGCTCTGCGAGCTCACTGCATTTCTCTGAGGCTGATGCTGAAACTGAAATAAGTGACCTCACATTTTTGACCTCAAATCAGAGTTTCTTTCCTGATGAAGGCCAGCTGCAGGAGTACTCCAGGTCTCAGTGTGCTCCCCAGTTCATTGACATGGAGCTTTGCAAAGTAGGGGCTACCAGGCTCACCCCAGGATGTGGGGTTGCCTACACTTCCAGGGGGAAGCACTCTAGACAGTGTTGAAGGTGACACTTGCAGGCTCACTGAGAACACACCTCAGGAGTGCCCTGTGGTGCAGATCTACACCAACATGCACCATGGACATGGTCCACCCGTGCCCTGAGCCAAGGAGCCCAGAGCCATGACCACTGGGATGGTGGTGGTGGGGACACAGCTAGGGCTGTGCTCTCTGGGCACTGATTAGACCTCCTCAACCTCAGGCATGTGAATTGTCACTTACTCCCCTCAAGAGTAAACACTACAGTTGTACCTGAGCCACATTTGGGGATGTTCCAAAGCTGCCTAGGGTGGCAGAGAAGATGAGCCCACACCACCCAGGCTTCCCAGTGGCATTTTCCCACCAGCTGCTAGAGACTGCTGGCACCTCTAGTCATGCAAAAAACTGGCTGAGGCAAAGGCCACCCCTGGCTTTCCTCTCCCTTCAAACTGAGGAACTGCAGCCTGCTTCTCTCCTGAAGATGTGTCATTCTTCAGGTTATGCCCAGATGGAAAAGCTGCTGAAACAGCCGTGTTCTGTGAATGTCCCTGCACAGGTTCCCCACTCTCGGTGGAGGCAGCGGCTCAAAGATTTACACCAGCTAAAAGTTTTGAGGCATGTCTCCTGAAAGCCAATTTATTTTTATTCCAGAAGGTATTAATAATAGAAAAGGCTGAGTTTTGTTGGCTGATCTCCTTATTTTTTCTCTGGTCATTTATTGCAGCTCCATTTATTTCTTCTTCTGATTTCAATTTCTGTTCTTGTTTCATTTCGGTTCTAGTTTCCTCCAATATTATGCACATAATTTAAGTAGCAGTATTTAGGAAAAAAAAGACCTGGGAGACACCTGTGTAACCCAGAAGCTATGAAAGCATGCAAAGAGAAAGCAGAGAGCACAGAGAATGAGAAAAAAAACACTGACATTTTTATTCTATCTTCTTTCAGTGGTGTATATGGAATGTTGTTTTTCTCATGTTATTAAAAAAATAAAAAGGAGATATACGAAGGGTTCTGAAAATATGCTTTGGAAGGATAAAGAAACTGGAAGACTATCCATAAGAAGACAGACTATAAAGATTTATACAGAAATTAAAAAGATTATATGCAGTAGGTATATCTAATAATGGATTTTCAGAGAAAGTAATTCAATACATCCTTTTTCCATACTCTCAAGGAAAGATACTACCCCTTTGGGCTAGAATTTCTTTCAAGACTTGGTAAAAGTCTATTTATTAATTTAGATTGTCAAATTTTCACAAAGTCATTGGATAGGTTTAAAAGTAATTAAGAATAAACATCTCCACATTATTCTTAGTGTATTATTAAAGAACTGATTACTTCAAACTGTCCATCTTGAAATATCTTGCTTATACCTCTGGAACAGCTAATATTATTAACTTCATTGTTAGTAGCTGGACTAGGCTAACCAAGAATGGAAATGTTGGGGTTTCTGTAACTGTACAGACTTTTCCAGGTCCAAGTGAGAAGAGTAAAGTCACCTATTTATTCTTAGATGCAGAAGTTCATTACTTGGAGCACTTGGTTTAAAAAACCATAATATTTTGCATGTCAAATACTGCAAACTAAAAAAGTAGAAAAAAGAGGCTACTGAAACTAAGACAAGGTTAATAAATCTTTTTAATGCTTGAATAGCTAACAAGGAAGGGCATGCAAGGACAGACTTAGTGATATAATCATTACCAAAAAAGGATTTTGTGTCACCTACTACAGAAGTGTAGAATTTAAAACATTTGAAATTATTGCCTGAACACGAATTTCCTTGGGCCAAAATACCATATTTCTGGTAATTGCTTCATGAGTTATCTGCAATCACAAATTATTTCACTCTGCCATTCACATGAAAATAATCCAAGGACTGTTGATGCAAGTTCGAACCTATTTTTTCTCTGGGCTGTCACTTCCAGGTGAATGTTGTAGAACAGCGTTTTTCAGTGCCAGGTTCCCTCAACCAAATGGGTCCGTCTGGCTGTGGCACACAGTATCAGAAAAGAAGCAGCAGAACCCTCTGTTTGCAGCTTTTAACGGTTCCTTTACTTCTACAATTTGCACTTTTCGTAGCTGAAGGTAATCACTTAGTTCTCACATCCCAGTTTTAAGTGTCCCCCATTTTATAGATCATCAGATCTCACTGCTGTTAGAGGCAGTCATGGAGTTTTCCTCACTGAAACCAAAAGTTACTGTATCAGAGAGAAATTGCCACCTACATTGATATAATAGTGTTCTCCCTAAAACGAGTCTTCAGAGCATCGTTTCTGTACAAAACTTGCACAAGGTAATCAAAATGAAACTTCTGTTAATTGCCTAAGCTCTCTGAAGTTCCCCGGTAATCTGACAAGCTGCAATTAGCTGCGTATTTTCCAGAGGGACACTGAGGGGAGGAAACGAGGTGGGGGGAAAGAAGTATCCTGTAGAAATGCAAGATTTCAATGACTTGCATTTTCTTGTATTTATGGATGTAACCCTACCAATGTAGTTAGAGCTTTTGTTACTGCTTGTGACAGAAGCTTGCACGTTCCATAAAGGAGCCAGTCTTTAGCCCCCTGTTTGAAGCACTGCCGGGCAGGCAGCCATGGCAGCAACCTCTGCAAGCTCTGCAGCTGCCTGGGAAGCCAAAGGGTTGGCAAGGCCTTGGCTGTGGGCTACCACAGTTACATTATCATCTGTTTCAAGCCAGGTTGGGCGTGTCCATACGAACATCAGGAGCAGTTTTGGCAAGAGAGCAGATGTGGCTACATGGCTCCACTTTTTCTCCTTAAAAAAACACTTGAGTTATAAAGGCTGGAGCTGAAAAACATTGATCCTTCCTGACCATGCATGAAAGACAGCAGAAAGCAGAAGTTATTGAATCCACATGTGAAATGGAAGAAATTGAACCCATTTCTTTGTGAGCTGGTTTGGTTATTACAAAAGTAGTCTACCAGGTAGAGCACACCACAGACAGGGCTGTAGATGTACGGTAACCTGCCAGCCCATGTCCATGATGCAGAGAGAGGGTCTCTCTAGAACAACCTTCTCACAGAAGGTTGTGGGTGTTCATTACAAGGCCACCAATAGCTCCATATGCTGCTTTGAGAACAGCCCGGTGAAAATCCAGGATCTATTCCCCATACGCTTAGGTACCAAGGTAAGCATCTTGGCAAAGGAAATCACATTTTGTCTGAAAAATAGTTACAATCTCATTACCAAGGGTTGGAGATTCTCTTTGATTTTGTCTTTTTTTTTTTCCCCAATTGGTTCAAAGGAGAAATCAAATGGACAGCTTTAATAATTATAGGCAGTGTGCTTTGGCAAGCTCAGTATCTCTTTCCAAGCAGTGGCAGCTAAATATAGTAGGCAATTCCCAACCTCCTACCCCAGAGCAGGCAATCTCTGTCTTCCCTTGATGTGTATTTCCTCAACTGCCAAGTATTAAACAAATATAGAAGGAATGCTGCCAGGTCACTTGAAAATTTAGAATTTCTACCTACCAACATGAACAAGACTCTGCAGACAACAAAAACCCTTACTTCTACCTCTATATGAAAAAAAATTAAAAGAAAAAAAAGGAAAAAAAAGTTAACATGTAAGGTAGCAACCGCCATATTTCAATATTGCAGAGGTTCATCTCTGCACAGGTTCACTTCTGCAATTGAGTAAATTGCCAAAGAGAATTTAGGTCTCTCACTGTTGCTAAAGATGGGGGAACTGGGGGAGAGGGGGGAAGAACACAAAAAGGAAAAATAAATTACATTTTGTAAAATCCCTCCATGTTTCAACCTGGGGAGTTTGATTTAATGTGGTAGGTGTTCTTGGAAGTGAGCATTCTGGATTTCATGTGCTTTTTGAGCTCTAATTAAATAATTTGAAAAAGAATACCATATGTGCACAGACTTCTCAAGGGATAAGCATGTAAATTTCTACGTTGATATTTGCAGACTGTTGTACTCTTACCAGCATGGAAGGAGGCTTAGGGATTTTTCATTTCTTCCAAATAACTGCCTGAGCAGCTAGGAAAATAAGTGGGCATCTAGTAATCTTTGTCACATTCTCCAAGGTTCGAGTTCCCCCACAAAGAAGCTACTCCATTACTGAGAAATTTTGCCAGAAAAAAGCACACCTTTATGAGTGTTTTTGTTCTCCCATAGTAATAATAAAAAAACGTTAAAGCACACATAATGCCGCAGTCAGTACCTATTCTAACTGTGCAGCAAAAAGCAAAAGGAGCCCAGAAGAACAAAGGGAAGGCATGAATAAGAGCTAACTCAGGCACCAGGTGGATCAGCACAGCCATCTGTACCCTGACTGACTCGCTCACCCGGCTTGTTTTCATATACATCAAACACAAGACAAACTCCCCTGTTATGTGTAGCTTTGATAATACGTAATTAGCCGGTGATTTAGCAACCCTCAAAAAGAAATGGGACAGTAATCATGGCAGGGGGAAAGAATGAAACACCACAAAAAGGAGCTGAATTAGCCCCTGCAGCCAGCAATTTTTTGAACTCTTTGGGTAGTTTGTCAGACTGTAACAATAGAAGTGATTTTGGAAATAGGAGCAGTTGATAAAGTGGCAATGCTGCTGATTGACATCCCTCTTCCAAACTCAAGAAATGCTTGTGAATCTGTAGTGTAGAACTCTGTTAAGAAAATATTTTAAAACCCGAGTAACTACTGCAAGCATTGTTTCTCTGATCAGAAAGATGAGGTGAGCGACAGCTATATAAATGGGGGTACAAGGAGGCAGGAGACAACTAGACCTGAGGTTTAATTCTGAGAGAAACTCACAGCTCTCTCATCAAAAAAAAAGCTCATATCTATTCCTTATGATGAATAAGATTTTTTTTTTTAAAGTATTAAAAGTAACAAAAATTAGCCTCAATCCTCACTGCAGCCAGTGTGGAATGTGCCACTAGCATCAACTGATGTAAATATCTGCTGAATTCTGCTATTAAAAATACAGGGAATATTTTCTGTTAGGAAGTAAGCACTGGAATTAGCCCTTGCATTCATTAGAGGTATATATTACAGGGGTTATGCATTTATTAAAATACGTAACATAATTGCAGTTTTCAGGAAAGGCTCTAAGGGCTTACAAATATGATCACATTTTTTTAGTTTGTGATCTCTGGGATCACAGACTGGGAAGAGAGCCTTTAACCAGCCACTTTATCATTCATCTCAGCTGCCTCTCTCTGCCACAGAGGAAATTCATTCCAGAAAAGCTAACCTGAAAGCTCCAATTTAACTTGCTGCTCTGTATTTATGCTTAGGTATGTTCCCTTATGGAAAACTCTTTTTGAACATGCATTTTATACACAACTGCAATTTCCTATGCAAAACTTTGTGCAGGAGAAATAACAGCATTACATTTGTAACCTTAAGACTCAATATGAGCAGAGTTTTGTGTTTTGTTTGGGTTTTTTTCAGCTAAGTTCTACAAAGCTAGGGATTAACTCAAGTTTTATTAAAATACAAAAATGGCGCTCTTGAGTTGGAGGCAATTCTTGACTTCCAGTTACCTCAGATATTGTCTCAGAATTTTGCCCTTTTGCCCTCAAAACAACTCCAGATTGTGGGATCTCTAAGCTGGAGATGCTTTTATATTTAAGGTTTCTTAACATTCCAGTGCATTCTAACTTAAATTCAATAGTAAACTCAGCTTAAGAGCTTCAATGTGGAAGTTAAAAGTTTGATAAAATTTGTCATAATCAAAAGGTCTATCAAGGCAGGCTTCTATTTTACTGGCTTGAGTTTAATCTTGAGTTTTCACTTAAATAAAGAACTAAAGAAAACCTCGCACTTTCCTAACTCTGAAGGAGCTTTATTAGAATTAAATTTACTGATCCAAAGTTTATTCTCCTTCAGCTATGCTTGCTTGGGCACAAATTTTCCTTACACTTCTTCAGTCACCTGCCTCCCTGGTGCTCTGAACAGTTTTGGGGAAAAAAATTTTATTTATATTTATATTTATATTTATATTTATATTTATATTTATATTTATATTTATTATTTGACTGTATGTATATAGATATATGTATATATATAGGTCCACTGGGAAAAAAAGTTAAAATCTACGCATTAATTTTACTCTTAATAAAATGGGAAATACACACTGTTTTAAGTCTCAAGTATTGAATCGGTTGTTCTTATGAGATTAATTGTTATTGTCACTCCAGTTGCACAGACAAGAGCCATGAGTCAATGGTGTAATAGCTTGCTCAAAGGGAGAAGCAAGTGTGTGTGCATTTGTGCTAGCTAGAAGAAGGGTGAGAATTGGAGCTGCACAATGTCTTCCACGGTATTGACAGGATGTTGTCTACCATACCAAATAAAAAGGGAAAAAAAATCAGAGCTTTACATTCGAAAATTGGGCACACATGATGTCAAATCAGTAGCTTTCAGGCAGGAACCATACTGCCCTTTTGGTCATGTGTTGGTCCCTTCGGCATTTTAACATCTAGCAGTCACTCTGACAATAAAATCAAGAGGAACAAGAATAATAACAAATTGGGAAATGGTACTGTGAAAATAAGAGATTAAAATAGAGTTTTGCAAAAAAATTGCTTATATGCAGATTGCATATAGAATGTAAGATTTTACAGTAAATTTCATATTGATAAATATTGTACAAAGCATATGAAAACAAAGATTCCTGCTGAGAAGCTGTCTGGTTCATTTCCAAGGCATAAAGCAAGAACTTCTAAAATGTAGCTGAGGTGATGAGACACACATTTCATTTTTATTTCTTAATTTTGCTGACAGACAATATCGACACCACTTGTTGCCAAGTTGTTCTGGGGTTTATTTTTCCCAAACAGCTCCTTTAAAAAAAACTCTTTTGAATGTTGAGAGCACTCCATAGAGTAATGGCATGGTGCAATCTTGAGACCTCTGCCTCACCAACGATAATGGCAGTTCCATCAAAAGCAGTCAGACGTGCTCCTGTTATTTAGTGATATGTATCTGTGTGATGCATTTGAGTCTATTAAGGTACCCATTTCTGGGGCTTTCAAAGCACAATATTCTTGGGATTTAAAAAGCTTTTTTTCAAATGATACCTGATGTGTAAGAGTGCATTCGAGCCCTGTTATACCAAATTGCAAGGCTCATCCTTGGAAGAAAGTACTACAAATCTGATTGAGGGACAACTGAAAATTCAAACAGGCTTTGACTTCAGGACAGAAGCTTGTACTTCTAGAAAAGGACTGAAATTTAAGATCTTCTAAAAACTCTGGCTATTTGGAGTTATGACACCAGCCAGCAGCATCAGCATTTCATGAGTCTTTTCCAGAAGCAAGGAACACCTGATTTCAAATAGGGTTGTGACCACTTCCATTTCCCTCTTCAGCTGTAGTCCTTACCTCTCTCTTCTGCAGGTGTGAAGGAGTAAGAGAGTTCAAGAAGCAGTTACGCTCATTTGCCATAGTAATCTATTTTTTCTTTTCCTATTTTCTTAGGTAGAAGACACCCAGGTCTTTTTGTACTCTTCAGTTTCCTAGTGCTAAAATGTAGCTTTATATTTCCAGATGTGCACAAATTTCTCTGAAAAAGAGAAGAGCTGGGAAGGAAAGTTCCTGAAGCTTAGAAGTCATATATAACATTGCATAAAATTGCTCTTTAATGTATTTTCTGGGGCTTCTGTTTGATCCTGAAAGACCTGAAATTGTCATCTGCAATTTCTGGTAAATAAGTTCTGACAAACTTCTGCTTATCAGGAGTGTCCTTTTCTGAGAATGTGCTACATATGATGGCACTTGGGAGGCGGGGGTGGGATTTACTCATTACTGAGGAATAGGATCTGAAGAAGGAAGTTAGATAATTGGCTCTGAAATGGTGGTTTCACCATAAAATAACCCAGCTCAGTGTTGCATTTCTGTCCAGCTCTGGGAAAATGTGCTTTTTGAAATTCCTAGCTAAACAGACACGTGCTTTCATAGGTCGTCGGAGCTCATAAACACTGTGGGTTTTCATCAAGTTGGCAATTCGGTTTCATTCTGATCCAGTGCCGCAGTCAATTTGTTGACTTGATTTTGATTTGATGTCTGTAATGCTCCACTTTTACTTTCGTGGAATATTAATGCTGGATTTGCTTTGATTTCATGGTTCTATTTTACTTCAAGTTTCTTAACAAAATATATTGAACTGATCCTTCAAATGGGATTTTCAAAAGTGCCTAATCTGCACAATTTTTTCACTCTGCAGCATCATTGCAGGTATTTGAAGACATGAGCTAGCCAACCCAAAATACCAACTAGCTCTCAGTGCAGCAAGGAGTTTACTCAGTACAGTAAGCATAACAAAAACATCATCCGATGGAGTAGGTATTTGGGGGTGGGGGGGAAGGGGGAGGAGAAGCTTTGTTTCCTTTTAACTTTATTTTATTTTTTCTTAAGAGTAATTTTTTTCAACAATGTCTAAGACAGAACAGAACTTCCATGCTTGTATACCATGAGCCATCCAAGGATGTTTCTGGACAGAGGAAAAGGGTGTTTGCACACCCAGACATAGCTATCTGAAGTGTCCTGCTAGAGCCCACGTGCCACCACACTGCAAGAGGAGACAGAAAGCTGCTCTCACATTCACCACTTGCAAGAACTTATTTCTTCCACCTGTCAGAGACCAGTCCTTTCAGTTATATGCCTCACATTAGGTAGAGCAAATTGTCCACAGAGCAAGAAGAAATGCCAATGCAATTTCTGCGTTCCGCCGAGGGGTTTCTGATAGGAGGCAGGGATGGCTGAATTGTGAGGAAAACACCTCATGGAATGTTTTGTGCCATTTCTTTGCTCCACAGTGAAGGACATGGAAGAGTGATTCAGATCTGCATACCTGAATATACAGGTCTCCCTACAGTCACCTATAACACTGATCACGCTGAGTACACTCACCGTGCCAGCAGTGACTGAGCTGACAGCAGGACTGCAATTTCTGAAATCTTCACCCTGCGCTTGAACTGCAAGGCAGCCTTGTCTACACTTCTGCACTGCATTTGCAAGCATTCCACAGCTAAAGTGAGGCTAATTCATAGCTCTCAACATCCTCATGCACTCTTGCCTTCACTTGGTATTTTAAAAGATTGAGAAATGTAAATGACCTTAGAACTGTATCATCTTTTCAGTCCAGTTTCTCTTTGTCTATCTTCAGGCTCTAAAGAGATTAGTTTTTACTCTATTGCTATGCTGAAAAGCTAAGTTAGGGTTGCCACAGGTCACCTTCTTATCAGCTAGTTTTCATCTGGACTTGTCGCTCTTCATCCTCAGTTCAGACCATGCAGCCACTTCTCTGAGTAACAACTGCAGAACCACAGAATTGTGGATTGGGCAAGGTTGGAAGGGAGCACAGTGGGTCATCTGGACCAACCTCCCTGCTCAAGCAGGGTCGTCCTAGAGCATATGGCCCAGGATTGTGTCCAGAATACAGCCTGTGTCCAGACTCTTGAATGTCTCCAGTGAGGGAGTCTCCACAGACTCTCTGGGTAGTCTGTCACTGTGTGTGGTCACCTGCACAGTAAAGAAATTTTCCTTATGTTCAGGTGGAGCTTTCTGCCCATTGCCCCCTGTCCTATTGCTTGGCATCACCAAACACAGCCTGGATCCCTCCTCTTGGCACTTCCTTTCAGATACTCACAGACATTGATGAGGTCCCCTCTCAGTGTCTCTTCTCGAGGCTGAACAGGCTCAGCTCCCTCAGCCTTTCCTCATTAGAGATGCTCCAGTCCCTTAATCATCTTTGTTACCCTACACTGGACCTGCTCCAGGAGCTCCGTGTCTCTCTTGTCCTGAGGAGCCCAGCACTGGACACAGCACTCCAGATGTGCCTCACCAGAGCTAAGTAGAGGGGCAGGATCACCTCCCTTGACCTGGTAACATTCTTATGCTGGCATATTGTCTCTGCAACTCAACCAAATAACCTCAGTCTCTGTAGGAAAGCAAATTCACTGGATAAACAGGACTTGCGGTAGTTAACTGATGGAGTTTATTGTAGGAAACACTTTCCCATCTACTTTGCAAATTTGAACCTGGTATGTTCAACTTCACTTTCCTCGAGAGCCCATCCTCCCCTGCCTTCCCCACTGTCCCCACTGACTTCCCAGGCCTTTTTGCTGCACCCCCTTCCCAGGCTGCTTCACTTCCCTCTCCAAGAGGCCTTTCCCAAGTATTTGCCATATGCATGGCCTCACCAGTCAGTGCTGCACCTCTCATAAGTTTGTATATTTCAGCTCCCACAGTCAAATGATTAGGTGAGAATCTTGGCTTATGGTTTTAAGTAAGTTTCCTAGACCTCGTGGTAGCAAAGAGAAACTTAAAAACATGACTCAAGTGCACCCTAAAGACTAAGAAACCTGAAGGCAATAAACCACACCCTAAACTTACTTTAGTTTTAAAATCTCAGTTTTAAGTTTTTAACCAATCTCAGGCCTTTCTCAGGCTTTTCTTGTGATTTGTGAACATCTGGGATTGGCAGTGCTGCCATCTGAGCAAGCAGGTTGGAAAACATTTTCTTTTAACCCAGCTGCTCCCTAGGGTCCACTTCCCACTGTTCCCACCAGACTGCATCTCCTGAAATGACCTTCTTCTGAGATGCACCAGGGACTCCACATAATGAACCACTGCATTGCCCAAGCTTTTGCTTCCCCACTGCTATCTTTGGAAAACTTAATGACCACATTGGTTTTTTGAACTGTCCCAGGGAGAGTAGCGTTCTTCAGGCAAGCACAGATATCTGGAAGCAGGAAAAAGGTGTGATGAAATCCATGTGTTTTCTGTTCCCAGAGGGGTATGTATTCAGCCTTCACCAGCAAAATCCTCCTCACTTGCTTTTCTTCTGCAAAAGAATGATTCCAGGCACTCCTTCAGCTTGGCAAACATGCATAACCAGAGGCTGGATTTTTCCAAGTAATAAGCTTTTGTTTCTTTTGTTGTAATTTCCAAACATAGGAGGCCCAGAATAAAGGTTTGTATAAGATTTGCCCATCAAAGGTTATTGATTTCCTGCCTAACAAACATGGCATTTCACTCCAGCTGCTTACTCTGTTTTTTCTCTCTATCTTATTCTGCTTTCAGATCCCCCTGTCATGCTAGGCAGAAGAGTCTGCCTCCATTATTTAATCTCTAGCCTCAGCAAGTGCTTACATTTTAAAGTTAAATTCCCTCTGTTCTGTGAACACTGTCACTTGGTCTTCTAGCCTCACCAGTCCACCCACGACAGCCAACAGAATTTACAAAGTACAGAGTATACACTTTGTAAGAACCCTGAAGGATGCTGAATTCTAATGAAACAAGGCCAATGTAATAAAAAGCACTGAAATTCAGTGCTGATGCTACTGATGTCACTGTCAGACTTAGCCCTGCTGCGATGAGAACTGCAGGGATTACTAAGTGTGTCTTCCTTCTTAATAGCTCAATTGATGGTTTCAGTAGTGATGCACAAGTTGCTGCCACGTGCCAGATAAAAATAACTAAATACAGTATGTTCACAACAGTGCTGATCAATGGAGGTTATGATAAAGAGCCTTTTAAAGGGAAAACACATTTCCCAACTTTGGTCTACTAAGGGTTACCTGATTCATGAAACTTACTTGAAATAGAAAAGAACTTTTTTTCATTTGTGCACAGTCTTACTGTCATGACCCATTACTGGAGGGCAATAGCAAATAATTTATTTATCATTAGTTATTAGTTCAGATAAAAAACCAAATCCTAAACCAAATTAGTTCACAGAAAAACCAAATCCCTGATATTTCAAGGTAGGGGTTGGAGCTCAAAGCCACTGAAGTCTGTGGCATTTTTGTTGTTGGTTGAATAAACAAATTACTGCAAAACCTGAGGAGGCTCCATTGACAGAAACCCAGAGCTCCTGGGATGGAGTCACAGAGGATAGAAGATGACTTGGGGCATCTTATCTTAAAAAAAACTAATTTCTTGGTGCCCAGACAGAAAGACTACAGCAAACAAAATCAGACACAAGATCATATCAGAAAATTTGCAGGTCCTCTGCCTACCAAAGAAATGTCTAAAGTGTGACATACACAGCTCACATTAAGTAATTAATGAAAGCTTTGATTGTGCTACTGACCTTGTGAAAAAATATATTTTCTGTCACTGAAGAAAATCAAACTCATGCAAAAATTAGCTGCCCCTTCCTTCTACATATGAACTACAATGACCTCCTCCTTAACTCTCTGCTTCACTAGATATAAGTGGGGATAGCAAGAAATCACCTTATTTCTGTTGGTCGTTGGCTACTGAGAGAAGCTTCAGTAGTAGCTACATGAAAGCATTAAAAGCTCCTTGAAATGGAAGCAGACAGCTGAGGGAGGGATGGGCTGGGAAGGAAAGTATAGCGAGAAATGAGACTGCAGACTACTCTGGTTGCTGCTTGATCTGTGAAAATAGTGGAGCCTTTTCTTAATATATGCTTTTAGGGTAGGATTGAAACACTCAATAAAAATATACCTGGAGCTAACAGACAATTAGCTTTTATTGCTACTGCTTTTTGTCTGTCAGTACTCCTTAGATTAACCGCTTTGCATTCATTTCAGTATTTGAACAAATGGTGCTATTACAAGCTTCTCCTCAAAACCAGTGAGGTGGTTTGTTTTGGTAGCTAAGAGTACATTATACCCCACAGACTATCCTCTAAGCCCTAAAAAGAATAAAAACCTTTGTACTGTGCTAGATACTCTATTAAGTGGAAACTGAAAATTTTAGAGGCAAAACACCTCTTGCAAAACATGACTTCTGCAAGTTGCGTTGTTCAGCTTCATGAGGAGTTGGGTTTCCCACACAGTGAGCTTCCCACTAACTGAAATCAGTTCAAAAAAATGCACACTGGGAGCTCTTACAAAATTCACAGGAATGCAAACCAGTGGATGCCATTACACTGGTGAACTCACAGCCTGAAATGCATGTTTAGATAAACAAGCTCCTCTTCTGCTGAGCTTCCCCAGAGCAGTGCTCTCACCTGGTGAAGTAGCAGAGCAGCATCATTTTTCTGCTGACTGGCACAAGACGCTGCTGTCCTGCAGGGATGAAAGGGATCGAAGAGAACTGGTTCTCTAGAGAGCACTGCCAGCTTTCCCAAAGTCTGACAGCAGCAACATATGCTTATATTTTCTGGTTTTTAGCTTGTAACTCTTATTCTTGCAACCCCAAGAGAAAGAGGAAGGTGTGATCTCTCTCTTGCTTAAGCTGAAATGCAATAGCCATTTTTGCTCTCTCAAACTCTCTGGTAGCTATGCTCCTTTTTCTGCTCAGAAGGCTGCCTTAGAGGAAAGCCAGGTAGTGCCTGCATTTACATGCCAAGGCTTTGATATTGGCAAGATCAAGGCCAAAACTGTGCCCACTTTTTCCCCTGGTAGAAGCTGATTCACTGAGAGCTCTGTTATGTGCTGTGTCTGCTGTGCCACATATCGTGAAGTAAAGCCAACAGCCCGGCTAGGGATCAGTATTGAACTGAGAGATGATACAAATCACTGGGGAACTGAAATGACTCACTGACTTTGCATTCAGCTCCACACCTACAGCTTCATGGTTATTACATTAAAAATAAATTAAAGCACTTTATATTATCTGCTTTATAAGGTAATATTAGTGACAGCTACCAGGGTGCTGTGCTTCTGTAAAACTCACACTTTACAAATATTAAATTACACAATTACTTATAAACACAGCAGTTTTATAAAACAATAGAGATATGGTAAATGCAACTAAACCCATGCACTTAAGTTCGAAAATAGATAAATAATGAATGAAGATGTCATCCTGTTATTAAAAATAGGTGACAGATTAATAAATTTTTCCACACATTTCAATATATTTATCATAAACCTTCAGTGAGCATTTCTAATCGTGACATGTTTGCATAAGACCCCTTTTTTTTAAATTGAGTTTTAGCAAGTGCTTGCTCTCCCAGAAGAATAATAATGCTGGACTGGACCAGTGTTCCACTTGGTGAAATTTATAACGACCAACAGTTCTAATGTAGCTGGATGATGAACTTGGTCTTCAACTTTAATGTCCTCGTGATTAAATTATAACTATAAACGAAAACAAGTGAATTCCTAACACTAAAGTTGTCAGCAGGATATTTTTTCCACTTACTTCTCTAGTAGTAAAACACCGCCCATAACTGTGACTAGGAGATGTTCTTAATGTGTTGAATTGGTTTATCCTAGGGTTTTGAGGTTTTGGGGTTTTTTTTCTTTTAAGATTTCTAACATATTTGTTTTTACTTTGACCTCCACTTAAAATAGCTATAACACTTTGTTCTTCCTCTTTCCAGAGTAGCTATAGCTGAGGCTATGTTTTTCCAATTATTTTTTCCGTGTTCTTTGCCTTGCATTACTCAGGGATATTTTTCAGCTTCCACTCCACTATGCTTTGGCCTGCTTTTGTTCCTCCGAGTTCCTCAGTCATCTCTCATCCAAGCTAATCCGGATCACTTTGTCTACTGCATATTTTTTATCTCAGTGTTCACTTACTTTTCAAGAAAAATATGCATGTAAACACATGTATTCAGAGAGGGAGCCAGAGGCACTTTATTATTGACCTTTGCCCTTACTAAGAATTAACCATTTAATCCCACTTTAGTGAGGTTTTCTTGGTTTTCAATCAGAATGGTGCAGCACTTCAGCTCTTCTTCCATGAAAACCCATTATCCTCAGTCATAGCTCTAATGAGGGATGAAGAATTTTTTGAAAGGAAAATCTAGTTTAAATGCCATCCTTTTCTTTACTAGATTTCTGTTAACTTATGCGAGGAGTTTTTTTGCTGGTTTTTTTTTTAATAGAGAAGTTATGATTTATCACATGAAACACAATCTGGATAAAAATATCTGAATATTACTTCAATATCTCCAGGTGTCAGCACCCTGAGCTGATAACATCCTTTACTTTTGCTCCTTATAAAGAATATGTTTCAGAAAAATATATCTGCTATTAATTCTCATGGTGAAGATCGAGACAAATTTTTCACCATACTGCAGTACACGGTCTCCTTAGCTACAGTCCAGCAAATTTACAGGTTTTCATGCAGGCTTTCTGATTTCACTTTATTGAAGACTTTAGCTTTATTTGGTCTTCTGTATCTCTGGTTATTTGTGTTTCCCAAGTTTCCCACATTTCTGAATTCTCATCTTTTTTTCCTCTTTATTTCATTCAGTTGAGCAAAACTATCATTTTTGAAGAGCTGCTGTTTGCTTAGGAAAAACCACTTGAGCCTTGCCACTGAGTCTGGGGTGTTTGCTCTCCTGCATTTTGTTGTACCTATTTCTGTCAAGAAATGATTCCAGGTGGCCTTCACACTGGTTTCTAATGGCTTCACACTGGTTTCACATTGTAAAGTACCTTTATCTGTAGGATTTTTTTTTAATCAGATTTCTTATTACACAAAAATACTTTCTTTTAAAGCTAAGTGTTAGGGTGATAATTAATTTCTATTAACTTATTTCTTTGGAACACTCATCAGAGCTTTCTAATGCAAGTGTCTAAATTTAGGTTGAAAAATAATTTGATTTTTCTAAGGCACTGAGCTCTCTGGAGCCAAATGAAACTGCTCAGCATTTTAAAATCTTTAAATTTGGAAGTAAAAGTCTGCATACCACTTATTTTTAAAGTCCTGAACCACATCATTTTGGAGAAAGAAAACAAACTTTACATGGCACTCCAGATATCTAAAACAAGCAAATAACATCCACAAAACTAGGTCTGCAACAGCATTTCAGAAATTTTAGAGAAAGCTTGTTTGGTCTGTAAATGCTTTAGAGCCAGCTCATAAGCAAAAACTTTATGAGCAGAAATCTAGAGACACCAAGTGCTAAAGACAACAGAACAATTTAAATCTCTTCATTAGAAATATTATCAATTACCAACATTTTTACAGTACTGCCATCAACAGAACATACCCAAAGCCCCCAGAAATGATTTAGTGACCTCAGCCTTTCTTTCCTACAGCCCTGTACAGATTGACATACTTTCCACAGTAGCATCAGACTTCAGTTAATGAAGTTATCGCTTAATGAAAGATAAAGGCTTGAACAAAGCTTCTGGTTTTGTCATTTTGCTATTTTTCCAGAATCTTGCATAAACAAGACTGTTGCAAGAAGAGCATTTGCAAAGCAATTGTAAAGGGCATCATTCTGCCACACCAAAATTAGTCTGGAGCCCTCCCTGTCTTTCTTCTTCAGCTTTATTGTCAGTAGCTATGCCAAAAAATCATAAGGCAGATGAAAATAAAAGGTCAAAGTGAAACAGTATTTTGGGGTTTGTTTTTAAAATAACCAAAGTCAAAGCATTTTTTTTTAAGTAGGTTAAACATTCTGTTCAATAGGAATCTCTGAACTGAGTTCTGAGTCACTTCAACATAGCTGTCATTTTTCCACAAATTTCACAAGCCAGTAGACTTCTTGACACTCAAAAAAGCTTATAGTTCTACAGGAAATTCTAGAGCAAGCCAAAGAAAAACATCTTAGGAAGCTGCTTCAGTATTTCACACAACTTGTTCCAAGTCATTCTTCTAAAGTCCCTTCCCTTAATAAATCACTTGGTTAATTACAGCTCTGCCACCAAAGATAAGTGCTGTCATGCATAGGTACTAAAGCTGTAGTTTCCGTCTGTTATTCCGAGTAACAGATTAGATAGCAACCTAATGTGAGCTATTTAAAACATGGGAAAAAGAGTATTCATTTTAATTCAACAATCGCACGTTCATATTCATCATTGTTATTACCAGTTTGATGGCCTTCTTCCCCAAGAGGCTCTTACCTTCTTGAGACAATTATCTTCTGCTGCTAAAAAGATTAAATATGTGGTGAGATGTTGTGTTTGAAAACTATATCAAAAGCAATTTATTTGTTTTTTTTACTATTTGTTCAAATGCCAGAGAGTGTTTCCTAACAAAACCATAAAATCTTTCAGTTAGACTTTGGTACTGAATACACAGATGGGAGCAAGTTCTCAGGGAGGGTAAATATTATGTCTTCATCTAGTTATAAGTGATTTACTCCCTCTGATGCAGCCCTGCTAAATAATCATTTCCTGGTTCCTTAGTTACTACCTGAAGTAGCAAATGATGGCTACTGCAGAAGCAGACCTCACTCATGACAGTGAGTAAAGTGGAATTACATGGTTTGACTGACTCTGAAGATAACACAAAATGGAAATTCCTACCAGAGAAGTGCTTGAAGATACGTCATCAATAATTTCCTCAGTCATTAAAAGAGCAATGCATTCGGTGCTGGAAAATCTTTTGAGAAGAAATGTAAGGCTTTTCTCAGAAGAGCTCATCCAGGCTCTTCTCTGAAGACCCCATCTGGGCTCTCCACTAATGGACAGACAGACATGTCACTTACTTTCTTGATCTGCTTGAGCCTATTTATCACCCTATCTTAGTGTGTGTCAAACCACAACAGGATTTTCACCTTCATCCCAAGTCTGTCTCCACAGTAGAACTGGTAGTAGTATCTTCTTCAAAAAGAAAACTCAAACCCACAGTGAGTGACTTGTTAAGAGCAGATGTGGCATGTTCCACAGGTGGCATGCCACTTGGGTTTCTTTGCCCTGCAGTCCCTAACGGACTTGCTGTTTTGTCAATACTTTTCCAGCAGCAGACTTAATGCAGAGTCAAGTATTTCATCTTCATTCTACTAAGAATTTAGGAGACCTAGATATTGAAAAGATGAGATTTGGCATCAAAAGTCACCTGGAAATAGCCGCAATTATAAAGTTGCCTCACATTTGTAATTTTAAAAATAAAATTCCCACCAGCTGGGAAGTTAAAATACAAGACAAAGGAGATGAGGGTAGAGAAGAACTAGAACTCTTTTCCTTCTTCGTTTTTAGTCTGCTTGCATTACATGTAGCCAAATCATTTTCTTATATGTCAGTCCCAGATACACAAATTGCTGAGGAACACAGTGTCACCCTTACAAAGAGCAAGCTTCCCCGTTCACATTTAGTGAATGTGCTCTTCAGATTCTAATGGGTTTATATCCATAAATTAAAATGGTTTGGGTTTATCCATCACGATTAATGCAAGTGTGGGCTGCCCATCACTTTGCATCTTCTGTATTGAACTGCTTTATGGAAAATTAAGGTAAGTAGGAATGTCCTGAGGGAAAAGTAGGAGTACTTGTGGCCAGTCCAGGCTCCTCTTGCACAGGGGTGGGTACCTGATGAACCACCTCGAAAGGCAGCCGTGAAGCAACAGGTGCTATTCTGTATTCCCATTCCAGCGGGCTCAGGCCATGCCAAGGGGGTGCCATGTTGGGGTCCCGCTCCCTCGGCGGGGCGGGAGCCGCACCGTGCTGTCAGCACTAGAGGGCACTCCGGCATTAGGAAGCGCAGCCCCGCTCCGCAATCCCCGGGGTGATGCAGGCTCTGCCGACGTGGGACGGGCATCACGTATTTTCCACCAGGAGACCCTTGGCATGACGAAAGCAATGCTCTCTCCCTGCTCAGCCCTAGAAAGGGGACGTGGGGGCTGTTATGCCGCCAGTGAGGAGCTGACCAGCTGATATTACAACCTTCCCAGCAGAGATAAACAAGTCACCTCAGGTGCGCAATGCAGATCTTGGGAAGAAGCGACGTGGCTCTTCCCAAAGGAATGGTCAGTGCAGCACTTCTCAGTCGCTGTGCTGAGTTTCTTTCCTAGTGAGGTAGTAAGTATTACTTTGGCGTTGCCTTCAACACCCTGATTTTAAAGAAGTTCAGTTTGCGACTACTCACCCGTCTTGCAGAAAATGCCATGTCTTTGTGAATGACCATCTCCACCTCCTCCCCAGCAAGGCAGGGAGAATGGCACATTTCCAGACGTCTGCTTTTCCTCAGATGCTAATGAGAAAGCTGTTTAAGAAGCGTACAGCTAATGGGCTAAAATATGAACGAGGGGAGAGGGCTACTCGACCAGACAGTCACTTTTCAGAAGGGAGAAGAAAACCCTCGCTGAGGTTCAAACGACAGCCCAACTTGGCTAGAACGTGAGAGGAGCCCATTCCTAGTAAGCTGCACTATCCTTTTTGTGATAGGAGACTTAAAATAACCTTAAACCATCTCCAGCTGTGCTTTAGGAAGCTTAGCCTTAGTCTCAATGATGTTAATTCTGAAATATTCCCTTCATGACTAATTCATATTTTTCCTTGATATTTAATCGAATTTGCTGCAGGCTAATCCCTTTAGTTTTTGGCCTGTTGACAAACAAAAATGGCTAGTCCCTGTAATCGTGTTCCTTTTCTCTGTGGATCTATGGATACTTATTATCTCTTTCAAGTATTTTTTGTTTCTTCAACAACTCTTAGAGCATAAAAACATCTGCTACTCTTCCTAGTTAAGAGAGAAGAAGATTCCAGGTGTTCAGAGATGACTGAAGGAGACATTATCAGCAAGAGTTTTCGTAAATGCTACATTCCCCATACATCTATCTGGATGAAATTCTTTTGTGTCTAAGTGCCTTTAATTACCACCTATGGGCTCTTACTGAAATACTTCTCCCTGGGGTGTTTTCCCCCTTGCTCTTCTGGGTAATATATCAGTGTATCTTCTTCACTGATTCTGTTGGCTTTAGTTTAACAGCTATTGCATACTTCATTAATATTTTAAGTAACACATAATAATAATAAATAATAAACTTAATGCTTAATATGACCCTTTCAAATGGCAGTAGGTTTGGTTTTTATCCTGGACTATAATATTCCACAGATCCTTTACAGAGAGTTTCTCAGGGGCTGATATATATGGAAATTTGCTCAAAAAAAAAAAAACACTGGCATGCTACAGCCACCAAGTTTCTGTTGCCTAAGAAGACAATGTCTCTCTGTCATCCTAGAGCAAAGTTTTTATTCTTTTCTTTTGTTTAGAAAATACTCTGAAAATTCAGACTGCAAAAAAGATGGCTCAGTAGTTTTTGCAGCAAGTGGGATGACAGTCCAAATTCCAGCCCAAGTTTTTATAGGCAGCCTTGGGGAGCTATTTTACCCAACCTGCATCTCTCAATTTCACTTCTATAAACTGAAGATAATGTTCCTTTCCCACCTGGGAAATGCACTGATACTAGTGAGATATTTGGATGCTATAAAAGAAGACTTAGGCAAACTTGTGCACAGTCAAATTATAAAAGTCCTAAAAGATAAACAAAATAAATCAGATTTAATATTCTTCCGCTTTTGTTTACCTACCTTCAACACTAGCAATTCCCTGGACTCACTGCTATTCCCCTGTGTTGTCTTCATACCTGAAGCCTTGAGCTGGCCAGATCACTTAAACTCAGGCAAAGCTTTTTCCATGAGCTGCCTCGTGGTAGCTGGTTTAGGCACCCCAGCCACAGCAGTGGCTAGAACAAAAAAGAGGTTCTTGGGACAGATTTCTTTTTGGTTTGGATTAGCATGCACTAAGCAACAAATAATCAATGCAACAAAAATTTAAACCTTTTTTGGCTACATTTTAAAGAAGAAATCATTTGGAGGCTAAAATGGAGAATGAGAAACTTCATCTCAACAGGCTGATTTTTGTAATAAAAAATATTCTGCCTTACAGTAGGAGAAAAGGAGAGGTATTCCCACCTGCTGTATATGATGGCTGCCTGTGTCCTCTAAAGCAGTGACCCACCCCACAGGCCAAATTCTTCTAATCTTGGTCTTGCAGGCATCACCTACACAAAAGTGCCCATATGCTGTACCATATCTTTTTTAAATGAAAAATTGTTAATTGAAGCATGCTACAGGGATATCCGTGAAACCATAAGGAAAAAAGGAAACCATACAAGCTGACCTTAATTTCTAAGCCCTTGTCCCACAAAATTAAGCACATGACTCCAAGGTTTTTTAGATAACTGTGGAGCACTTCAGCAATATAAGGCAAGTTCAGAGAGTAGTGGACACACTGCTCATGCCCTGCACAGTCTCAGTGAGTGTGCACAGGGAATGTTAGAGCCTTCCTGTGAATATGTGTACGCTGTGAATGTACAAGTCTGCCAGGAAGAATATCTGGTACTTGCAAAATTGTGCTTATGTATGCCAAAGGGCTATATCACAGGGCTGGAAATCCCAGGTAAAATAAGCAGTTCCCCAGAGTCTTCCCAAATTTTCCAAGGGAGAAGAAATAATATTTGTGGAAAAATGCACATATATCAACCCTGTTATCAAATATTTTATTTTGATTTCTTCAGCCCCCTGGGCAGCAACCAACTCTACATTACTACACTGAACTGGATGGAATTACTCACATATTGGCATGTAAATAGGTGTCTGCAGAATTCTGAGCCTGCTTTATGATTAAACTTTACTGCCAATGGCAATAAAGATGTAATTAGCATTATTGTAATACTGGCGTCATCTTTTGTCATGTTTTTTTCCCAGTCAGGAATTAGAAAAAGGAAATAAAATGGTGTCAGTCTGCATGAGAAGAGTGCTGGACCTGCAGAGTTATACAGAGCACTGCAAGCATCTTGCTAGTGCAAACAAGAGCAACTCACCATAAAATTAAAGGGACAAACACTATCCACTCAACAGCATAGAACACAATGTTGTTCTTTATTATATTATTTAAAAGGGGCAGATTTACTCGGTCATAAATTAATAATTCAGAAGGTGTAAGAAGGCACAGCCAATTAGCTGCAGTAATTTGCATTTTTATGTTCCTTCATTAGTTTTCTAAGGTTCTTCTCTCCTATTATAGCAATGCAAATGCCATCTTCCAAAAGGTGAATAGCCAACCTGTTTTTTGTTTGCATGGTAATGAAGCCTTTTCAATTATTGAAAGGCCAAACAATTTTATAATTTTTAAGACAAATTTTTGTTGCTATAATATCTCTTCCTTGTGTTGTTTTTCAAGAAACATGCTTTTTAAATGTAATTTATTTTAACCTGAAGCAGGAAGTTTATCAGGTGGCTGATTTTCTGAGGTTCCTAAAATCATGCCTAACTTTAATCATGTGAGTAAATCTCCCGAAGCAAGGTATTAAAATTCTTTCTTAATTCAGAGGCTGACAAATAACTCAATGTATGATGTCTTTGTTTGCAGCATAGGGTCTCTTTATCCTTTGTGCAGGAATGAATTGAGAAGGGTTTAATATATGAATTTGGCTGTTAGTGGAACTTCCCTCTCTTATGCCCCTGTCCCAGATGGCACAAGCACCTTCAAAAGCTTCCTGCAGCCTGCCCCAGGGATCTCCCTTTTGGTCATTACTATCTATGGGCACAGTCTTGCTGAAGTTGACGTCTTTAGCTTCTGAGAAATCCTTCTGAGGCCAGCAAGGTTAAAATCTCCTGCAGGCACAGCTGAAGTCCTGGTCACCAGAGTGCTGCAGGGCAGCTGTTCTTGCTTGGTCTCTGCCTTCCCATGCAGGGCACCAGCAAACCCCACTGGCTTCCCAGAGAGCTGCTCCTAACCTGTAGCTGGCCTGACACGTACTTATTTTTCCATTTTTACTCTGGTATTTTCCTTTCCAAATGCTTTCCATGTGAGGCCATTTCATTTTATTTTTACAATTATTTTATTTTTAATGCGGCCCCTCATTCCAGATGTAGATAGTACATACACACACTCAAGCACACGTATAAGCAAAGTAATGCTGAGGCTGCACCTTTATAAATGTATCTGAGGCAGAGGGTAACCCAGGAGAGCTATACAGCTACTTCAGAGGGCTGGTGGGTACTAATCTCCAAAAAAAAAATACAGGGAAAAAAATTAAAACCTGGAGAGTGAAACAAAGATATGGTATGTTTTCTGAGGCAATCTCTGAAGGGATTTGGGTCTTCAGGTTATCATGAATGCTATCAGTTGGCTGCAGAAGACAGGAAACCTGCCCTTCTCTGTTTACCTCAGCAGAACGCATGCCTTTTGGGGTATTTGGTCTTTCTAGGGGCAACCTGCAGCAGTGCTGTGTGTCCCAAGGAACATGGCACCACTCCCCAGCCCACTGAAATCCATTCCATCCTGTTCCCCAGTCGTTTCAGCCTTTCTTTCTTTTAGCAGAGGTGGTGTTCACAAACTGCACAGATCATCATGGAAATTTTTGTCAGCAAACAACATACCAGAAGGCACAGATTTTGTCATTTCACTGATGGTGCAGAGAGCATGCCTGTAACACAGAGCAAATGACCAGCCATACAAGAAGCAGGGTGTGTTGGTGCGTTTTAGAAGGCTTTCTTCCTTTTTTTGTTAACTTCTTGGTGAAAGCTGTATGTGAAGTCCAGGCTCTGAATCACTTCATGCAGTAAGGACAGGGTGGCAGAGGAATGAATGGCTGAGCCAGCTACATGACTCAAAGGCAAGTGACATTATGCCAGTGGGTATAATGAGGTGAAAATGGTACCAGCAGGTGCAATGAGAAAAGAGAAACAAAATGTCTTGAGCTGATATGTAAATTGAAGTAGAACTGGCCAAAAACAAAATAACCAAAACTTTGCAAACTATTCAAATAAAGAAATCTGAAATTATAAAGGAGAAGATTTTCTAACATCATGGTAGTGGCAGGAATCTCTATCCATGCCCTTACTCCAGCCCCTCCGTTACCTCCTTCCCTGGTCCCCAAGCCCAGCCCCAATATATATCCTGCAAGGGGACAAGGGTGGCCCACAGGCAGGCTGGGGCTGGGGGCTGTATTCCCACAGCAGGACAGAGCCTCCTGACTTGCAGAGTTAATCTATAGCTGCAGTGCTTCGTGCTTTCCTCTTCCTACATGGGCAGAAATTAGGGTCTCTGAACATGCTTATTCGGAGACAAAAGACCAGATTTTGTGATCTAGGTGAATTTCTGTTCTGAATGTCAATCTGAAAAATCAATCTTTTCTTACTTATTGGAGAACCTAAAGATTTCATATCTTATATGTCTGATATTTAAATTAAAAAATTAAAATTATTTGCAAAGCACATTTTAAAAAAATATCACTAAGACCTCATTGCAGATCATCTCAACAGAATAACATGACCATTTCACATTTTTGGCTCAAATATATTAATATTAGAAGGGATCTGTTGATTATTTAATGTGACTTCTCATATCTCACATCTACAGGACTCCTCTAAATTAATTTCTGCATCAAGACCAATAATGCAGCTAAGCCAGAATAAAAACTTATCATGGTTTCAAATCTTGTCTTCAGACAAAGCCCACTTCAGGCTGCAGTAAGTTTTTCCAGTGGTCAGTTCCCTTCTCTGAGGTAAATTACTTCAAGGCTAAATTTCTGTAGTTCCAGGCAATGGATTTTCTAGTCTTTTCCAGAGAAACTAGAAATGCCTTTGTACCATTTTTCTATCCTTTAGTAAGTCAGGAATTTGAACTGTAGTCCCTCATTTTCAGCATATTTTCCAGTCCTTTAAGTTCATCCAGAGTTGCTATCAAATCCTTCTTTCTAAAAAAACCCAAATAATCATGTTTAAAAAGAAAATCAGAAAGAAGACCAAAATCCTTTTCCACAGGGTAGGATGAGCAGTGATGAAGCACGATGGGAGGCTGCTGGACCCCAGCAGGAGCACGTGGGAGGAGCTGTTCAGTGCCTCCTTTTCTCCTCCAGCAGAGGCACAAAGCCCCAGACTCCCCTTGCCAAGGGGTTACAGTCTGTGTAGCACTTTCCCTTTTCCCTCACAGTAAATCTTTTCCTGCATAATGCAAGCTCTCTGCTTTTATTCATATTCTCTTCATTACAGTCCAATGATCATTTTAGCACTTTGGCTGTGGCACACCACAGGAGTTCCACGTGTATCTGATTATCCATCATAAAATCAAATCCCTTTCAGTCCCTATTTCCCAGCATGGAGTCTTTTCCATCCTACAAGTGCAGCTCACACTGTTCCTCACTGCACAGGCTTCCAAAAAAATAACTTGTTCCATTTTGTAAAGAAAGTCAGATTGCTCTGTCATTCACCAGCCTTGTTTATCATTTAATCCTCCACTAGTTTTCGTGGTATAAAAAAACTTCATGGAGAAAATGTCATGTTTTCTTGTCTCATTATAAAAGGTAATGTCTGAGGGAGATGAACTTCGTGAGGACCAAATCCTCACCATGATGGTTCTTCATTTGCAGTTATACCTAAATATACATACATTATATTTTTAATAAAGTTCAAAGGCATTAGGTTGATTTTCTATTCCTTTATTTTCTTAACAAAATGTCTTCTGGCGTGACTGAGAGCATGTCCTTTCAAAAAGTTTATTACATCAACAATACTATCCTGATTGAAAAGAACTTGTAATCTTATCAAAGGATGGGATCAAATTAGTCTGACAAAAATTATTTTTGTGAAACTAATGTTGATAGACATTAATTGTGTTTAAGCAATCTCATCTTCATAGGCCCTTAATTTCCTGAGTTAGTCCTGTTATCATTTTTAAATACTGGTACACATTAAATTTTTCCTAACTTGAAAATTCCCATGTTTCAACACTGTAATCACCAAAACAAAATGCCTACAAGGGTCTTTTGCTAGTTCTTTTAAGACTATCAGACGAAAGTTAATTAGACATGCAGATTTAAAAATGTCTACTTTAAACTAACTGCTGCGTAACTGCTTAGAATTAAAAGGACTGTACCATCATGTCATATGACTGTACCATCTGGCTTTCCCCAAATGCAGACTCCAAGTGAATGAGATTCTGCTTTTCATGAATTCTTGTCAGTTCTGCTGTCATCATACAGTCACAGAGCAACAACATTATCAGGATTCCCAGTACAACTGGGAACTCCTTTCTCTGCCTTTTCATTCCTAGATCTGCTAAACATAGATGTTTGTCTTTAACATTTTGCTTCCACTATCTCCTTCCTAAAATCTAAGAGAGTTGTTATTATTATTGTTACAGCTTTTTTTTTTCATGTTTCGCTATGATTTAGAGAAGTTTTTCATTTTACTTTGGCCCATACCCTTCTTCCCTCAAGTCACTGCAACAACATCAGTCTGAAATGTGCAATTTGGGCATCTAGTAAAATGTTATTCAACAATGGACAACTATTTTTCTCATGTTTCTGTTTACATTTTCTCTAGTTGAATGTCTCAATATTATTTTCAGTTTTATTAAATTGTCCCTTTCAACCCCCTGAGAATATGTATTCTTGGCAGAACTCACAATAAAAATGTAATCGAGACAAAATCAGTTTAATCTATTTTTTCAGTTCTGTGATTAACTCTTCACTTCGTAAGGTCTTGAATAGAGTTCTGCCCCATTAGAAACAATTTTTGTTCACATAGGAAATTGTTATATATAAAATTTTAAAAATTCAAAGGCTGCCTTGAAATCACCTACTTATATCACATTATTCAAACTGATGCAAACCCATAAAAGTATTTGTTCTTGCTACATATTTTAGCTCTGTGGTTGCACAGCCAATTTTCTTATTCTCTAGTGTGTTTGTGCATTTCTAACAGACCAAAGATAGCAAATTCTCTTGTGTTTTGATCCTACAGAATCCTTCTCTTTTTTTATCTGTGACCTGTAATTTGAACTTGAGCAAGGCCACTTTAAAACAGAATCTCTCTCATATGGCTGCATGTTTCATTCAACCTTTTCCAAAAAGACTGTTACAGCCAATAGTTTTAACATTATCAGCATGGGAATCTTCTTATTTGTTTTCAGAATGTCTAGCTTTATGCTAATTATTAAGAAATTTCCACTGTGTATATAGCCCATAATAAATGAAATTCTGTATCTATTAGAATCAAATAAGTTGCAATTAATCTATGTTATTAAATATTCTTAAATTTCACTGTTATGGTTATATTTTCCATAGACAAGGTCAGATAAATAAAGCCAGTGTGAAATGCCAGGAAAAGCAGATATTCCCTGTTTCTCTACGTTTCATTTTCTAACAGTCCTTCCACAGGTTATAATGAGTATGAAGTATGGCTGAGTCTAGACAAATGTGTTAAGGCCTTCTATTAGCAAATTTCTTGGTACAGCTGTCATTATTTTTTCAAGTTGCTATGGAGACATACAAGTTTGAGGCATCACTGTTTCGATGATTTTCCATAGCAGTACTGCTTTGGCTCCAGTGCACACCCAAAACAACCATGAATGTCTTCCAAGATAATTTACATCTAGTTGAACATACTAAAATATCTACACAATTGCCTAGAAAATGGTAGTAAGCAATAAGATGTGAAAAAGGACTGACCTCCTTGCTAAACCTACTGTTAGACAGAAAAAGTTTCATAATTGAGGTTTCAGTAAAATAAAAGTTAAAAATACATAGCTGGAAGAAAATAGGAAAGGCAGAGTACTTTGTCAAAATAATATTTTTCTTCTTTCCCAGTATTTTATATTTTAAACCTTAAGACCAGATCACCCCTTGGAAACCCCAGACTTCTCCGAAGATAAAATACTAGACTTTTTGAGGTATATTTTCTTCCTCTTCACACTTAAACAGAAATAAATATTTTCCCTTTCCTTTTTAGCTGATTGCTGCTTTATGGAATTGTGGAAGTAATACATTTTAAGAATTGTGTAGCTCAATGGCAATAGTGTCAAATGACAAAATTCTAAACTACCTTTATATGGACAAAGCGTGTAACTATTATATGGATGAATAAAGAACTCTCACTGCAGATATGTAAAATATTATGTTCTGAACTTAAAATACTCAGAACCTGATGTGTCTTTCACCAAATGCGCAGAGATATAAGCAGCCAGGAGTAACTAATCATACACCAATGGAAGTCAGAGAAAATACAGGAAGTCGCTCCAGGCTGGAAGTGAGGTAGACCTCACCTCCCAAAAGTGCTGGGCAGGGGCAAAATATACGGAAAAGTTCACTTCCCACCATTTATTTCCACTGATTCTTCTCAGCCTTTTGTTGCAGCCTCCATCCCTTTGCACGATGAACCCAATACAGCCTTCTAGAGAAAAAAAAGAGAGCAGTTCAGGTGAGAACCAAAAGCGAAGTCAATCAAAGCAATTTCTGCCATTGCAGTGATACTTCAGACCATGGTTGAGTAATTCAAATAACTAATTCATTAAACAAAAAGGCCACAGAAACATTACCTCTGTTGAGAAAGAGATCAAGGTTTTCCCCCAACCATTCAGCCCCATGATTTCAATACCCTTGGTGAGCAGCAGCGGAGGAGATGCCCTCACACGGACATGCAGCCCTTGAGTGGGGTTCTAAAGGAGCAAGAGAAGCCCTGTTCCCTCTTATTTCTCATCATCACTAACATCCACACACCTGGCCTGCCTTCCTGCAGCTCTCACGTACTTAAGGCTACAGCTGGATGTTTTTCATACATGTAGCTTTTCTTTTTTCATCAGCTTACTCAAGTCTATTAATAAAAAAAAAGTAATAATAACAATAAAAACCCCTTTCTGTGTTTCTCTTAAGAATTTTATTTCACTGTTTGGAAGAAGCACCAGGAGACACCTGAAATTTTTTAAACATGTTCTGGCTTTTTATTTTCCTAATGTTTCACATTGAAAGTTAATTTTGTTTGCAGGCATTTTGCTGCATTGCTAATATATTTTCCATTAACATACCCCTTTTTAGGCACATGCAGACCACAGGATGCTCATCTAAGAACTTTTTTACAACAAAATTGCTGCATGGTGTGTATAACTTTGAGTTTTCACCTCAGTAACATATCATTTTGTTAGGAAAAAAAAAAAAAGGCGTTTTTCTTCAAAGAGCTTGGACTTTCTGCATGCTAGAGATAATGGCTTATGGCGAGACTACGGTGGGCTGCAAGCCTCTGTGTGGGTTTTGAACTAGTGACTAACCAACTGAGTGGCCAAACTGGTTCTGTGGACACAGATGTGTAAGTTAATTAAATTCTGTGACAAGGAAGCAGAACAGCACTTGCATTTATAACCACGTGGAAAAGTCTTATCAGTGTGTGACATATGGCTTAATTTTTTTCCGAAAATAAGCTTACATGGAATACCTCTATTGCAATGTGAGTGAGCAAAGATGCAAGATTGCAGCACCTGGTGTAAATGGGCACCGTATAGAGTCTGCACAGGATTAGTATACATTGTCATTTCCTTAGTACAGAGTATGTTGGCAACATAGAGCAGAAAATGCAGCAAATAAACCAGCGTGGTTTGACACCATAGATCCGGCACTTTTTGGTGTGGAGAATGAAAACAGTCCGTATTTTAGGGTTAAGGGTGGACTTGTTCCCCTAGTCATTTTACTTGTTTATACATGGACATCACAATGACCAAACTGTGTCAGACCACACATTCATCTATTCTAGTAGCCTAAAATGGTCCCTTTAAATTCATCAAATCACCCTCTAAAGCTGTGATAGTGTGGGAAAATTCTGCTTGCGTAAGTAATGTTTTACTTTGAATAAAAATAGTCTGTGATACATGACAATAATAGCACAGTTAAAGTCTGAAGTATTATCCATTCAAACACTATTAAGAAGAGAAGAGCGGGCTTTTGCTATTTTTTCAGCCTCTCAAAAGAAAAGAAAAATCAACACAGTTATAATATTCAAAACAGTAATAATAATAATTGAAAATAATTCTAGCTTTCTGATTAATTTGTTCCTAGCCCAGGATTATAAAAGCCTTGTACTTAAAAAGTGGATTGCATTTGCAGTTGAGAAAAAGTGTTCTTGTCAAATCTCTTAGGAGGAATGTCCCAGAAATGGACATATGAAAACTTATTTCTGTCCAGCAGCTAAAACTCGTACTATGCAAGAAAATTTTTAATAACTCATGTGACTCTGAATTCATACAAGCAAGTCAGAGGCAGCTGTGAAAAAACACTCCCATTCAGAACCAATCTGAGGCTACGAACTACTATAGACTAATTGCACCCATGCGATTGATCCCTATAGGCACAGATGGGCTCTCCCCTCCCAGACACTGATATGTGTCCCCAAAGGAAACAGGCATAAATTAAATGAGATTAATCAGCCTGTTTCACAGAAAGCTCAGTGAGACTTCCATGCAAAGGGAAATATGCCTTTAGAGCTCTAATCCATCTCAGCCAAGTATGATTAAGAACCATGAAGAAATGGCTAAAACTCTGGGGTAATGATATTTGAGTGAAGGTATCACTCTGCTTGCACACCCTGACTCTTGACTATTTAACTGTGCAATTTTATGTTTGCATAGTACGTTGCAGAAGACCACATACTGACACTGGCTATCAGCAAGGAATATAGCTAGGACCAATGAACAAAAAAATTCTAACTAGCTGCTACAGTTCATTTTGAGTCCATCTCCCGAATATGTGGGACCAGGTTTCATTACAGTTTTCTCAGGAGACACCCGAGAGTCCCTGGGCTTGGAAATGCCGGCCGAGCTCTGCCCAGGATGAGACTGTACCTGTGGGCATTCTGCCTTCTCACAGCTGACCTCCACCAGGAGCAAAGCCCACTGCTGATTGACAGCCAAAATGAGATATCAATCACAACAAATCGTGCAGATCTTCAATCCTTCCCTTTCTTGCAGGGAAAAAAAATGAACAAAATTAACATGAAATTACTAAAACTCCACTGAGATGAACACAATAGTTCCAAGCTCAATAAAAATTGTTCAGAAAGTGGCTTGGGTTTTTTTACCAGCTGACATCTTCATATTAAAATACTGACATCTTCACTTTTGTCAATCTTTTGTTCCATTTTGATTTTTTGTACAGAAAATCACTTACAGAACAATCAGTATAAATGAAAAAAAAAAAAAAAAAGGCTGCCAAAACCCACATAAGATTCTTTTTCAAAACAGGTTTGATATTATTTTTCACTAAATCAGGATCATCCTTTACAATATCTGTCAAAAGAAACTGTAACCAAATTCTCCTCTATTTCAGGATCTGTACAGAAGTAATAAATTCCTAGTGTAATGGTTAGACTTGTTTTATCTTTATTCTAGATTCTCTTCACAGGCAAAAAAAGATGATGAAATACAGACTTCTTCAAACTAAAAGTGCTGGAAAATGCAGATAGACATCTAATGACATGACCAATGACATCCAGATACATAATTCTACAGATAGGGAAAAGATCCTTTTATTCTGTATTTCAGGTCCAGGTAGCACATGATACTGGACCTCACACAGGGCATCCTGAATTGTGTGACATGTTTCAGTTCCCTGTGGTGATGCCATGCACTTAGTAGCATTTATTATTGAGGAGTAAGTGGGGAGCCAGAGGTTGCCTCTTTTGCAGAACGAGAGGTGAAACCAATCTGTCCATTTCTCCCTTGAACCAAGCGGCCACAGCACCTCAGGACAGGCTCTGTCAAAGGCAGCCGTGAAGCAATTCCTGAAGTTGCAACTCAGTGTTAGTTCTTTCGCTCAAGTAGATGATCCTTAGACTATAAAAACCTACTGTTTCCGCCAGCTAATGTAGGAAATCCTTTCCTTTAAGTCAGTGGTGTCTGTGCAGTGAAAGTCTGGATGCAAACACAGCTGATGACTCACTTGGAAAGCTGCTACAGCCACATATAGCAGCACTTGTAATACCGTCCACCTTTTTTTTCTTTGGGAAAAAAAATCCCAACATTTTACGTGCAAAAAAGAAAGCAGATTCTCCTTCATTTATGTTAATAAGTTCTATATTCACTGTTGTCTTTTTCCTGCGCAGTGAATTTTTTTACTTTAAAGGTGAAAGAGTAGGAAGTCATCCTCGTGCTATGAATACCTATTAGATTAAGTGCAAATATAATTCTTACAGTGGATGTGCATTTGGTTTATATTAATTATACCTCTGTACATCTGCCACCCAGTTAGCTCCCAATATAGCCACACAGCTCCAGCAGCTTTACACAACTGAAAGGAGAAAATAAATCATCGCTCTAATGAGAGTTCAAAAATCCATTAAAGAATTTGCTGGAAGAAATATGAAAATAATTCAATCTGGAACAACTCTGGAATAAAAGAGAATATTTCAGTATGTATTGAAACATGACCTAAAAATGCCAGTAAAGCACTCTTCTTTTTTCTATTATTTGAACTGTAAGAAGTCTCTGTACTCTCTAGAGTAAAAGTAAGTTTTCACTCCTGGTAAAATCACAGCATGTGGATTTTTCAGTGTGCTCTATTTTATGTTACTGAACCTCAGTTTTTTAAATTGTCAGTTTCATTTATAAAACATCAGAAACTACTAAAAGAAAGTTCAAAATACCAACATTTGTCCTTCAAATATGAGACCACAAGAGCACTAATTAATTTAGATTAATTAGTCAATCTCTTAGACCAAGGTCTTATCACTTGAGAGAGTGTGCGTACTCTAGGGTATTAGTACAGGTTGTTTCTAGTCAGCTTGGCTTGAGGACAATCTAGAGTGGAGGAAAAGGGAGGGATTTTCTGTGCAAAAAAGAAAGAAAACCTGATAATGCGCATGATAAATCCATATTTTTGCTGTATTTGTGTGCTAACAGCTTGCTCTGAGATTCTGAGTTTACACTAACTGATTACAAATGAGCACACAACTGCAGAAGCTCCAGTTTTCCAGCTGCTATTGTAAAGAAGTCAATTGTCCTACATATGAAGGGCAGCCCCGGATGCGAGAGACACATTGGCATCTCCACTTGTGACTTTCTGAACATTGCACGATGAACAACGGTTTGGGGAATCACTCCCAGCTGTTTGCTTGTTTTCTTTTGTAGAGATAGAAGGTGTGTTTGACACTGCTATGTTATCTCTGTAGCATAGCTGCAAAGCAATTCCAAGAAGCAAGATAAATTAATTTTTAAGAGGTAGCACATTCCTCTGTGTGACACATAGAAAACAAGTCACATTTCAGCTTTAAATTAGCTTACAAAACCTGTCTTTTAGTTATAAAAAGTAAGCTCTTTAACTGCAGAAACACAACAAATTAGGAGGAGGATACAATCACTTCTTAAGGGTTTATAAAATTGCAAGTATGAGTTTGGCATTTGGTTGTTTTGTCACATGTGTCACATGTGTCACATGTGTGATATACAATTTCTGGTCATGCAAAGTAGGTAAGAAATACTGCAACCTAAGCCTGAACTCAAGGAAAGAAACAATTAAACAAAGCATAATGTGGCTGTACAGTAAACCAAATAATCATATCAAAAATTATCACAGAATGGAGATAGGTTCATTGTTTCTAAAATAAGTGCTATTGGTTCACCAGTAATTTCAAATTACTGATATAACTTGATAACATTAAAAAATCCCCCAATGTTCTGTACAGGATATCCAATTGATTTTGTGTTTTCCGTCATTAAACAGAGTGGCTTACTTTTGCACAGATAAGCAGCAGTTTCAGGTGCACAAACAGCAACACATCTGAAAGGAGCCTTATTCTCAAAGGAGTAGCAGCCAGTACGCACTGGAATAGGCAAATATATCCTTTCCAAGTTACCTTCCTTTTCAAAAGAGTTTTGGTTACATCCTGAGATTATCACAAAGGAAAGAGGGACAGATTCCAAAGTCTTGCAGAAACTGTGAGTTCAAGCAATCAGCACATACATTGTTTGATGTTCACATTATAAAAACTTGGAGTGCATGACAGAAACTCACTCTCCAAAAAACCAACAAGAGATCTTCGACTATAAAGCCAAGAATGTGAAATTCATGCTTTGCTTACGTACAGTTACAGCGAGTGTTTTAGCGAACAAAAGCAACTGCTCAGAAGCCAGCTGTGTACATGTTTTTAGCCCTAAAGCAGCTGCTGCATTTGACTGTGCCACTAAGAGAGAAAGAGTCTCCTCCTCTCCCACTGGCCACTATATTAAGTAGGTCGCTGTAATTGCTGCACAGCACTTGGCAGTGGCAGGCATGGTAACAGTTAGCATTAATGAAAGTAGAAACTGTTTTCGCAGTTGCATGTCTCACAGTCTCATGTGTGAAACATGCCACATTTGGTAGACAAACAGGAAGGACATCTACAGCACAGATGACTACGGATTGCGACAGAACAAACGCACCCAGCAAAGAGTGTGTCCATGTGAGCACAGACAGTATCAAAGCTAAGGAATTATGCAGTAAGAAAATATGCAAGTATGATGATTACTGAAATCACTACTTACTTATTTTGTGTTTCAGAGCTCAGTGTTGGACTAATAAAAATTAATAACTTTCAGGGACAGTTTTAATTTAAACATGAATGCCTTAGTGCATGAAAAATAATGTGTCTGTGTGCATGTTTAGATAGATTTTTCCCTACACCTTCATCCGTAGGGAAGGAATGAGTCAGAGAAGCCAGCATATAGCTCTATCTGTACCTGTCTATTCCCAAAATATCACAACAAATATTTAAGGATCTTTTCAACCGACAGAAGTAAAGGTCAGGGTCATAGCAAAGGGCAGTTTGTGGAGGAGGAGATTAGCATTTCTCTAAGTGATTTCTTCTTCCATCTACTTTTTTATATCCTCTGTAAACAGTCCTCTCTAATTTCAAACACATTTTTTGAATTCTGCAGCAAAGTCAGTTCTAAAAAGGTATCGTCCAAAATAAATGTTTTTCTTGGCTCATTCATCAGCTATCCTGTCTTTTCTAGTATAGATATGGGTGGGACAAGGCATATGTGTTTGTGTATAGTCTGTGTATACACAAATATCACTGTAGCCCCTTTTTAGCATTCTGTACCCACACACTACTTACGCAAAGATATTGACTGGAGAGCTTTGTTACTAAGATTTTTTTTTAGTCTCTATTTCATTGAAAAATAATTATTTAATAGATTGATTCGATTAGCATTTATCTGTTTTATCTGACTAGTAGGCTGATGCTAGAAGAAAGTTCCAGGTGCTCAGCTCCTTTACAAAACAGATCTTTATTTTGCATATCCAAACACAGGGCACCTCTCCAGCATCCCACACACACACACTGAATTCTCCTCTTTTAAGCAGCTGTAAACTGTGTGTTAGGTCATCTCTGAATTAATATAGATTGCATCCCCTTTTCATTTATTTTTAAAGATTGCCTTTAGATCAGGACTTGGTAAATGGCTCTGTGGAAGAGTGACCCCTCCACTGCCATGCTCTGCCTTGTCACCATCCAACAATAACCAGCTGCTTCTAAAATAAAACTAAATGCAGTGTTTCCTAAAGGCTGTGACATAGTGTTCCTTTCATTTGTGTTTTAGCAAGCACTTTTCCAGGTTTCAGATGAAATTCCTCTGAAATAGTTTTCTCTCTCTCTGTAAATGTGTGGCCAAAAAGCATAAAGAACTCAATTCTTAATAGTTTTTCAGTTCAGGTCCTCACCTACTATTTTACAAAATGAAGAGAGACAAGGAAAACAGGACCAGTGATCTGACAGCAACTCATAGGCTTCTCATACAGGTATAATTTATTCCCATTCAAGCTGCTGCCACCAGCTGCATTCAGCCTCATCCCTGCCTGGCTTCGAGCATGCTGGCACAGCCACTGACAGGCACTGAGTAAGAGACTGGAGGAGTCAGGGATGCTGAAGAAGACTCCAGAAGCACCAGCCCTGGCCGTCAGCACTCTTGGGGCAGCAATAATCCACCCACCCCACCAGCATACCTAGTGGTGGGGCTGCTCCCCAGACTCCTCGCTGACAGCACCTGTGCCTCTCCCTCACCCCCAATGTAGGCTATGCCCTGCCTGCTCATGTTTCTGAGGGCTCTTGGGGAACACTTCCTTCAGGCCTCCCTCAGTTTTTAGCCCTGTACCACCTTCAACAACAGATCAGTTCTGAGCCCACTGAAAGCTCTAAACAGAATAGTGGAGGCACAGCCCAAGACTGCAAGAAATCTTTCTTCACCCCTTGGACTGCATGTGTGACAAAGTGCATGAACATGCCAAAACAATACCCAGGCTAGAAAAATAAAAAGCAGACTATATCAGCTTAAAATTAAGACATGCAGAGTAGCTTGGGAATTTGTTCCTGATTTCAGGCAAGAAGGTAAGAATTCAGGACTTTCTCTCACAACACAGTTTTTGGAGAGAACTAGAAGGGTAACTATAAAGAGGTAGAAGTCAGTTCTGGAAATGAGTTTCTGTGTTGTTTGGCTGACTTTCAAAGGATCTGATCATTTTAATACTGTATGTATTAAACTGTTCTGTAAATGATGTGTTAAGGCAGTCATGGATTTACTAGAGGTTCTAGGCAGATTAAGGCCACATCTCCCCCACTGGGCACACAAAATCTTAGACAGGCATCATTTAGCTATCATTTCAATCAAGGAAAACACAGTAACTCCTTTCTAGAGCTAAATTAATTATTAATATCAATTGTTGCAGTGCTAGGTGTTGCTTAGCTGCTGCAGCTTTTCCTGGGAGCGCAGCGGGGGCTTCTTGGGACAAGGCAGGGATTCTCTGCCCTCCTGCAGTCCATCTCGGACGCCCCGCACCGCTGCTCCAGCTGCCAGCCTGCAACTTCAGTGATGGCAAAGGAGGTGAGAAGGCTCTCCTCATGGCACTGCAAAGGTCTTTATTCCATGCTGCCTCCCCAAAGCCTGAGGCCAGCACAGGGACTGGCCCCCAAAGGCAGAGGAGAGGAGCTGTTGGCAGGCTGCTCCCAGGGGCAGAGAGAGAGAGAGAGAGTCACATGGCCTGGAGCCTCAGTTTACCGGGGTACCAGAGGGGANTTGTCCTTTTGTTGCATGTAATTTCTGCTATAAGAATGACTCCAGGAATGTGTCATTGCAAATTTTCCATAGCTTTTTCATCTTTGGTTGCCTTGCTGTATGGCCCCACACTTACACTATTCTCTATGGCCTGGAGATATAGCCAGAGGCATTTTGAACACTTCAGGTTCAGATGGAGTGGCCTTTGTGGATGTGGTTTTAGCCCACTGTAAAAATAAAGGCTGAAACCTACTTGTTAGCCACAAATTTTGCTGTTCCATTGAAAGAGGATGGGTTCGAGCTTTTGAGCCTGCAATATCGTGGTTAATAATTTACTGAAGACAACAATCCTGTATCATTCATCAAGCAATTTAGGTAAAAACCAAAACAGTAAATTATCTGCAAAGGTGAAGAGACAGATTACAGGCTATCAATGATCTCCTACAGATGTTGTTAGAGAGTCAAATGGATACACAAAATGAAAAGGCAAAATAGATTCCTCTTTATTGGTCAAGTTCTTAAGAACTTGGTTAGTTTAATTCTATGCTCAAGCATGAAATCTGCCTATGTTAGTAATCAGATTAGCAGGATTTTTTTATTATTTACCTTGAAATATTAAGAAACACATTCTTAGTACCAGGAAAATCCTTTAGAGAGAACAGGACACCTGCATATATGGAAAGGCAGGGTCCTCATGTGCATAGTGGCAGACTGCCATTTGGGAGAACTGTGTCCTTGTCCCAGGTGTATCACTGCTTTGTTGAGTAACCATGGAGAAGTCATTCCCTTGTCTTCTACCACAGCTTCCCCAACAGAAAAGTATGAATAATAATGTCAGGCTTCTTTGGAAAGAACTTTGAAATCTATGGGTGGAGAGCATTGTGTAAGAACAGGGTATTATGGGTAATCTATTTATGGCTTGTTCAGCTGTGTAGATACTGGTCTAAGCTGCCCTACAGCAGTGATCACAATAAACATTACACTCTTGGCAGTTAAAGTACTTCTCTTGTGTTCACTGCCCAAACCCTTGTTCCAATTCCCCTGTCTCCTGCAGCTGACAGGTGAAAGATACATCACAAGTTCTGGCCCATTTTAGAGCTGGGCCTGTCTTTGTAAGTCCTGTGCACCCCAGCGCCCAACCTCCACTGGCTCGGATGCTTCCTCTCTCATTCCCACACTCCATTATGTGACATAATGTCTCACAAGACCCATCCCTTGTAGTGCCACCTGGGCAGTGATCCTCACTACACTACCTGCACCATGCCAGCCAAGGAAAACACCTCTTCCTCCCATTTCCTCCCTCTNGTATTTTCTTGTCTGGAAGCACAGCATCTGATAAGGATGTGCATGACTATAAGCTGCTGACAGCAAATTGGATGAATGCTGGTTTGTGCCGATCTCCAAGCAAGTAGTCACTCTACCTAACTTGGTTCCCCATCCCATGAGGAAAGATTTTCAAAATAAGGAGCATTGTCTAATCCAGTAAGGCTCACAAGCATCACCAAATTAAAGGGTGGTTTGCATATCTGACCATTGTTATATGAATTTGACTGGAGGGGAGGGGACCAGCATTACCCCCAAGGCAACAGTTTCATTAACCATGTGAGAAATCTGCAATGTTAGGATGAAGCCAATCTGGTTTACTTGAAAAATAATTTAAATAATGCAAAGAATAAAGCCTTGAAATTGCCATAGAAAATACTTTGGGGGGCTTAAAACCTATGTAATAATTAGTCACAGTTTCATTAAGTTTCCCCCCAAAGTTTGGTCTCCCTTTTCAACTTCTACCATTCAAATGATACAGCTTAGTCACTACCAATTGAAAATTAATTATAGGTCTGATCTAAAAATTAAATCTTCCATCCTTTCTTTATTAATTCCCAAGGCAATTCCTTTCACTTCTTTTTACCTTAACCTGCTTTCAGCCCTATATCACCGCTGCCTTCAGAACTGTCATTTTACTAACACAGTATTTACGTTAGTTTGATTCATAATACACCATCATAACAGAGTCATTCCTGGTGGTAGGTCTGTGCTGCCCTCCTCCCTATTTTTTTAAATCAAAACAATCCTTTACCATAGCAACTTTTCTTGGCTACCTCCTCATTCCAATAACTTGTGAGCAGCACACACTTGACAACACTGATCAGACCACACTGCCTTTGAGCCAAATTGAAAGGCCACTCCTCTTTGGAACAGTAAATGCAATCCCAAAGTTACAGGATGAAGCTGTTGCAGGTCTCTCAGAAAGCTCATATTCTTTAGAAAGTTACTGAACATTAAAAGTTGGTTGTGCCAAAACTTTCAGAACTTAGAAGTTACTCGAGGGAGCAACTCCTCCCTAAGCCTTTTAATTTATGATAGGAAAGGAAGAGCTATAAAAGCTAACAAACTTTTCATAAAACTGGTAAAGGAAAAAAAGGGTTCAACTCCAGAAAGCATCAGAAAAGGAACAAAAGGTGCCAAAAGTCATGCTGAAACAACTTCTTCCAACAATACTTAAGTTACTGTCAGTTTGACATTAGATTTTTAGGTATATGTGAAAGCAAGAGTCCACTTATAAATAAGGGTTGTTATTTTACCTATCTAATCATAACTTTCACAATTACCCTTTATGTAAAAATATCACAATATTATATTTTCCTTCAAAGGTTTTCTACATAAATTTTCTCAAGACTTAAAGGTACAGATACATAAACTATATATATAAAAATAATTTCAATATTCATACTTATGTTTTCATATTGCAAAATTTTATCAAAGTTAAAGTGCAAGAAAAGGGTCTTTGATTGTTATTGAATGATTTGAAAATGATCGAGAGTTATGAATTATGTTTATACTATCAGAATAAGAAACAGAACTGAGAGTCTCAGTAAGCCATTTCATACTTCCCAATCAGCACATTTTAAATAGTTTTCAATTATTTTTATAGTGAAAAACTAAGATTTTTCAACTTATTTTTGGTCAGAAATGCCATCATTAGTCTCTGATTGCAAACCAACAACGAAAAGAAAAAGACTTTACTTGCCATTAGTGAAGTTGAATGAAGTTAAAAATATTCAAGAATGTAACATTTTGTAGCCAAAAACCTATGGAGATTATTAAAAGTGAGAGATTTTGAAGAGGAAGTAGCTACTATGTAAGCATAATAAACAATATCACATAAATATAGAATCCCATTAAGTGTATGGCTGTAAAAAGTGGTAGGGTTCTTTTATTGGTATAATCTTAGTGATGGCACGCATTCCCTACTTTTCCTGAAAATTACCAAGTTTTTGTAATTCTTTCAAGGTTCAGTTTCTAGTCTTGTTGCCAGAGATTTGCATGCAGAGATAAGACAAGTGATAAGATAAGTGCTGCAGCAGTGGTACATTAATAGTCAAAGGATATGGAGCAGCCGTGCCCCTTCTTTCTAGAGCAACCTAGCTCTTACTGCCCAGGTCTACACCTAAAGCATGTGTTCTCTCCAAGGCCATGAAAAACAAGAGTAGATTCACTTCCACTCCTGAAATGAGCCTTTCTGTCTTTGCTCTTTTTTATAATTTGCCAGGGCATCTCTCCTTAGTGCTTTCCTTACTGAGTCCAGACTTTGCTCTTTCTAACTCTTCATCACCTCAGCTGGCAACTTCAGTTGTTCCATGAAGCTTGTCAGGCTCTTCATGATGTACCTCTCCAATGCCTTCAAATGCAGCCAATACTGACTGTTCTCCTGGTCCAGGAAAGTTTCTGTTCTCCTCTTTACTTCCGCTACTCAGACCCCCACCAACATGTGTGAGAAAGTGTTTCTGCAGGGCTTGTCTGAAAATTCTCCAGGTCTCACTCTTCAACTTCATTTTCCTACCATAAACATGATCTACACTGCTTAGATTTTTTCTTCTTTGTAGCCCATAAATCCACCTCTGCCACTCCATTTGCATTGCTAATGCAGGGCTGCCTATCCACTCTTCTTTGGCAACCTGCATTCTCTCCTATTCCTGAAAGAGAAAAGATTTCTTCTCTCTTCTCATGTCCCAGGGAAAACCTGTTCATTGCATATAGCATAACAAAATTAGGATCAAAGTGTCTTGTTAATGACATTATTTACTGGCAATCATGACCAATATCAATAACAAAACAGATAATACATAACATTAAATACCATGAAATGCTCATTAATACCCATAAGTTTCTAAATTGCCTTCTACAAGTAATCTCAAGAAGGACTATTACCTCGTACACACAATTAAGTACACATTCATGCACACACACTTAGAGTGGTAGGGGGATCACAAGCTCTCCCCTCCTGAGAGCTCAGATACTTGCAGACACCTCCAGAGGGAGATGTGGATGCTGTCACTTCATGAGGACCCATGCTGCACCCTGCAATCCACAATGCGCCCCCTGCCCCTGCTAAAAAAGCACCCCAGAATGGTGGATAGGCACACCATGAGTTGCTGCACCCCACGTCATTAGGCTCTCAGCTGAGTGCAGGCTAAAAAGCAAGCTATTAAAAGCTCTACTTAAACTTTCACAACAGCATCAATCTTATTTTGACTATTTTTTATTCAGCATTGATAATGCATGAATTATTACAACAGACTCATGCTAAGGCTATCAAGTCATGGATGCTTCCTCTGCAGCCTACAGAAGTTACCTTGTCTAATTTTTCCTTAATTCACTGCTTTACATTTTGTACCCTTCTCCCTGTAAAATGTGAGAGTTGCAAGGGACAACAGCAACAGCCAATTTGGATAGCTGCAGTAAGAGAAACAGGCTTCAATCTATAACCCCAAAAGTCTGTGTAAAGACCCAAATCCATCAAATCTGAAACTTGTTAGAAGAATATAGTGCTTGTCAACATTTTTGTGAACTGTTCCAAAATGTGAAAGCTCACTGATGCATTTCAAACTGTTTTAGACATTCCAAGGTTGCTTGGAGTTGTTTTTCTCAGAATGACAATGGAGTATTTTGGAATGAAGCCTGATACATTTTTCATAGGCTGAGAAATTAATAGACTAATTCAGCGAGAGCTTGCTTTGTTTTTGGCAAAACTTATTGTGTTTGCATTCTCTATCCCTTTCTTAGTTTGTGTATATTTCTTGTTTCAAACTAGTAATATATAGTCATTTGAACTCTATGTCATGGAAGTGGTTACATTTTGTCAACGCCCTTGAATCAATCCCCAATTTCATCTTAGTTCCAGCCTCTTCTCTGATCTGAGATATTCTGCATCCTCACAGAACAGTACCTTTCATAAAAACCAAAGGCTTATGCTTCAGGAAAAAAAGCATCTATATTTTACCTTTCCTTGTCTGACATTTTGTCTGAGAAAAAAGTATCACCCTAAATCCTAATTGAGACAGAATTTTATAAAAAAATGAGATATGCCTTTCAGAAATCAAAACTTGCTTGGTAAGCAGCAATTGATTACCAGCTTTAATAACAGAAGATGCTTTAAACCACTAATACTGTTATCAGAAGATTATTTGTGAATCTATTAAAAAAGACCTAAAATTAGGTTTATCCAGAAAACATAAAAGTAATTAGCTATATAATATTCACAGAGACTTAGTTGCAGCACCTCCAGTCGGAAATATTTGCATTATGTTTCTGTACCTTGCTGATTCACAATTTAATTTCAAGCTCCAGAAGAAAGCTTATCTTCTGTCCTGTATCTTATTTCCTCTGCATGATGTCCTAAATTGCACTTAAAGCCTTGCTTCAGAATTTTTCTAAAGAAAGTTACTTCATTTGTTTTGGCACTTTCTCTTTGCAATTTTTTCCAGTTGTCTTCTTGCTTTCATTAATATTTCTTAAAACATGACTCAAAAGGATTCCATCATGCGTTGCAGATGACAAAGAGAGATCATATCCTATCAGATGAACATTTCTACTGATAGAGAGAAAGTATGAATGATCCTGATTTCTTACAAAATTTGGCTGCATCAGGCCTAAAAAAATCAAAAGTCATTAGCTGTCCCCATGACAAGTGCATGTGAAAGATGATGCTATTGAATTAACTAAGTTTCTTCCTCTGGCCAGTTGTGTGCTATCTTGCATATCTACTTAGAGCTCAGAAGTTCAGATTCAACTCAGTGCCAGTGTTCCTTTGTTGTATTGCATGGCATCTGTACAGGGAAAGGACAAGATTTTTTTCCTGCTATTATTCTCATGTTCACAAATATAACTTCCTTTATATTGAAATTAACATTTCTCTAGATGCCTTGGAACAGCTCTACAGCCAGGGTAGACACTGCAGCAGGGCAGACAGGCGACTCACTGCCAGCAAGAGTTCACAGACCTGCAGTCTTTGTGCACACACAGAAGGGCTCTGCACTGCCAGCTTCTGGCTGCTGAAAAGGGATATCCTGGGAACACTCAACTTTCTGAGAAGCAGCATTGTTTACCTGAACATGATCTCTAGGAGTCAAAGAAAGGGTGAAAAATAACAAGCTGCAAAGCTGATCAGAATGTGTGAACCTAAGATTCAAGAGAAGTCCTTTCTTCAGAGTTTTAGTCTTTCTTTTCTCTCAGTATAGTTCCTAGGACCCTTCTCCCTCCTTAGTTTCAGCCCATACAAGAGACATGCAAACATTACATTCTCAGCAGCAGACCCTGGCTCATTCTTCTATTGACTCCTATCAATACCCACCACTACCTCTTACATACTCACAGGAAATCCTCTGTTTTCCTCTGCTTATGCTCCCTGTTGTCCCACTGAGCCATGACAATTACACTTAGACCGAGAAAGGCCTCTAAGATAATCTCCCAGACATGGTGTCTGATCTAGTATCTGATCTCCTAGTCTCAATGAATGGGAAGATTTTACTCACCATCTATTCAGCAACATGTCCACTGTTCCAACTGGTACAATCATTTGAAAGGCAGAAAATCTGGCTGAGATCTTTCAAAATTCCTCATAAAACAACCTCCATTCACTTGATAGATTGAGATGAGATGCTCTACACAGTCAACATTATGTTTGTGGGCTCTGTTTATGGTCTTATTTCAGCAAAAAGAAAAGGAGAACATAATTGAATAGAGAGTTGAAAAGTACCAAAACTTACTATAAAATAATAAGAACTGAACAATTCAGCTTGTGTAATAGTAAACATGTCTATCCTATTAAAAGTCTTAGAAAGAATTAATACAATGATAAATAAGAACAAACTGATGGATACAATTAATTCGTTCTTTGCAAAGACTTTTGAAAACCAAATCTCCTACAAGTGGCTCTCAAGAATACTGGGAAATCATTTGAGAGTGCAGCTACAGCAGAGTTTTAATTCAGACCTTCCCCACTTTCATGGAGCTGCCTCAAAATGCACAAGAAAGTTTCCTTCCAGACAGAGCTATATCAGAGGATGCAGGCATAAAGCAGACCTGTGACACATCAAATGCTACTGTGTACTTAAACTCCAGACTGTATCAGAAGAAATCTAGCTGACTACAAACTCCCAAAATGCATGAGGCATGTACATCAGGGACTCCCAACTGCTTTGCTCTACAGACTTGCTCACCCTGAGATGTTCTGCTGGCTGATTCAGACCTAGTATGAGGCTCACATTTATCCTGTGAAAGTTACCATATCAACATGTCTATCCTAAGTTAGGATGTCCCTTTGGGGCATTAAAAAATCAGCCTTATGTGACTAACCATCTGTCTTTTGGGTGATAAAACTAAATCCCTCAAAGCAACTTACTATACAGGGAGAACTGACTTGTCCCAGGGAATGTACTGTAAGGAAGCTGCTGGTGAGAAAACACTAAGGTGGCTCAGTACACCAGGGGAGTGAAAGGACTTAAAAGGCAGCTAATGGGCACTGGGGCAGATGGTGGGTCTGGAAGAATTTTGAGAGACCCTGGGGTATGAGAGTCAAACTGAGATGGAGCAGTGGACCTTTTTTCAGGTGTCCATAAAACAGGAATTAAATGCTGCTTGTCTTTTGGCAAACTCTCATTTCTTTCTCAGCCACAGAACAGAGGACGAGGAGGAAGAAGAGGAGGGGAAGGAGGCAGGAATTTGTTGTTTATGTAGCAAGCTCTCCTCCTACAAACAGTCCTTGTGCCCTTTGGCATAGGCAAAGCTCTTGGCTCTGCTGCTTCTGGCTTCTTCCTACCCTGCCTGAGCAGCAAGTTGGCCCTGTCTGTCTTGAATGATACACCCAAAGAACAAGGGTCTTCTCTGGTGCACCAGCTTACAAGCTGCCTTGCCAGGCCTCTTGACTAGGCTCCAATGGTGCCTGTTACGACTCCCCTCTGCCTGCAGCCATATCCTCAACAGCCTGTAGTTCTAACACTATGATGAGGCTAATTGAGAGTGTCAGAGATGACAAGTGTCCTGAGATAGTTCACTGCAATGCGATCATATCTAGAATCTAGTCTAAATGATAGAAGCTGAGAAAAATGTAAGCAAGGTCAACAAGCACACCAAGTGCCCTTGATACCAGGCTCTTATTCTCCTATTAAGAAGTTCCAAAAGTTCTCTAATTGTTATCCTTGCATTTCTTTGGCACTCAAATCCATACACTTAAAATACATCTCTCTTCAGCCATTCTCAGCAAAAAAAAACATGTCCTCAAGACTGTAGTCTTACCTTGAATATTTCACTGGTATTTCACTGTGCTTTGGGTATCACTTATCTGGCAATGCATCCTGGCCAGCAATCTAAAAAGGGAATTCCAGGTAGTGTTTACATTGGCACTTTCCTGCAGCTCTCTCTTTCCCCTCTGATACAGCTTCTCTGTGTCCAGCATCAAATTACCATGTCGTTTTTTCTACTGCCATATTGTATTGCAGCCATAAGAATTTGCTATCTACATTTAGGCCTGTTCCAATATTCCCTTAGAAGCCAATATTAATAATAATAATAATAATCATACTTTTCAATATTAATTCTCCATAAAAGATTTCACTAACTGCCTACATGTGCTTTGGATCTCAGCCTTGTGACTCTATGCTTATTCATAGAAAATATTTTACATAAACTCAGTCTCACTGCTTAGAGAGAAAGACAGCAGTTCAAACAGATCTGTGAAAAACAAGAGAACTAACTTGTTTTGATGAGACCAACCAAGAAGCTTGGCTGAATGTCCTACATCAGAATCTCCGGCAGAGCTCCTCCACTTTGAGGTACTCAAATCAGTTACTTTTTGTTTATTGACTATCTTGATAAACCAAGGTTTATTTCCAGGGGTAGTTATTTCAGTAGGGTTGCTTCCGTGAAAACAAAGGCAGAACTTGCATCTAGTGTGCTGTGCTAGGTTCCCACACACTCTCTCTCTTGCTTCCTCTCTATTTTTAATGTCTCCTCTTGCTGCCTTTTCACTGAAGAAGCATAGTCAATTGCAAGATAGCTTGCTCGCATTTTTAAAAAGCTGGCTGGTCTCCAAGATTTCTCATTTTCAGTTACCTGGAACATTGTTTTAACAGGAATGACTTGTATTTACTGGTAGGCAACCTGATAATTTCATTCTCCACAGGAATTTCAGGATGCCTACATTAATGGTATAAGCATGGGGAAAAAAAGGTATTCTGAATGAGAAACCTAGTGTTTACAAAAGCAGTGTTTGATACTTCAGGGTGGAATTTGGTTTCATTCCCCAGCATGTTAAATCATAACTAGGCATGTGTGATTTAATACAGCAGAGAGATTTCCTGATTTGTTTTTAATTGCCAGTATACACAGACTGCATTTTCAGCATGAGTTATTTTTATTTGAGATGAAAGAAAATGGGAGCAATAACAAAGCCTTCATGAGAAAATACTTTTCTGTAGCATATCATATTGACTCTGTCTTGCAAAATGTGAGTTTCAAGAAATGTCATGATGCCCAGAAAAGGAAAGTAACTGCCTGATGTCCCAGATTAAGAAAGGATTCAAGCACAGCTCTAAATTCAATGGGACTTAAATACAGGCTTTGTTTAAGCACCTAACTCAAACTCTTCATAAATCAGGATGGTTTATTATATATACACATATACATAGTATGTATATTTATTAATCACTGTTCATTGTAATGAATTCACAAATAAGAGAGCTACGTGTAACATATACCTAACATGGTTCCCATGACATGTGTAAACCTGTTTTATTCTGTAAATGCCCTACGGCTGAAAGTAGCTTGTTAGGAAGAGAATTGGCATTTGTTCATTCTCAGCCCTTCATCTGTATTAAAAGATTCACATCCTACTGTAACATTTTCATTTACAACCCCTTCAGGCCAATAAAAAGCATAATCATTTTCCTCCCCAGTAACTGCATGGACATCAGCTTTAATTTCAGCACACTTTTCTCTTCCTAAACCTTTTTGTCTGGTAACAGCTGGTCAATATATTTCTTCATTATGCCCCTTTTTCCAAAAACAGCTATGCCATGCTCCCAGTAATATACCTTCTTGACAACACCTTTTTCCTAATTGTTTCATCTTCTGTAATTTTATGTACATCCTACTGATGGATGCAGAATGTCTGGGAGGCATATATTATAGACTCTATTTCCTTCACCAGATTCATCCAGTTTCTGTGCAAAATACATGCTATCTGTAACAAATCATAAAGTCTAGAAGGCCTTTGAATAAAGTTGCCAAGTTGCCAGTACGGTGGACTTTGATACAGTTTGTATTTGCAAATTAAATCCTGTTTAATTTTCCCCAGAGCCTTTTCAAATGTATGTACAAAAGCCTCATTTATCCATTTGATCCTAGGAGATAAGCAGTTCTAACATGCTTTAGTGAATGTGTCTGAAATTGTTTCAAAACAATTGTGGGCTGTTATCAAACAACTTCTTCAGATAATCCAGAAACAATCAATAAACTCCGTGAGTTTTTGATACTCTGGCCAGTCAACAAAGCTATGTGCTGGGAGGAGCACCAGCTATAGCTACCTACATGACTGATTATTAATCTCTGTGAAATCTGGATAAATTCTATCTCATTTACGTGTCCTGCTACAAAGTGAAGGATTTCAATCCCATTCATTTTCTGTCACTTCACCATCCAGAGCAGTTGTTAGTTACAAATAGCATTCTCAGGAAGCAGCGTATTTATGGGGCTGCTCTTTCAAAAGCCTACTTATTCAAAGTAATTCTGCATACTAACCCATGACACTCTTTCAGTGCCCTCTCTTCCATGCTTTAGGAGTACTTGAACTCTTCCAGTTCTAGACATAAGAACTCTGGTATGTTTGTTAAAAGAAATATTGCGCTGCTAGCATGTTGGGCATATTAACACTGGGTAGAACCTACTACCTATTGCCATCCTTATCAATGACCTTTTTCCTTGCTCATGACAAATCAGAGATGATGTTTAAATTAAGGCAAACAAGAAAAATTAATTTTCCATGAAAGTGCTAAAAGACTGTCCCATAGCTTAACCTGATGGGTCAAACACTCTCACTGCTCAAATCCCCAACAGAGAAAAAAATATTCTTTTACAATTAAGAAAAAGGTAATAAAATCATGCAGGCCAAAAATATACAAGTAGTACTAGTAATTTTGGTTCCAGTTTCACATAGCTCTTTGGGACATACTTAATTTGTCTGGTTTTCTGAATCAGAGTCCTAATTAAGATGTTCTTAATCACCTCTTTCATTTAGTGAAGGAAAATTATTTTACGACCAAATCAACTGGAGATTTTATCTAAAGAACTAATAAAAATTATGAAACTGAGTGGTTGGTGAAAAACATGTATCTAAACTTTAAATCATTTCAGAAACACATGCTAATAGATAATTATTATTTAAATATTACATTACCTAAAACCCCCTACCCTCTTCCTACCTTCCCCTCTGGTCAGCCACCATTAGCGTAATTGGCTAATTTTCTAAATGCATCCTCCTTATGAGGACTCTAAAGGCAGATGATCTGAAGGAGTAGAGCATGAGTGGCTCTCCAAATAATTTCAAGGGAAGCTCTCCATAATCACAGAGCAGCAGAGGATGAAGCTCGGTGACTTCCGTACCAGAGGCTGACAAATGCAAGCTCTGTGGGGAGAGAAGGTGGCTGCTGCAGGGACTGTCTAAGGAACCAGGAACTCTTAAGGACCTGTAAAGTAAGGACAAAAAGCATGGGAAGCCAGAGGCAGTATCTAGTTCAGCCGGGAAGCTGAGGTGGTCCTTGCAACCTGATTGTTACTGAATCATCAGAGTTCAGGCTGAAAGCCTTCTGTGCAGCCTTTGCAGGCCTGATGAGAGTGTTGTGCTTTCTTCCTCTTCTGTGAGGAGAAACAAGTTACATCTCCTCCTCTTTACTGTGTATAAAGAAAATGTTGAGGAATGGTATAAAAATCTCAGGGCAGTTCTTTTGATTATAGTGTTCATGACAGCTGATGTCTGTCAGGGCCCTGAATGCACTCAGGGGTTCTGCAGCCGATCTCATGCCCCATCCCTGGGGCTTGGCTGCCTGTACCTAAGGACAGCTATGTTTTGGTGCAGTGGTGTCACTTTGGTCAGACTCTTGGGAAGGAGCTGTGAGAGGCCTCCATGGGGCCTCCATTCCCCGTCTTGTGAGATGCCTTCAAGCTTAGGCCCTTGCTCCTAGTTGTTGCTTTAGAGGTGTCTGTTCTATGAATATTTGTGCCTGGATCCCAAAATCCTCTTCTCAATACTGAAGACAGCTAAAACATCCAATAGATCTTTCTACCTGCTTTTAAGACAAGTCTCCAGGTGCAGTAGCTAGATTAAGGAGAATGCTCGGACTGAGGGCTCATCTCCACGTGAATTGAGAATTTCTTGACCTCTAGCTAGTAGTTAACACAAATCCCTCCAAACGAGACTCAAAGCATTTCTGTCTGTGGAGAAAGGTGTGGAAAGACATAAGGCTAGGCACCATACTTATTGGAGTCATGAGGGAGAAAGGAGACCATAAAAGCAAGAACCTCTCAGGTTTGCTTTCTGGATTTGTTTTATTCACTTCATCCAAAACATAAGTCAATATATATTTTCATTCCTTGGCAGGGTATTAGATGTGTGGTAGACGCAAACATAGACACAATACCTGTTTGTGTAACAGCCCACTCAGAGCTGAGTAGCTACCTCTCAACATGCACAGTCCCCTCACCCCCATTTTCCAGCTCTTTGATCCCTGAAAATATTTACTTTACTCTGAAAGCCAAAACCTCCTTCTACCCAACTAAACTAACAGCTGCACAAACTTCTGAAAAACAGCTCCAAAGTCTTTTTCTACCAAAAAAAAAAAGAAAAAAAAAAAGGAAAAAAAAAAGATAAAAAAGCCCAACCTGATCTATTTGGTAAGAATTATTCTCTATAAACTTGTTCTCTCTGTTTATGGATCTATTCCCTTCTGGAAATATAGGTTGCATCTGCTTGCTTGGTTGTAAAGGGCTTCTGTGTGATGAATCATTCGCATATATGCCTGTCCTGCACATGAACTGCCTTGCAGAGATGTATCAAAAATTGGCTTAACTCTTTGGAGCAGCAGCTACAAGTTTGGGTCTGACTGGGAGCTTCTCAACGCTTTATACTTTGGTCTGTATTGTAATTTTTGTTATTTGAAAGTATATTTTTGAACTACTAGAGAGAAAAGGAACAGAAAATGGAAAAAGCAATCACTAAATATGTGAAATGGCACATTTAAGTTAGCAAACTGGCTCCAAATAACTAAGAGTAAAATTAGGGTGGTCAGTGCTTTCTGAGCATAAGTGCCCATGTCCATCAAACTGTCTTAGGCCCAGATGCCTGAAAACAAGAGTGTGTTAGCTCAGTATGAAAAAAAAAAAAAAATCCCTGAAATGGCCAAGAGATTGACTAAAAGCCTCTATATTTTGCAGTAGACAAAAAGGAAAAGAAAACAAAGATGTGTCAGGAAACATGGAGGAGAATTGGCAGGAGGGGTGGTTATTTTTGGTGGTTACAAAAGAATTCCTGCTACCAATTTACACGTCGAATTTACTAACATGAATATAAAGCATTCATGCAGTTTCATCTGCCATGTACACCATGTGGCTGTGCTGTCAATTTTGTCTACGGCAGGGATTAGACTGGGACGCCTCCACAAGCAGCACTGATCTCTCACTCACACAAAGCAGCATGCAGCTTACTATCAATAGTCAAGCAAACCATGTTTTACCCCTATTTATCACAGCATGGTTCAGCCAGGAATTGCAGGTTTCAACAAAAAATGAATAAAAAATGAATACTTTCACCAGTAAACAATACAAACTTGAGATGCCCTTCACCGGTCCCAAAATATCTTGTTTTCCTGGACCACATCCATAGCCTGTATGTCAATGGTAGCTGTAGTCTAGCTGAAGTGACTCAGATTCAAAGCACGAAGTGGGGGGTTTAACACAGGAATTTATACTGAACCTACGATTACTTCATTTTCACATAAACTTGAGGCATTCTGGGCGTAGCTCGGAGCCAGCTCTGATCGCGTTCGCGGCACCGCGCTCCCTAACGCACCCCGGGGGACACAGATTTTAAATGCAGGGCATTACCCCGTGCTTCGAGACACTTTGCTACGAGGAGCCTAGTAAAATCCAGCGGGGCTGGTGGAAAAATCCCGAAGTTGCTGGCTGGCCGGGCAGGCGGGGCTCGGCTTCCCACCCAGCTAAACAAACGGCTGATAAGGCGGCGCGGGCGGCAGCGCGGAGCTCGGAGCGGGGCCGCGGCTCTCCCAAGGTCAGCTATTTAGGGACAATAACAGGAACACGCGGCGGCCGCGGCGCTGCCCCGCCCCGCCCTGCGCTGCCCGCCGGGCCCGCTCCGCCACCTGGCGGCACCGGCCCGGGCCCGAACCCGAACCCGAACCCGAACCCGAACCCGAACCCGAACCCGAACCCGAGCCCGCCGCCGCCAGGAGGGCGAGCTCCCATTCTGCAGGCGTGGAAGCGCTGGGCAGGCGTGCCCAGCGCCTGCCTGCAGCCTGAGGGACGTGCCTGCCGAGGCCTCTCTGCCCTCAGGGTGCCCTCAAGTCCGGTGTCTCCACAGTTTGCCTGACGGTCCCATGTCTTCTTTCTTGCGAAGAAATGGTGGGTTTGGAGGAATTTTCACAAGCACAGTAGTTGGCTTCAAAGAAGATGGACAATCCAGTTAAATACCTCGGTGCTGCATCCTTTTTATCGCAGTAGGTCTGTTGTACTAAATGTTTTGGGTTTGCGACACCCCCCCCTATAGCCCATGCACACTTTACTCCCATGTAGGGTGTACTTGGAGTTCGTGCTAGTCCAATGTCCCTTAAGTTACACTGGCTTCTCTGGCCTGTGACCTCAAATCACAGGGGCTTACTATATTGTACCAACAGTTTGTCTTTGTGGTAGGGAAAGCCCCTCCATGATCCATGAGCGAACATATGCTCAGACTCAAATGTGAGTAATTCTTCTTAGCAAGAAAAACTTTGCATTTCCTGGTGAACAGGATAAGCAGAGTGTTTAAATATACTTGTTTCAAAGAACTCTGCTAATTCTTCTGAATAAATAATTTCAGAGAATAAGAGCAGTAACAATCTATTCATTTTAGTATCAAAATAGCAAGAATGTATTTTAAACCAACTATTTTTTCTGTCCCAGGAAACAGCCTGCCTACCTCCTTTTTTTAATACTATTTTTATACTCCTGGTGGCCTGGATTCAGGATGGAGTTAATATTTTTCTCCATGACGCAGTAGGCAGAACATGCTGAAACTTTATGAACCCAGAAGCGTGTTCTCTATGATAAACAAAAACAAACTAAAAAAAAATCTCTTAAGAACTCTCCAGCTCGTATGGCTTTAACCATCTGGCACACAGTCCTGGCACACTGTAAATCTTTGCAAGTGGTATCTCCTTTACAGACCCTAATACATAAAACCCATATGCCAGTGGCTTGTAGAGGCCACCCCCTCAAGTTGCAGTCATCACATTATAGCGGTGTGAGATCTTCTATGAAGCCAAAGCTTTTATGGTATTTCAGATGGTAAAAAAAAAAAATCCATTGCCTCCAAACTGTAACAGTATGAACATTGACAGTGAGGCAACTTTCAGTCATGATGCCTTTCTTTAGAAATGTCACCAATCACACTCAACACAGGGAGCTGGGAGTTGAGCAAAGGCAAAACCAGAGAGGGGGATTGAATGTTGAGTGCTTTAAAGATAATTCCAGGGTTATCTCTGGAAAAAATTAAAACAACTCACATTGAGACATTTAGTAATACAAGATACTGAGGTTACATTTGATGAATACCAACCCTAATGACAAATATACTCTGTGTAAATCTGAGCTCCATGACTTTTGGCAAGGATATTTGCCAGCAGCTCAAAAGTCCTGGCACAGAATATCCACATGCCCATAAATTTCTGCAGGCACAAATACATCTGTTAAATCATTCCTTCATGCTTCCCTTCAATATATAAAATCCTAAGTGTTGAGCACTTCATCGCCAAGCTGTCATAGGCCATCCCTGACCTCCGCAGCACAAAGGGAGTGGAGCACTGAGGGAGCTCAGAGTAGGTTCCCTGGAGCAGTATGTCTTCATCCCCAGCAACTGAAAGGACACTGAGAAGCAGACAGCCCTTAAAAAGTTAGACTGCTCTGAATGAGGGCTGTCCTTGTGATTTTGACTACTAGATTTTGATGCCAGAAGGCATAATCAGGTCTAACCCTATGAATAATACACATGTGGTAATGGATCCAGCCTATCTCCTCTCCGTACTCAGGATCTTTTTGATCTGCTAAAATGAAGCTAATGAAAATAAGGGATGTCTACATCTTCCCCAGACATTGTTTGCTTTCTGTGAGGAGCTGTCACCATTTCTTACCTGAACTGGGGAAGCAGTAGAACTGTAGTATGATGAACACAGATTATTTAATCATTTACTTCATACATGGAGATATTTTTCTCAAATGTTGATGTCACATAGCAACTCGTTCTGATGGCATCACAGATGAAGGAACATCCTGTTAGATTGCTGATGCTGCTTCTGGATTATTACAGAAAGTGTGTGTTGAGCAAGGGGGCTGCTATGCACAGCATCAACCTGCTGTCTGTACGCACACAGAGGGCTGCACAGCTTAAGGAGCATGTTTAGGGTGAGGTATAATAAGAAAATAAGAACCTAATCTGGAAAAACAGTGTTTCTTCTCTAATCATGCATCCACTTAAAATCTGCAATTAGTTGTATTTTTGTTCTTCGATGATTAGATAACTTGATCTCTCCTTTGTATAAATATAAAATGTTATTAGAATTCCTACCATAATTATACCAACAGCAACTTCCACAGTCATTCATGGCCCTTTTCTTTTACTAAGGGCTGTACCAAGAGAAGTGAAAGAAAGCCACTTCTTCATGTGACATCCAGTGACTTTCATCCCAAAGTGCATTCTTCATTGCTCACAATTTTCAAGTAGAGAAACTCTATCAACATTCTGGTATTGTTGTAATATTTTTATTGAAAGGATTAAGAGATTTTAAAATAGGTAAAGAAATTTTTAATTTGATAAAACATTAACATTTGTCTGGTTGCAAATGTAATACTAGAGCAATAATAAAAGGCTTAGAGTATGATTATGGTATATTATTTTTATATGCTCAAATTAATAATTGCTAATCTATTATAATAATTTTTTCTTCTTACCATAGCAGCCACAGCCTCTGTCATAGCTAAGATTTCTCTGTAGTAAGTACTGTACCTTAGAAAAAAAGTGGAAAAAAATAACCCATTCCCCAAAGCCTTTACATTTAAGGGTACATTCAGTAAGTCCCTTGTAGTAGGGGCTACAAACAGGGAAGTTCAAGAAACAGTAAAGCCAGTTTGATCAACATGATGGATTGACAGCCTTTGACAGAATCTGGCTGCTTTCAAGGATTTGCAGGAAATTTTGCCCACGAGACTTTTAAGGAAATGTTTACAGGCAGATGACATGGTAACTTTGCATAGGTTCACAGGGAGAACCCATGGCCTTCTCACTATGTGAAAAGCAAACTCAGAAAGGCATATTCCAAAATGTTAACAGGTGGATGATAGATGCTAGAATCTTAACGTGACAGGAAGCGGAGGCAAGATTTTAAACCTGATCTAAAGAGATGAGTGGGAGAAATGATACGGGAGGAAGCCTGAGTGGGAAGAGCAGGATGCTGCTCTGTAGGGTTGAAGGACGGGGAGGCCATGTGTTGATGCACAGGAATGGATGAGTCTGTCAAAGAGAAGAAAGAGAAAACCAGTCTTTGCAGCAGAATTTTCAATGAATCTCCTTCCTTTTGTCAAGCTTAGAGGGGAGAAAAGAAGTAAATATTAGTAAATATTAAAAACAAGGATAGTTTTGAGATGGAGCAGGTGTCTGACAGGGTAAAAGAAATGGCATATTCAGAGGCACTATAATGGAAGCATTTGTGGATTTAATCACAGCACTACAGCACTATAGCTCAGTTGCAGAGACGCCTGAGAGGTATCAGAGGCATGTGTGATGTTGAAGAAAATGGTGCTACTTATTGTCTAGGACAGACATTCTGGGTAAGGATGGAGAATTACCTCTGAGCCTGAATATGAGAAGGTTGTAAGAGGTTTTGTTGGGAGCATGATAAGTAGAATCTCTTTTGCTATTAAGCATTGAACTATGAGTTCTGATGTTAATAGGAAAGTATACGTATCAATATAAGTCTTGACAGTAATATCTACCACTGATATAAAAAGCAGCACCATCGTAAAGTGAGTGATTGAAAACAGGGACTATAGCTGAGGAAGTAAGAGAAGGTAAATATGATTCTGGAACTTATGTTCAACAGATGTAGCAGAGACTACAGTGAAAAAATGTTCTATATGTCCCCTGTCAAGCAAGAAAAGTGATTAAAAGCCCGAGTCAGAGTTGGCTGAGAAATTTCATATCATCAGCGTTTCTATTGAAGTGAGGAAACCAAAGCCTGTCCATATCATATTTTTTAGACATCTTGGTGGAGATCAGTTTCATGATGAATTTAAGCTGATCTAAAAACAGCCTGATGCTGAGATGCATGGTCCAGCTTTCACCACATTTCTGCTGCTTCTTTTCTATTACCAAAGTAAATCAATTTAAAGTTATCCCTGGAAGAATATCATGAGTTTTAAGCAACATCAATGCATTGATCTGACCTCCCTGAGACTGAACAAGTCACTGTGGCTGATGCAAGGGATGGGCAGAAACAATCAGTTCTAGGTGGGATGGAGAGGGAAAAGACAGGACTGCTCTTTTCCAGGGCAACAGTATTGGAACAATTTTAAAACAGAGGTACCAAATTCAAAGCTGGTGTCAAATTTAGGTGCTCTGAATTATGATTAGGAGTATCTAGGTTTCTTAGCCTTCGTGCATTTCTGTCCTCTCTTAAACAGTTTTACAGTAAAGGAAAACAAATTTCAATATAAAAGACCAATGATTAAAAAAATTACATATCCCATAAATGGCCATTTTTCATGGAAATTTTCTTTTCCATAGATTTTCTTCCACATTTTTCGTTCATTTTAGTCCTTACATTCCACTGAAACGTATCCTTATTTTACGTTGATTTCATAGTTCAGATTGGGGATTCAAAGCCTGTAGCAAATTTTTACTTTTGAGTAATTTGTCTATTCTTGCTGTATTTTCAGATTTAGCAAAATACAGAAACTTAGTCTGAACAGTTGAATTTGCTTTCTGTTTTTTCAAAGTATCATTAAATATGTAAGAAGTTGTTCATATCTTGTGTATTCTGGTTTTTGTTTCATCATTGGTGTTTTTACCCATAAATAGCTTTGAGTGTGTGCCTAATGCAGTGATCACACAAAAAACAAGAGACAAAAACAAACCAACAAAAAAAAAAATCGTGTGAGGATATTGTTGCAAAAACTCAACAATTATTCAATCACCCACAGCCCCAGCATGTACTTTCTGGGTGTATTTAGCAATTAAAATTTGGGACATTCATGTTTGCTGAACTTAAAAACTGGAGGCTTGAGCCCATGGAAATAGACTTTAGACCATTCATTATTTTAATACCCACTTGCATGCTCATCCTATCAGGTAACATGAATAACGTGTGACTTATAATGCTTACTCAATTAAGCATACCAGTTCATATTTTAAATATCTAATAATGATACTTGAGCAAATTATAATTGAATTTTAAAAAGCACTGAATGCATTCCCATTGCGGGTAATTTGAGGACCACACTCTTATTTGTTTTGGATAAATCTCAAGAACAAAAAATTACATTTGTCATTTGAATTAAATGTTTATCTCCATCAAAATGACACAGAGCTGATTTTAGTTATATCCATAGATGCCAGTGAGAAACAGCATTTCCTTTTAAACATATTTTATCAGCTTTGATTTGCTGTCCAATCTTAATTACTTTTCCTCTTCTGTTTCCCCCTCATTTACTGGTACATTTCTATTTTTAACTATTTGTATCTGAAGTATGTTGCCCATAGTTTGCATTTTGATTTTATACCAACAGGCTATTTTTTGTATATTTCATATCGACATGTCTTAACCCTATGAAGGTTTCATGAGAACGATGACATCATAAAAAAGCTATCTAAATTTAGTAATAGGAAACCAAGTGGGGAAAAAAAATGAAGAAAAGTAAACAAGGGCTTCTATTGCAGTAATTGCCATGAAGAGTTTGCAACATATCCATTCTTAATGAAACAATATGCCTAACAATGTTCTAATGACACAAGCGTACACAATATCTTTCCTATTTTAGGAGCCCACGCAATATCTAAAAAAAACATGTTCAGAAATCAAACAGATTATGTAATTCTAAAGTATGCAATTATAAAGGAAGACAAAATAAAAAGTGCTGAAACAATTCAAACTTACAACAAAATTTATTAACGCAATTAATATATTCAGACAGTACAAGCAACATTGTTGTGAATTCTGAGCAGAATGAGAACTATTAAAGAGGCAAAACCAAAAAGGCAGGATCGTTCTTGTCATGAACTGAAAACAGGCACAGATGCATCTCTGGCTTTGCCTTTGCTGTTGTGATTCTTTTAGTGGTTCTGTTAGAGAGACTGTTAGACAGTCAGTTATAACTTCTGCCCTGTTTTATTTGGGAGCCTAGCATATTTCAGAATATCCTGTAACCCATTTTCAGAGGCTGATATTAATCCTTAAAGGCCTCTGGTTCAGGAAAGTTAACTTTAAGCATGTCCTTAATCACTTTCCTGAATCAAGACCTAGAAAATCAACTTTGTTAGTGCAATTTTTAATAGATTTTGTTGGCAGGGAAATTTTTATCATATTAGTATATTCAATCCACCTTGATGCCCTTATCCTTTTTAATAATTTGATAATTGATATTTAATAATTTAATAATTTTAATAATTGATATTCTCATCTGACATTTTTATAATCTTACATTAAGCATGAAGATTTCCTGTTGGAGGTGTAAAAAAGCCCTTCCTTCTGACATGGGAAGGGAAACACCTCAACACTATGTTTGCTGAAACTATGCTGATTCTGCTTTGACATTCACCAAAGATAATGAGATACAGTTACCTACTTATTTCTTATCACTTTTGTTATTACTGAGGTTGAAGTACTTTTTCCTCCTATAAATCATGTGCATATTTACATGAAATCAATAGCTAAAAAAAAAACAAAACAAAAAACAAACCTAAGCCTTTTTTATTTTCAAAGGACATTCATTTTTATGTAAAGCTCATGAGGTGATTCTTGGGGCTTTCGTGTGCAGGGCCAGCAGTTGGACTTCAATAGTCCTTGTGTGTCCCTTCCAACTCAGAATATTCTGGTTCTGTACTACTTGACCCACTCTATTAGACTAAGATGATCTATCTATCAATACAATTAGCTATTGATCTATTATCAATACAATTATCTAATGGCAGGGTGACATGCTAGGGTATAGAACAGCTATCCCATGATACGGGAAGTTGTTTAATCAGTGTCTGTATTATTTGAAAAGAATAGAAGTTCACCAAAATATAAAGTAATCTGACAAAATCCTCTCTCTGGTCTCTGAGATTCTGATAACTTTATAATTTTCAATGCTTCAAAATTTAAGAAAAAATTACATCCTTTCAACAATACATGAGGAATATACTTCTCTTTTTACTGAAATTCTTGCCTGTCAAACTTTGTAAAAAGCAGCAAATCCTCATTCCCCATCCAGAGCATCTGTTGCTAAATTTGGCTCTTTTCTACTTACTCAAATGTGAGAAATATTTCTAGAGGCCTACATTTTATAGAACTGACATGCCAAAAGTTCACTGACCACACTGTCTTCATAATAGCTTTGTTTGCTAGTTAGTTGTTTCTGAGTGCACTTATTCAAAAGGATTTTGAAGCTGCTGATGTGTTGTATTTGGTTCTTTTGAAACGCTGAAAACAGTGTCTTATTATGTTTAGATTTTAGCTTACCTTTGTAACCAGTTCTAATTGTTTCATTTACTCATGCTCTTTTAAGGTGGACAGCAGAAAAAAATCCTCTCTTTTCAAATCACTTGAAGATTACCCTTCAGTCAACCGTCATAACATCAAATTAGTAAATAAATAGCTTTTTCATTGAAACTAAAATTACAGCTGTCAGATTAATGTACCCAGATGAAACAAGATTTCAAGGCTTGGCCAAGGTTTCCCTGCCCAGCCTTGGACAGGACTCTCCATCTTCTTGCAATTAAGTTTACCCAATGTAAAATGGAAAAAAGAGTAGCTCATCTCTTAGTCCCCACCTTTGTGCATTACTCTGATTTTATGCAATGAGAATCAAGAGCTTTCACTAATTATACAATAAGAACCATAACTTGTGAACAAATTTAAAAGATTCATGATTTTAAGAATAAGAGTAGTACCACTGAGATGCTCTCTTTGGGGCCTGTCTCTTCAGGGTCCTTAGGACTAGTCACAAAGTATGAAGACTACTGTGGTATATTTGCAATTAGATGCCATTAAATTGCCTTCTTGCTTCCATTTCTAAGAAGGACTTGGAGACCACTCCTGACAGCCAATATGATAATGACCAAGATAGAATGAAAAGAAACTGTATTTCCCCTTGTATCATGACATTCTGAATCCAGGCTGAAGGTTAGATCTAGCCTACTTTTTCATGACACTGAAAATGATACATGTTTATCTCTAAATATCAGGTGTGCTTTTCTTCAGCTGTCAGTTAGAATTAATTCTGTTGTTAAAGGGTTTGGTAGTTTGCAGCTATTAAAAACAGTTTGCAAGGGATATTGTTGCCCTTGGCTGAGTTTTGCATTTTAGCTGTATCCCTATTTAAAACCTCTATATTTTCCATGTCGTATGAATTGTCAAGTGTCGTCTTTCAAGAAAAATGGATAACAGCCTTCACTACAAGCACACAGAGTATACCAATGTTCCCAGTATGCTGTTTATGTATTTTATATATTGGCTTAATATTTACTCAAATGCACATAAGAGAAAATAATATCCTTATGTTGCAACAGTGAAAAATAAACTATAAAATAATCACAAAAATGAAAGTCAGAATGACAGAATATTCTTTGTATATTCACACCAGCAACAACATGCAGAAATGATCTAAATTAAATCTTCCCAGATCTAAACCTTCCAAGTAAACAGCAACTCGGGGCCTTAAGCATTTCTCATTTCAAAGTAACGTGCCTTCTAGGAGAACAAATAAATTTAAGCTATTTTAGTTTGGACAGAAAATGAATTCTAATTTGCAGACATTTTCTCAGAGAAACCTTTAACAGTAATGTCTACTCTTAGCAACAGAGGAAATTCTGAGTACCTCTGTGACTTATGTAATCTGATACCTAATGTTTCGGAGCAGGTTTTTTGGGGGGGGGGATGGCAGGGTGACTTCCCACATGAAGACACCATAGGCATGCAAGTATTTGCTCCATCAATGATAGAGTAAGTTACTTCTAGAAGAGGAGTGTCTAAAAGAAAAGAGTTTCTTTCTTTAATTGAGATAAACTTGCCCTAACAATTGATTTGAAATCATGAATTTCTGCTTGGAAAATATGCACTATCTGCATTTGTGTCTTGTTTAAATAAGAACTGCTTTTTTTCCTATTCACATTGTTTGTGAAGCCCTTAAAATGAAAAAGAATCATATCTTATTCTGATAAAATACACATGTTTACATGAGTGTATTTTATATATATATCTACACACACATATGTGTATATATGTATGTAGGTATATACATATTTCCAAGAAAGGAGTAATTCCAAAATAGGATGAAAAGATTTCTCCAATATCTTACTTTCTAATATGTTATACCCTTAATCTTTGGATATACCCTTCCCAATCTTTGGATATTTAAAGTGATATCTGTCAGCATCGAATATGAAGTTAACACCAGTTATGAATACAACCTTCCTGCTGGGAAATCATTAGAAAGTTGTTCTTTCCGATTCCTGTGTAAATATCTAGGTTAGATTCCTAATAAAAATTCTGTGAACTTTAGCTGAAACAAAAATAACAGAACTATTTGTGGTTTGTTACAGTCACTTCTATACCCAGCTGACCTTGTCCCAATTTTAGCTTTGTTTCCCTTTTCTGTGTGGCTTCTGGGAAACTGCTTTGAAAATAAAATCTACTCAGAGGGTCAAATCCTGAACTTCTTACTCTGATAAAACTTCTATCTGGCTCTGGCTTGCAAACAGTTGCCTTTGCACTCCTCATTTTTTTCAGAATCAATGCTAAAAGTTCAGGTGCTAAGGCAATGGTAATGTAGAACAAATTAGGATATATTGAACACAGTCAATATGTGCCAAATGAAGATTCATAAAACTAGAAAAAAATTACTACCAGTTCAATCATATGGGAATCTTAATAGTAAATAATGATTGTACATTGAACATTAAGAATTTGTTTACTTTTTTTTTTAAGATTTAGAAGAAGTAGTAAACTAACTTTACCCGAGAAACTAATACTAAGTTCAGCAAAGTATTTTCATTTCAGACCATATGCTAAGGAGTAGACTATGCCTTTAAAAAGCAGGTACAGAGCACTCTTCCCAGGTTTTCATCTTGAGATGACAGGGGAAGAAAGGGCTAGAACGTATTGCTTCCCTCCTCCTAAGGAGAAGCTAACATTGTCCAGTTTTTAGCATTGCGCTGGGCTGTAAAGCAAGATCAACACAGGTATCTGTCTCTTTGTCCCTTCATGTCCCGTAGTAGGAGCTTGTACTACTTGTGTTACTCACCTGGTTACACTGAGAAAAACATTGGGAGGTTATATTTTTCTTTTCCTTTGTTTCTTGCTCTTCCTCAGTTTCCCTACTACTATTATCTTGACCTCTTCTGTAAAGTGCTTTAAAATGTTTAATCAAAATACTACATTACTTATATTTATTTTTAATGGAAACAATAGGAGACAATTGCAGACTCACTGGTAATTGTTAGAGCAGTTTTCCTTTTGAATAGTAAAGACTGTCAGCCTGTTCAACGATGATCAAGTATGTACCAGCAAAGTTTAAATTTCTGTCCCTGTTTCTCAAATATGCTAAAAATTTATATTCTCTTCTGGTAAGCTAAAAGAATCTTAAAACTTAAACCTCAAGGGTCTCATAAATCAGAGTTTTCCCAGGGACATAATATACATTTATTGTGAAATACTGTAATAAAAAAAAATCAGGAAGCCTAATTTGTAGCCATCATTGCACTTGTGGGCATTTTTTAAGCAGAAGATAGACTTCTAACTAATAATTTCCACATAAGCTCTTCTGATCTCATAAGTTGTCACAATAGACAGCACAAATGTTCATGTGTGCAGTCCTGGCCCCTGTAAGCGTTGCAATGCTCCATTAAAATGTTTGCTTGCTAAGCCTCAAATGCTGCTGCTTCAAATACTGACAGTGGCTAAGGATAGATCTTTCACAGCCTCACAAAGCCACAGCAAATGAAGCACTCCCCAATGCAGACCTGAGCAGCTCTGACCTCCACAGTGGCAGAGGTAGACTCTACAGAGTCTCTGGCTTCCCTTGCCTTTTCCAAAGTCAGATGCATGCTATGGTATGAAAAAAAAAAAATACAGAAGATTGCATAAGTCATCTGTGAAAGTGATACTCTGCAAACACTTTCTCTGCCTCCTGTTGTTTTTACCAGAAACACAGAGGGAAGTCTAGCTTTTGCATCCTCCCCACTTCACCCAGAGCAGTAAACTCCTAAGTCTAATAGAAATAGCCAAAGGATTAAGGCAAGAAGAACCTGTGGGCCAGTATGCCACGCTCATGTGATGTTTGTTTCTTCTGTAGTACAGCTGTTGATGTTGTGTGGGACTACCAACAAAAACTGGACAGGATGATTTATCTACTGGGGTAAATGCTAATACTCACTCCTAAGGAGACCAGGCACCAAGAACTTGTGAAACAGGTGCTACGAAACATATAGCTAAATTGGGAAGAGATTTTTTGGATACCACCCACATGGCAGAACATGCAGTATTGATTTCAAACTCTTTAAACATTCGTCTTGAGGAAAACTCTCACAAAAAAATACTTTGGGAGGAAGTCCACAACAGGATGGATATACAGTCACAAAAATATGGCAACAATTTCATAAGATGATACACTACTAAATGAACAATAAACCACCTATTCAGGATATAACATTTTACATGTTACATTTTATGACCAGAAAAACATTTGCAAGAAAAACACTGACATACTTAGAGTTTTGAAAAATTATCCTCTTGAGCATCCAGTAGGATACAAATCATTCCCTAGAGCACTATGAGTTCTAACATCCTTTAGAGAACAACAATGGATTAACCTTATAATGTATGTCATAGATAAATTATATTGTTAACTGAAGTAGTAGATTTTAAAGCAATCAGACGCACTTGATTTCAAATAAAAATAGTCTTAAAAGAACACTAAAGTAGCAAAATGATGAAATGTCGTGAATTAAAGAACTTTGATTTGACCTACTTGAACATATGCACTGTAACAGTCTTGTTCTGCAGTACACAGAAGTTCTTGGCAAAGTAAAGCTTTTTCAGGCCTTACTTTGGTAAAACTAAGTAAAAGAGAAAATTTCTTTCTTCTTTCTTTTGCTTCATTCACCATCTATCTCAAACTCTAAATGGCAGAGAGGGATATGGCCTAAATTAGGCACATAAATTAGCCAAATGAAGGTTACACAACATGTTATTTGCACAAAATTAATGACACCCACTTAAAGTGTTTAGTCAGAAAGTGCAAATGAGAAGTCTTGAGACCTTTGTCAGAATATCTTTAACAAACTCTCCTGAGGATATAGAAATTATGTTCTCAAAGGTTTACAATTTGGATGATTCTGCCTGGATGTTCCTTGGTTCGGCCCATTCATCTGTCTTATTTCAGGACTGTTCTTTCTGTCTCTTGAAGTAATCTTGATGGCAGTGGTAGGGTTCTACTAGATATCAATTTTTGAGGGGATGACTGAACATTTGCACAGATACTTCTTTACCTTTCATTCTTTTTTTTTTTTAATGTAAGTTAAAATATAAAATCTGCTTGGAACGAGGAATAAATGTGAACCCTCTGTTCCACCCGCCTGGGCAGCCTATGCCAATGCCCAGTCACTCTTTCTGTGAAGGACTTATTCCTAATATCCAAGCTAAACCTCCCCTGGAACAGCTTAAGACTGTGCCCTCTTGTCCTGTTGCTGGTTGCCTGGGAGAAGAGGCTGGCCCCACCTGGCTATGCCCTCCTTTCAGGGAGTTGTAGTGATTGATAAGGTCTCTCCAAGCCTCCTCTTCCCCAGGTTAAACACCCCCCACTCTCTCAACCGCTCCTCATAGGACTTGTGCTCTAGACCCTTCACCAGCTCCATTGCCCTTCTCTGGACATGCTCCAGCATCTCAACGTCCTTCCTCAATTGAGGGGCCCAGAACTGGACACAGGACTCAAGCTATGGCCTAACCAACGCCAAGTGGAGGGGAAGAACTGCTTCCCTGGTCCTGCTGGCCAGAATATTCCTGATACAGGCCAGGATTCCATTGGCCTTACTCGCCACCTGGGCACAGTGCTGGCTCATGTTCATTCTGCTGTCCATCAGTACCCCCAGGTCCCTTTCTGCCTGGCTGCTGTCCAGCCGCTCTGTCCCCAGCCTATAGTGTTGCAGGGGGTTGTTGGGGACAAAGTGCAGGACCTGGCACTTGGTATTGTTAAACCTCATATTGTTGGATTCAGCCCATCAATCCAGTCTGTCCATGTCCCTCTGCAGGGCCCTCCTATCCCCCAACAGATTGACACTTGCACCCAACTTAGTGCCATCTGCAAATTTACTGATGGTGGACTCAGTCTCGTCATCCAGATTGTCAGTAAAGATATTAAACAGGGCTGGCCCCAGCACTGATCCCTGGGGGACACCACTAGTGACCAGACAGCAACTGGATGCAGCCCCATTCCTTGCCACTCTCGGGGCCTGGCCATCAGCCAGTTCTCAACTCAACATCCAAGCCATGGGCTTCCAGCTCCTCCAGGAGAATGCCACGGGAAATGGTGCCGAAGGCTTTGCTGAAGTCCAAGTAGACAACATCCACAGCCTTCCCCACATCCACCAGGCGGGTCACCACGTCATAAAAGATCAGGTTGGTCAAGCATGACCCACCCCTCCTAAACCCACACTGGCTGGATCTGATCCCCTGGCTGTTCCATAGGTTCTGTGTGATGGCACTCAAGACTATCTCTTCCGTAATCTTGCTGGGCACCAAGGTCAGGCTGACAGGCCTGCGGTTTCCCAGATCCTCCTTTCAACCCTTCTTGTGAATGGGCATCACACTGGGCAGCTTCCAGGCATCTGGAACCTCCCCAGTGAGCCAGGACTGATGATAAATGATGGAGAGCAGTTTGGTGAGCCCATCTCCCAGCTCCCTCATCACTCTAGAATGGATCCTATCTGGTCCCATAGACTTGTGAGCATCTAAGTGGCTCAGCAGATCAATAACTGCTTCCTCTTGAATTACAGGGGGGGCTATTCTCCTCCCAAAATTGTGCTGATGGGCACCAGCCCTTTAGCCACTTATTGATAACATGGGGTTTCCTGTTCCTTTGATCATCCACCCCTGCTACTAAAGGAATTAAGCAGAACACCACCTGCATCCCGTCAACCAGTCAAACCAGAGCCTTGAAGTCATTACCCTGGTACCATTCTTATCAACTTCATCACTGCCAATGTGGACAACCAACAGAGAGTAATAATCAGAGGGCTGAATTAGTTCAGGGAGTCTCCTGCTAATATCCCATAGCTGGGCCCCAGAGAGGCAGCATTAAAGTGTTTACTCCCTAATAAGGAAATGTGTTGGAATTAAGGCTTTTACATTTATGGAATGTTATAATATGTTCTCAATTATTAATTATTAATGCAATTCATTTTAAAAAAATGTAAGGATCAACTTCATCGAAGAATAACTGAAGCAAGATCAATTCCAATCGTCAGTATACTTACTATTACTTCTGAAGCAGTCTTTTTGAAAATGGAGACTAGAAGGATGGAAAGAATGAAGAAGAATGAAAAAAAGACCATAAGGTCTGACACTATGAATTCTTCGTTTCCCTCTTCTAGCTGGTTTAAGAACTCTTTCCTCGTTCTTAAGAGTGCATTCCCAAGAAATTAAGTAAAATCATTCCCTATTTTGCTTACCAAAGTGCAGAGGGAACCAAGCCAAGGTCTGTTCCCATCCTGTTCCAGCTTACAAAGCAAGTCTTAATTCTTGGTGGAGTCAACTGCTCCCAAAGGCATGTAGCAGTACCATAAATATTTCAAATACCAACTGTACGCTGGGAAGCTCCAGGAGGCATCGGGGTCTCAGAGGAACAAGATGCCTCCCCTGGGAAGTCATGAGGTTGTGTAATGCTGAGCTGTGCTTACGGGGATAACCAAGCTTCCTGTGTTGCTTATTAAAACTTAGATTACTTCTTGTTCCTTTTAAGTCTACATTTGTGGTTTCTTATTAACCAGTCCTTTAGCATATTATCAAAGACTGATGATACAAAGTCCAGTGTATGCATTCCTTTACTTTTAGTCCAGTTTCCTCAGGAATATGGCTTGCATTTGTAAGCTTTCATGTTGCCTATCTGCCAGCCCCTGGTAAATCTCTTAGCTACTTCTGCCCAAATTCAACAGGGAGCTGGAAGACTCATCTGTATACATTTCCTACAAGTCTCAGGAAAATAACTGGCCTCAAAGGTCGAGGGGATACAGACATTGCTGTCCTGGCAGCAAAGGCTGCAGTGTGAGTGTAATCATGGTTAGGCATAGGAGAATCCACATGGAAATTCACCCTCAGGAAAAAATAATATAAAATAAGGCTTCATTAATTCCACTGTTTATAGAACTACTTGATTTAGGTAATATATCTACATTGGAAAATCAGATGACAGGACTATCTTTGTTAAATTTATGGATCATTAATAATTTTGTGTACTAATGTATATAAACAGCAAGACATATTGATCGCCTGGTCTGGCTCCCATCAGCATCAAAGGGATCTTTCCACCAAGTTAAGAGGGAACTAGACTAGGCCCATGCATAAACATTTATAACAGTAACATTAAAACATAATTATTTTGTAAAAAGCTCAAAAGCAGGAACAAAAGAAACATTTTAATCCAGTTTTTAATGCTGTGGTAGATTTCATTTATACAGAAAAACAGCATAAAAGGAAACCACAAATTCATATTCATAAAGTCATAAATGAGTGTACCATAAGTGCAAGTAATGTTCACTTCCTTCACTATTCCTGCAATTTTATTATATTTTGGAAATGAAACTTTCCATTATTCAGTAACACTCTGCTTACAGAGGTGGTTTTCATTGAAGTACATGATGGCCAAAGTTATTCTGCTGGATGGAAAATTAATGTATATGAGGTATGGGATTCCATGACTTCTTTTTTAAAACATCTATATAAATTAACATGAGAATTTTCAGAAGGCTTGGCTTTCATGGATTCATGGAAGTCCTACAGAGGCTTTGGTAAATGCCTCCATTGAGGAAATATTTCATATCCTCCAGTAGCCTGCTATTCCACCCAAGAGAGCATTCATACGCTTTTGAACCTAAGTTAAAGCTCAGCTAAGAAGCCATTAACTGTCCAGATTAGTCCTGTATTGGAAAGTCCTTCAGGGGGGATGGAAATTCCTTGGCAAAGTCTTTGCAGATTTTCCGCTGTATTGTTCATGTAGGGAGAAAGAGAGTTTGTGTTCTCACAGAACGATCAGTGGGCCAAGTCCAAGGGGCTCTCACAAGATTCATCAGGGTATAGGAGCAGCAATCACACACGAAACTCCCATGTCTTCTGATTGGATTTTTGATCTACTTCTCCCAAAAATTGTATTATCAAGTTCTCCCTCTCTTGTTGTGACAGTTTCAGAAACAAATTTCGGGAAGTCATTGAAATGTATATAGCTTAAATGTGCTCAGAGCAAAGCTAATATTAGTTAAGACCTTCTACTGGCAGGTCTAGGTCTCTGGTTTTGCTTTTCCTCAAAGGAAATCTTCAGGCCTATGAAAGACCGTCAAAAATAGGAGGAAAGTTCCTGAAAATGAAATGCTGTTTCCACCTATAGAATCCATCTTGGGGTTATTTTCTTTGCTATTGGAAAGTATTTAGACTTCTTAAGCCTATATTAAACATCTGATTATTGTATCAGTACATATGTGTGCACACCAGGTACTTTTTGAAAGGGAGAAAGAGAAAGGTTTAAATACAAGCTATAGTTATTGGAATAGTTTCCAGTGCAGGACTGTGCCCTGACTGGATCCTGAATGAATAGCTGGGCAACTGTGTAAATTAGCCTTTCTCTCCCATATTCCTGCTCTTCTTGCCTCGGTGAAAAGAATGCCCTCACACAGGCCAGACCGTAGCATGGTCCCTTCAAGTCTCCTGAAGTGGGTAATCATGGGTGCCTGGTAGCACTCAAGTTAACCTCGATAGAGCCTGGCTGTCTTTGGAGACTAGAGCCCGACTTCAAATCAATACAAGCATACAGGGTTTTGCGCAAAGTACATTCATCACCTAGATACATTTAAAATCTAAACTGTGCCTTGTTTAAGTCACATGGGATATATGTTCTTCAATAGGATTTCTGAACACAGAATTTAAGTTCCTTAACTAGCCAGGGCACTTTGGAAATTTTTAGATAACATTTCTCTGCTCATGTACTTTTTCCAATCTCAATGAATGAATTCTTCATTCCTATGCCTATGACACAACTACAGTCTGTGAAAGTTCAGAAGAAAGACATCTTAAAATTCAATATACATTAATGATAATATTAATTTTGATTAATTAAATAGGTCCAAGAGCAGGGTATATTGTCAATGAAACTGTGACTCCATGGTAAAAAAGCAGACCACAAGACACAGCTGCAATTCTGTTTCTTCTGCAAAGATGGATTATTGATAAGAGATCTCTTGTTTCTAAAACCTCGAGGTACTATTGCTGATTTTAAAAGAACACTTAGTATGTTTCAGTTCAGTTGATTTTGAACTGCTACTTATCTACCCTAACAGATCATTTTCTTCAGAAATGTAAATTATAAACCAAAGGTTTGTAAACTGTCAGGCAGTGACTGACCCTGCCTCCAGCTTGGATAATATATTTTCTTTTTGACACTCTTTACACTAAAATTGGTAGTTTGACTCCTTGTTTCTAACCTGTCTTTCTTCTATATTGGAAAATTTTCGAGACAGAAAAGCTCAGCTTGCTATATGGCATATATAAAATAGTGTTTAAAAAGAAGTATTTTTGCTTGAAGTGTGAGCATTTGAGGTTTCCATTATAAGAGAAACTCATCAACTGATTGCTGGTTNAAAAAAGGTATTTTTGCTTGAAGTGTGAGCATTTGAGGTTTCCATTATAAGAGAAACTCATCAACTGATTGCTGGTTCTACTCCAGACCAAATCAGTTGGGAGAAAGTCTTCAGGTGGGAAGGTGTGAAAAGTTATGGCAATAGTATGTAAATTAAAATATTTATAAGCAGACTCCTATTTTACTCTTCTTGTGTGGCAGTAATTCTGCGTAAAGTTCTTTCTATGAGGAGGTCGCCATGCAAAGAGCTAAAGAGGACAGCATGACACAGCGCTTAGGAAACTGCATTGCAGTTTGGTTTACCCAAAATATGTCAGGAAGAAAGAGGACTGCTGTAGAGGAGACCTGACTGCCACAAGAGAATACAGTAGAGAAACTGGATGAAATTATTACCAAAACAGCAAGAAATCAGACTACCATGTCTATGAGTAACTTGAAACAACTACATCAAGGAAGATTATCTGAATGACCATTTTTTTCTTAGGAAGGCAGAAATAGAAATGAAGTGTTATGAATTCCTGATTTATTCTGTGTTGCAGCAAATCTATAAGTATTCTAACGGAAATGGTTTTCCCTGGATACTAGGAACGTAATGCAGTACAGTTTTTTGTTTGTAGAGTTCCCTCTTATATTTTTACCTTTCCGTAATACTTTATTAAGAAGTCTTGTTTACTATCATTCAGAGTGTATTTAGACTTCTTGTAGTGGCTTTGCTGCAAAGGAACTGACATTATATATTAATAACCTTTTGGGAGGATGTCACCAAAGCATGCAGAAAATGGTCACTAATTTGCTTTGAATTTGCCAAGTAATATTAGCAGAATAATTTTTAAAATATCAAAAAGTAGTAATTGATATCTCCACGTAAAGCATTGTTTCAACATATTATTGTTTATGGATGTGACAGAAGAGGCAAAGAAAAGAAATGCTGTGTCATCCAGATGAGAAAGGAAGATGCATGCTGCTCTCGAGCTTCTTGAGAAGTTTCGAACCAGTGTTGCTCAAGAGTGGCATTATCCCCTCACTGTTCCCTAATGCACTGTGAATGAGGCTTTCACAATGCATTTATACTGATGCTGTCCATTGTGAGAGGCCTGTTAGGAAAAGAGACACATAGAGACAGTACAGCGATTGGTGACAGGCAAAGACATGAAACATCTGGTCTCAGTGTTGTTCTTTAATGCAAAGTGGAAGTGTCCCCACCTAAAGAGACTGAGGATCTGCCCAGAGTCATCTCTGCTGTGCTGTGGCCATGCTGCTCAAGAAGGAGGATAATACAGATTCAAGTCCTCTCAAGTAGAGAAAAGATCTCCTCAACATTACCCCGCTTCCTGGGCTGTCTGATACGAAGAAAAAGCCCTGACAGTAATACCACTAGGAATCTAATTTTCCATCTCCCGGGCTTTTATCAGTGTGTACTTAAAAACTGAAATACTTTAGAAATGGCAAAGTAATCAAGATATTTCAACTTTGGAGAATCAAATATAAGATTTCCCCAGTCTGGATGAATCCATTCAATTTTCTGGATTTTAATCTTGGTGACAAGAAATAAAAATATTCAAATGGCCTTATTGTCTGTGTAATTGGTTTGACAGCTGAATAAAAAATTGCCACAAACAAAAACCCAATAATAAACAGAAAAAACCCACCAAGAAACCACCTCAGAGTCTTTGCCCCACAAGCAAGGTTCTTTGTGTAATGCAGCAGAAATGAGTGTCACCCTTCAAAGACAAATTCTTTCCGATTGTGTTGAATAATTCATTTTCTGTTTTCTGGCTGAATTTCATAACAGTTGGTTGGCTTGTCAAGAATCCACGTGATCATGTAGAGCACATTTGGATACATGTAAAGACGTTCAGCTTTCTCATCTGACTTGCTGGGGTATGAAAATTGCCTCATTATCCCTTAGATTTCCAGCTGATTTTTGCTGATGGAGGTGAATGGTCACTGAGACACAGTATTATCATTGTTGCCATACTTCCTGCACTTGAAAAGATGTTATTGCTACATTTGCTGCTGTTTGCTTTTGTATAAAAAGAAGAGACTTGAGCTAAAAACGTCATCTGTTGAGCACATATGCTTCTATTTCCAAGAATCTGGATAATTTAATTATATTATCTGTTACAAAATGTTCTTCATACAAAAAGTGCTATTTGAACAAATTATTTTAATTAATACTGAATTTCAATGCATGTCATAAAATGTCAATTTTTCCCAGACGGAATATGCTCTTGTTGACTGATGAGGTATGGGTAAATTCATGTAAAATGACAATTTAGTCTATTAACTACCATTTTTGCCAACTGGCAACATTCACTCTCTACTTTTTTTTTGTGATATGTATTTGGTGCCAGAGGATGCTGTGTATAGGAACTTACCTCCAGCCTCTCTTCTGAGCTGCTGTTCTTCCCTCGTTTTCTATTACATCCTTTGCCTATTGCCCCAATTTCTTTACTAAGGTGACACTTTTATACAGTATTTTAAATAATTCCAAAAACCTTTGGGTGAACTTATACATAACAAAAGAGTTAATTCAAATAAGAAATGAGCTCTGTTAAATACCCAAAATACAGAAATCTTTTTCTCAGTTTTTTTATAAATTCAGTTTCAGTTTCACAGGACTATGTGAATAGAGATAGCTGCAATTCTGTGAAATCTGTAGAAAGTACATTATTTTAAACTTGTCTATCACAAATCTCTTCATAACAGTTCATATTTATTAAAAAAAAAAAGAGAAAGAAAAAGAGGAAGAGGGAAAAGGAGAAGAGAAGAGAAGAGAAGAGAAGAGAAGAGAAGAGAAGAGAAGAGAAGAGAGCAATTAAAGTCAGGATGCTAAAGAAGACCAAGGCTGAATGTTCACAGCGGTGAAAAGTGTCTTGCAGCTACAAAGGCAGCTCAGAAATAGCTCCTCTAAATGTCCAAATTTCATTGCTTTACACATGCATATGTACCTGAATCTTAGAGAAATTTTGTTTGTATTTAGTAAGGCTTCCCTTAGGCCACAGTGGAGTTCCAGCTAAAGAAGGATTTGTAGGTGATGTCTCCAAAAGTCCCAGTACCTGACAGATGAGACTAGGAACCAATGGCACCCCGAAGTATGAAGGTAGCTGTACTACCCAAACAAGACAAAATTGCCAGGTGCCAACTTCCTTGTCACATCTTACTCAAATGATGCAACAATGTCCAGCCCTCCTCTTCCATCACCTCCACTCCCTTCCTTCACCAGCACTGGCTCTAATTGCATTGAAAGCACCACAGAGTTTAAACTAACATGCACTTGTGGCATAAAATCACCATTCTAGAAGTTCTGCATTTGTTAGTGGACCATAGAAATTACCTCCTTTTTCTTATATTAGGTTGAGATTATATTTATTTGTAATTGCTGATTTTTCAGTTTTTGGAATATTTAAATAGTATAATTTTAACCCTCATATATCCTGAAGGAAGACCTACAAATACATGTAGATACAGAAACAGCACTTTGACTAACATTAACATTGGCCACATCAATGTGATTTTTAAAGATACTGGTGATTTTGTTGCTGTTCTAACAACAGTATTACAGAGAAAGGAAGTGTTCTGCACATAGTATAGCTGTGAAATAAGCAGAAAAATACATCTCAGTGGAGTCCTAGGAATACCAAAGAACCATTTCTCTGCCCCTCTTCACCAAACATATTGACAGTTTCCGATTTCCTTTAGGTTTTACCCTGCAGTAAAGGTCATCAATAACTGTCCCACCTGACAGAAACTGCCAGCGCATGGTAGAACTTGAGCTTTCATCTCACTCATCTGAAATACACGTTACAACAGGTGACAGCAGTTGTCTGCACTGCCCCAAAATTGTTGAAAAAGCTCATTTTATACCCCTAGTGCACCTTGATATTGATGGCAGTGAATGAAAGCTCTGAACTCTAAAACAGGAAAGTGACTGTGAAAACAGACAGAAATAAAATAGTATTTTGGAATGAATGGGAAGTTTTGCAAAAAACAGAGTACCTGATTGCTCTGAAACAGTAATTTCAGATAATATGGCTGCAATGTAATCAAGTATTTCCATACCAGATATGAAGTTCTTTGTAGTGAGCTCTCAGGAAGTGAAAAATCATCCGTCTGCTTCTGAATGCTCTTACATACAATGCCTAACGAGAATCTGAGATCAAGTGAACACTATTCTTCAATGAATATTTTCTCCAGCAGAAGGTTTAAATAGCAAGACATGCTTTGGCATTTAAAGGAATATAATCTAAAGGACAACTGTCAGGTTTAACCTTTTACATGTCACGAGTGTTAAATGGTTGAGACTATTGATAGACAAATGTATAACAGGAAAAGAACAACTTAAAAAGTAACCTGTAATAGCTTATAATATAAGAAACAATATTAATAACTAATGTCTTGTTCACATCTGAGAATTTCAAATATCCTGATAATATTCTGTGTGTGGATGTTTCCTGGGTAAGTAGTCTTGTTTCCTATTTATTCTACATATGCTATCAATATTGTCATGGTTACAGTCCAGCTAAATGATTAATACATATGTACAAAAATTATGAGAGCAGTTAGATTTAGAATGAAAGTAAGAATTCCAGATTTGTACATTGCTTCTCTGCCTGGAAAAAAAAAAAAAAGAAAGGAAAAATCAGAATCATAGTTGAATAAAGTTGCATGTATTTCACATAAGTAATTATTAGGTAGAACTTTATGAAGTTAATTAGAGCATTTTTACCAGCTTCACTAGGTGTTCTGTCCTTTAGTTACGTGCATAAAGTTCTTGTAATGGAACGTTAGCTTCAATGGGTTTTAGGAGTGAGACAAATTAAGATTTGTCTACTAAAAATATGTTCATCAAACACTTATAGTTAAACCAAACTCTTTTCCCAACTCTTAGGCTTTAAATCTCACTTACTAAAAATTGCATTTTAATAGTAAAAAGACAAAGCATTGAATATAAACTAAGGTGTCTCTTTGAATTATTCATGGTGATCTGGAAAAGTTAATTGATACAGAGAGAATAACGGATGCCCAAGGAGTATTCCTTTTGATAATTTTCACTTTTCTTTGCCTATTTTGTAGAATAGAAAAAAAATCTTTTTCTTATAACAAATGTAAAATATCAAAGGTATTATGGAATAATTTGTAATATAAATACCCAGGTGGACTTGAAAGACTGCATACTGCATGATAACATTTTTTTTTAAGCTTCAGGTAAAGAATTAAAAATACCTTAAGTTTTTCATATTTTTAAAGTTAATTGTGTCTCAGAATTGTTATATTGAGAATAAATACCCACAGAACTTTAAGAATTAGAAAATGTCCACTTGTATAGTTTGTGTTCATTCCAAAAGGCTGTCTTTAAAACATATGATCTAAACCCATTTCCATCACTTAAGCTGAATCAAGGACACGCTTTCTTGTATAAATGAAAACAAAAAAAAACCCAAAACAAAACAAAGCAAAGAAGCAAAAGCTCACCAAAGCTGTAATTTGTGAGATAAGAAAATGTTATTTAAAAAATGATGTATTGGCACCTTGATCTGCTGAAACTAATATTGGATGACCAAGGAAAGGAAGGTGATTCAAGATGCTGTTGCCCTGATTTGATACTGGATATAAAAACTCAATTGGGTAGAGAGGACATGGACTTTTTTACATCCCACTGCCAGCTGTTCTGAATCTCTTTCATGTAAGTCCGGGGAAGTGTGAATTGTTGTCCTCTTCCTGATTGCCTGCTCAAGTTCTTAAGACAGTATCAATGGTTTTATCTTCATAAAATCTACTACAAAGACTAGTATGTCGACAGGACTGGAACACCACTCTAGTCTCAGTCTGATCAGAAGAGACAGCTGAAGGCTGAGAAAAACATTTCCAAAATGCATGTCAGTATGGTGACTGTGCTACCCTTTCCCAACATGGACTGTAGCTGAGACAGAGGATGAAAAAGCTGTATACAGCCTGTACAATAGTCACAAGTGTGATCTGCTTGCTGCTTGCAAATCTAGTCATGAAAAATCACCTGTAGAACCAAATCAACTGGACAGTAAAAAATACCTTTTTACTCCTGCTCTGGATTGCTGTGAAGACTTAAGCAGACACAGCATAACAGCAAATCTTTCTCCTTGTTACTAAGCAAGAAAACTGTAACAGCTTCACTGCCATAGGGTAACAGGAGCCCTGTAGCAGTGTTTCTGGTAGAATGGAAGACTAGTCTGTGACAGTTGATTAACTTTCTTTTTCAAACTTGTAACCTAAAGTATCTGTATATTCTTTTCTGAAGAAAAAAAAAGATAGTTTTTTAATAATAAAAAAGTAAAAAGAGAAATAAAAACAGTCAGGCACTCAAGAGAATGCATTAATTATATTAAACCTTACAAAGTCTTTCGTAACTAAACACCCTATCATGTATTAAAGCATGCTGAAATCTACCTACGTGCTCTAGAACCTAGTTACCCTGGGAGGCAGGTTATAAAAGTCTGTAATCAGCTGTGGGGGCTAGACAAACTAACCAGGAAGGAGATGGGAATTGTTGCTTTAACATAATCCCACAAATAAGGCATTTCCTAGAACAGGGGTCTGCTTCAGCTCAAAAGAAGTGATGACCGGAACATTGAAAGAAGAACCCTTCTGATTTGAAAGGGATGGCATAGTAGGCTGTTGACATTAATCCCCTATATATTAAGAGGGAAGGAGTGGGAGAATAATATACTGATAATGTCTTTTGGTTTTATCCTTTTATTTTTAGGAGGTGATAGAATTTGAAATATTTAGGAAACTGCTGATATATTGCAAGTACCTACCAATGGTAGGATGCTATTCCCCAAAACTCTATCCAACCCATCTATCCCCCTGGTTTGAGAAAGTTTTCTTGTCTGCCTGTTCTCCATGAGTCTGAACTAATCAAACTATCCTCCTATCATCTTTCTGCTGAGACTTCTCTGCTCCTCAGGGCTTGTTTCCTCTCACCATCATTTTTCATGTGAAATGGTAATTTGTGAGGCAGAAATATTCTGAGAAGCAGGAGATGCTGTGTTCTCTTTCTAAGTGCATCACTGCCCCTGTTACAAGCAAGTCGTCTTACCTTCCTGCTTGTTTCCTTAACTCCCATCCAAGTCTCTAAACTTAAGATTCCAAGGTCACACTTGAACAGATACATGCTGTTCAAAACACTGGGTATACAGCTACATTCATTTGCTTCTTTCAGCCAAGCCTGAACAGGAAATCTACCGAATGTGTCTTCCTGCAGACTGAAACAAAAGGTGTAAGGCCTAAATATCCTTGGAAAAAACCAGCAATACGTGGGGGTTTACCCTAAGATGTTACAAAAACTAACACAGACTAAACAAGTGTTATGAATGTTGACCTATACTACCTTGTTCTCTCACTGTAAACATACCCCTGTAACTTTAGACACATGGACTTTGCAAATGGTATCTAAGCTGTACGTGGTTCTAAACAAGATATTAAAAAGCTGAGTACTTAAGACTGTCTGCTAACTATTCATCAAGAGAAATAAAGCTCAAACAAATTATAGAAATACACGTTTACCCTGGGAAAATGTCTCTGCTTTACTCTCATAAGCAACATTATCTTCCTAGGATTAATGGATGAACTAGCAAAATCTGATTCCCTCACCATACTTGGTAGATACCAGAAGACAAATTTCTTAATTTGGCATACATGAAATTGCTGCAATGAGAACAGCCTTTCACATTGGCCTAAACATTTTTGCTAACCCACATAATCATCCACAGAAACTGACAAGGTGATTATAGACATGAACGGAAGCAAGTCAGTAGGGATAGGTGGCTTTTATGGCCAGTTAAATTTATCAGCATTAAAATCTAGAGAGAGCTAGAAAAAAACACTGGAAAACTGCTGTGATTTCTTGGAATAGAAGCTTCTATCAAGCTTTAATAAAGATATCAAAAATAGTTTTTAGTTGCTAAGTAAGTAATGAAGCAGGTTGAGGCTGTTGGAACAACCTCTTGCATCTGTGAGTTCCAGCCAGAATACACAATGGTGCCTGAAAAAGTTATAGAAAAGAAAGAGTCAGGAAACTCACAAAGGGTTGTATTTATGGCAAGATCCTCTTGCCATAAAGCACGATCAGCTATAATTGCCTCTCAATCAACTGCTGGTGGCTTGTCTGGGTTATGGACTACTCATATTGCAAGACCAGAGACTCCTGAAAGGCTCTGCATGAGACAGCTCACATCCATGAGCAGGAGAGTTATGTTGGCAGGACACTGACACACTGGTGTGCTCCACACCCACTGGGTCCCCACCCTCTGAAGTCCCCTTTTTCACTAGATCTCTCTTTTCCACCTTTCATTCTCATGGAGTGATCCCAAAGACCATCTTGCATTCATCCTGTACTTCCTGGGATTTGAGTTAGGGTTGGGCTTCAGGTGTCTTGTTTCTTTCCCTTTTCAGGTTACTCTTAATAATCAAGAGCTGACTAGCTCCACACATGTTAATGTACCTGATTTAGTGAAATTTCTCTAACACAGAAGATATACTTCAGAGATGTTTCATAGGTATAATCCTCCTAGAAAAAAAGAGAAACAGGAGATCTTCATTGTCATTGATGTTGTTATTATAAATCTTTTTCGATGGTTGCCACTCACTCATTATTCAACAACCTTCCTTTCAGCATTTGATCGAGCTCAAAACCAGAGGACAAGCCATTTTGCCCCTATTTGAATCAGTTGTTTAAAGAGTTTCAAGCTCAGACAAGTTTTGATGAGCTTGAACTGAAATAGAGAGTATTAGAGAAGGACCCTGACTTACCTTGATAAGCAGCTACCCACCAGCTTCGTCTGTGCCCACCAGCTTCAGCCCTTCTACTTTTCCTTCAAGAGCTCAAAACCATGCTCAGAATAAGAAGTACCTTGCCTAGAATGATATGAACTTTCCATGGACCTACTAAACTAGGGGATTAACTATGACAAACCTTCATTCACATCCAGTGTATCCCTGATCCTATTTGATTTCATCTATTTTATACTGCAGTTATTGATACATGGCAGATTGCAGTGGAATAAACACAGTATTTTCAGCTTTATATTTTAACATTTTAAATCTTATCAGTATGCAGCACTGTGAAGAGGATTGTGGATGCTGATCTAATCCACCTACTTTTCTGGTGGCCAGATTTTCTGTAATAAAAATGCAAATAATCCCTAAAATGACATACCAGTTTAAAATACTTCTACTTTTCTTCTGTAAACTGACAGCAAATTGTCTTTCCTTGCTAAGTATGCTTATTTGTTAAGAATATTTTCTTCATGCTAAAGAAGCTAAATCCAACGTGACCTTGAGTGTGATCAATTTAAATACAACACTGCATTTCTAGATATAGCAGTTATTTCTCCCAATATGCTTCTGGTACATATCCTTAAATAGATATTGACTCCCTAGTTCCTTAACTTTGCAATTTTAAAGTTATATATTCTAACATGTTAAGGTCTGAAAAAATCCTTGGGTTGAATGCACAGTTTCAGTGACTTAAGTGAAATGTGAAGAACTACACCTGTAAATGGCCAGTCCTATTCATTTATAGCTTATTTATTTATAATTTGTATTAATATATAGCTTCTAAATTTGAGAAAAAAACATTTACAAGTAAATTTGTCAGGCAATTGTATTTTAAAATTGCTTATGCAATTGCTCTGAGGCCATTAAAAAAGCAGACACTTTTACTTCTGTTTTCCACATGAGGAATCAAAGATGTATTAGGAAAAGGCTACAAACCTGCTTGTTAGGTATTCCAGATGTAAATTTTGAACTACTGAGCTGTCCCAAGCTAAGGATTCATCTGAGAGGAAAAACTTGCAGGGCTAAAAACACCCCAGAGACTTCCTGATGGGATATTTATTTCTTATGAAATGGTTCAAAACAATCCATACAAAGATTTTTTCTATTAAAATGAACTCTTATATTCACTTTCGCAATTTCCCACCATTTTCCATTTAGGGGTTTTGAAACACCTTGCAGCTACTAATGTAATAAGCCCATGATATTTCTGTGAAGATAAGAGAAATTATTCTCATGTGGTTTGGACTGATTCAGCACTGCTTCTATTAGTGGCAGGTTTCATCTTGATCCTTTTTCTTTTCTGGTAGTGGAGATTGCTCATGTGTATAACCTGTTTACGAAAGAGTTTATGTCAAGAGACTGCTACAAAGAAGACATAAATGATCTTAACAAACTGAAAAATATAAAAGAAATTTATTGTGAAACAAAGACACAATGAGGTACAGAATAGAAACAAAACATTTGTGCAGAAAAAAAATATAATACTTTGGTATTAAAAGCACCAACGTTCCCAAGTTCAGAGATATATAGAGAGTTACCCACATAAGTCAGCACAGTGGAAACAGCCTTCTGAATTGAAATGGGGGTATTTCGATATTTATTTAATGTTGGGGGTGGGGGGGAGAGATGTTTTTATTTTTGGTAGTATAAATGTCATCTTCAACCACGTAATAAAATGAAATCAATTCAGTTATCATTATTGTGAATTTCAGACTTACAGGAGATTTACGCTGAACATGTATTTTTCACATGTGGAGATTTCCCAGAAGAAAGGGTAGTGAGTACAGAACTGAGGAATCAGTGAAGGGGATGGTAGTTTTCTCGTATTACTGTGTGGTTTCACAAGAGCTCTGCATTCCATGATGACCAAGAAAGCTATACAGCTCCGCTCAATTACTGCTGCAGCTTCATCCAGCCAAGATGTGGCTTCAGTACAACACTAACATTACATGACAACAAGCCCAGAAAATTTCAGCTGCTACAGCCTGTTTATCAGAATGCTTTTCTTCCTCCCACAGTGTATTCAGCAGTATTTACTAACCTGTTACTAGGGGAAATAAGGAACTGGGTTTCACTTCAGTACCTGAATCTACTTACTCCTAAGCTATTTGGATCAGTAGAACCCTTAATAAATCAAGAAGCAGGTAGGAGCGGGGATAAGTGAATTTTCCAGTAAGGATCCATCACTGCTTCTTGCTGGGGAAAGCAGGAATATTCACTTTCCCTGTAGAGTCATCAGGTATCAGATTTGCTGATTTCCAAGGACTATCTCATTGTCCCTGTGGACTCTTCTCAGGTTTGGGGCAAGAGAATTCTCTACCTTTCCTGTTGAATGTGCCACTGTGCAATGAAGTATGTAGATTCCTGGGGCCAGAAGAGGGAAACACAAGCAGAATCACGAACAATTTGTGACTCGTACCTAAAGGGCAACACCTAAGGAGACAAGAAGCCTACGGTTTGGTCCTTGTTCCATACATATTTCTGTATTTTCCTCTCTTACATGCAACTATCACAGGATAAACAGTGTATGAATCAGGATACTAATCCTGTTCACAGCTGAAGCCTCTCTCTCTTGGCAGTCAGCTCAAAAGTTTGCTCTCTTTTTCTCAGGGCCCTACAACATTCTTATCTAAGCTATCCATAGCTTTCTTCTTCATCTGTTTTTGTACTGCTTCTAGAGCTTCTTTGTTCATTCCCACACAAGCAAACAGGCACAGTAGGTCCAGTGAATTCTTTGTGTGTTGAATATACTGTACATCAGTACAGTACATGATGAGTAGGTCTGGCATGTCTGGGAAATATTGAACTGCCTGAGCATGCAATCCAACATGTCTGGGATTTTCATGCTGGCTATGTACATAAGTCCTGGAAAAATACCTACATATTTTTCATAGACCAGTTCATTTTTTCACATGAGGGGATTAATACATTGTAATCAGTTCACTTTTCATCTTTTGATAAACTAAGCCTATTAAATTCAAGCCTCTGACCACGTATTGTATGGTGCAGCATCTTCCCTAGCACTAAAATCACTGTTGTGATTCCTTTCTGCACAATCTCAGGTTTGCGAACAGAGTTTTAAAAATACAGTCTCAGGAAATGTATGGCGCATTCAAAAAGCAATCGCAGCGATGCTACACATGGAAGGCAGAACCCCTTCATGCACCTCGTCAGTAAAATACCTGACCAAAAGGCAGTGTTTCCAGGTTGTAGGAAACAGTATGTTTTTACAAACTACTCTCATCCAAATCACAGCGGGTTTTTTGGTGGAAATTTCTGGTGAATCACAAGTACTCTGACCCCTGCAGGTGCTTCGGCAAACTGACATGAGAGGGCTGAGGATGAGGGGAAGAAGAATTTGCATTTTTGAGGAAACAGCACAAAACTTCTTGGTGTGTTGCTTCACCAGGGATTATTGTCCATTAGCCGTAACATTTAGAGTTTGAGGCCTTGTCTAATATGATCTCCAGGGTGCTTTCTTGCCCTTCTGCTTTCCAGAATTCAGGAATACACAATGTTTTTGGTTGTTCTCAAATGTATATATTGAGTTTGTTTACACCAAAACACAGTGTATTTAGCAAGACCAGCTTGTCATTTACTTTCAAAATCTGCTAAAAAATATATCACATTATTACTTCAGATACTATTGCCCAGTAAATCACTGTTTGTCCATTTGTTGTTGAGATATGTCAGCTGAATGGCCCTAATTCTATGTAATGTCTGCTGTATCAAATGTTTTATTGCAAAAATGGGGCTTCACTGAAAAACAGGCCAACGTCTTGCAAACTATTGAGACTAATGAAAACATTGTAGCTCTTGAAAAATCTCTCTTACAATTTAGTTTAAGTACTGAATGGGTCACAATATAGCCTGCTCTTTTGCTACAACAAAACCATTATTATTTTTAAAAATAGACAAATATGGGAAATGCTTTCTTTTAGACAAATACGGAAATGCCTTATTTTTCAACATCATGTTACATGGCTGCACTGTTTCCATTACCAATGGGCCTGTTCTAGCAATAGGGAATCTTTGCTAACAGTAGGTATTTAGTCTGGAGTCAGAAATAGTGAATTTCAGTGCTTTTTAAACTCACCTAAAAGGTACGCTAGTACTGACAAAGCTTTACACTATAGTTAAGTCTCTTCCTGGTGGCAACTTTGCATTGCCAGTTTGGAGCTTCTCTCTTCCGTAGCAACTCTTCGATTGACATGAGAACTGGTTGTGCCAAAGTGGACAAGTGTGTGGGACTAGAGAAACTGTAGAAAGCATACCCTAGCCTCTCTGTAATAATCTCCATTAAGGTTCCAGACTCTCCTTCCCAAATTGCTGGCACCGGTACACGCAACCCAAGCCTTCCCAGGCTCAGCACCCTGCAGCTGACAAAACCCACTTGAGGAGCCAGTGGCTTCATACTCTGAATGACCACAGCTCCGGGCATTCCTGACCGCGGGGTGCATCGTTCCCAAAGCTGCCGTCGCACCTTCTGCAGGGCAGGACACGGCAGCGGCAGGTCCCGCTCCGAGATCATACCGAGCGGCTGCCCTGTGCAGCCAGCTACCTCCCGTTTCCCTGCGGTCTCCTCCGCGCGGTCCCTGCCGCCGGCGGCTGCCAAGCTCAGACAAGGCAGCATTTTGACCTTCGGCAACACCGTTCCTTCTGGTTTCCCTCCCGCCGCCCCCTCGCCCCGGCTCGGGGCAGGCAGCTCCGGCCAGCCGCACTCCGCCGGAGCGAGCGCCGCGCCGAGCGCTGCCGCCTGCCGGCCTCGCAGGGCCAGCGCCACAGCGTCGCCGCGGCTCCGGGCCGTCCTTGGCCCGCGCAACCCCAGCGCACCGGGCGGCGGCAGGGCCGCAGCTGGCCGGCCAGCTCTGAGCGGTGACGGCAGCCGATCGGTAGGGAAGAGCGGCCGGCAGCCGCGGGCGCCTCTTGCCCGTGTGCCGGCGGACAACATCAGGTGGCCCGGGGCCGGCGGGCGAGCGGCAGCACCGCCGCTTGTTTATGAGCGGGCGGAGGGGCGGCCCGGGATAGCGCTGCGCCACCGCTAGAGCGGGACAGCCCCTCGCGCCCCCGCGGAGCGGCTCCGCCACGGCTCCCCTGCGCCCGCGGGGCACCTGGGCGCGCCCGGGAGCCCGGCTGCGGGAACGGAACGGAACGGGGCGGGGCGGGGAGTGACCGGCTCTCCTCTCCCGTGGCGCCGGGGCTGAGAGGGCGCGGAGCCGCTCCCCGTCCCGGATCCCCGCGCCCCTCAAGGGAGCAGGCAGAGGAAGAGGAGGAGGCTCTCGCCGCCGCGGCCGGGAGCGGCGAGGCCCCATTCACGACTCCCCGCAGCATCGCCCTGCTGGGGCTGCGCCCTTCGTGGGGCCCTCTCCCTCCCCGCCCCCGGTGTCCCCCGGGCCGCCGCCAGCCCGTCCCCGCGGTCTGGCGCCGCCGGCCCGCTCCGCTCCGCGCCCGGAGCCCCGGGAGGGGGAGGGGAGGTGCAGGGGGAGGCGGAGGCGGCGGCCGCTGTGGGGCCCAGGCTGCTCGTCGCCTC
>VZRR01012715.1:424079-505995 GCA_013398015.1 Oreocharis arfaki
CCCCCCCCCGCTGCGCTTCGTCCGCCCCGGGGGTGGGGGGGGGGGGGGGGGGCGGGAGGAAAGGAGGCGGGCCCGCCTCAGCAGTGCCCAATGAGAGAGGCGCGGACGGGCACTTGGGGCGGTGCGGAGGGGATCATCGCCCAATGGGGGGCAGGGCAGAGGGCGCACTTGGAGCAGGGCGAGAGTGAGGCAGGAGGCGAGTCGGGACTCGGGACGCGAGGGGGACGGAGCCAGCAGCCGCCGCAGCCGCGCTCGCAGCCGCTCGCACGGACGGCGCCGCGGAACCGGGAGCCGACGGGCGAGGGACGAAAGGACTGAGGGACGCCGCTTCCCGGAGGGGGCAGCGGGCGGAGGCGCCGCCCGCAGGAGAAGTNCGCGAGGGGAGGTTGTGTGAGGTGGGGCGGGCGCGCGCCCCCCCGGGGAGAGAAAACTTTCCTCGGGGGGCCGGAGGCGGGGGCGGCGGGAAGGAGCCGCGGCACGCTCGGGTCCGCCGCCCGGCGAGGGGGCTTCCAAGAGGCTCCCCCCGGCCCAGGCCGGGCTGCGGCGGCTGGGATGTACCTGGCAGTGGTCTCGGCGGGGAGGAGACGCCCGGGCGGAGACGGCGGCTGGCACCTGGCGGCCGCGGGGTGGCTGTTCCTGCTGGCCCTGCTGCTGGGCGAGTCGGGGACGCGTGCTCTCGTCTGCTTACCCTGCGACGAATCCAAATGCGAAGAACCGAAGAGCTGCCCCGGTAGCATCGTGCTGGGGATCTGCGGTTGCTGTTTCATGTGCGCTCGGCAGCGGAACGAGAGCTGCGGGGGAGTCTATGGGCTGCACGGAGCTTGCGACCGGGGCTTGCGCTGTGTCATCCGACCGCCGCTAAACGGAGACTCCATCACCGAGTACGAAGTGGGCGTCTGCGAAGGTGAGAGGCGGCGGGACACCGTCCATCCCTCTATCCATCCCCCGGGGTGAGGTACCCGATGGGCGGCGGGAAAGGGAGGAGAGCGCACCTAAGATGTCTTAGGCGCCGGTGCGCCCTCCTTCTCTTCCAGCCCGCCCGCCTGTCCCATCTGCGAGCGTGTCTTCTAACCTTCCCTGTTTAAAAAACCGCACAAACTCCTACTTAGAAGTTTGGCCCTTAATTTTCTTACCCTAAACTTTGAGATTCTACCAATTCTCCCTCCTCCGTAGCGTGTCACTGGTTTGATAATAGCTTATATCAGTTACTGATGCCCAACTAAAATTCCTTGATAAAGGACTCGGGAAGGGTTTGGCAGATGGAGATCGGCGGAGGTCAGTCGTGTACACATGATGCCTGTTCTAGATTCCCTCCTGTGTAAGGAAACAACAAAGACTGATCATCTGTTATAAAGTTTTCTTTCCTGTTCCTGTCAGTTAATATCTCTCTGCCTGTTCTGCTCGGCATATAATGATCAGGAGTGTCTTTTTCCCCGCTGGAGCATCGAGGGGGTGGGGGAAATACCCGCGGCAGAACTCCTCTCAAAGTCACTTCAGCTTCCTGCCGTCTGCTTGTGAGGTGATGAATTGGTATGAAATGCAAAAGGAGTTCACCTCCCTTCAGTTTTTTATCTGCTGGAGTTCCTAAGATTTATTTTTTTATATGTCATAAGTTAATGAAAGGCCAAGGGCAAATTTTTAGTCTCTCTTGTACCTCCAATTGCCTTTTCCCCCAAGCTGAGGGAAGACATGGCGCTGTAAAGAGATAAAAAATAAACAGTAGTTTGGGATATATATGAATGTATATGTGACTCGGAGCGGGAGCTTCGACAGTTCTGGAAGAGGAGGCGGAGGCGGTCTCCTCTCGGCGGGTAGAGGGCAGTAGAAAGTCCAGAGAGCTGGCGAGGCAGCATCTGTCCAAAAAACTTGCATTTAAAATGATGCACTATTTTTAAGAAAGCTAAACCCTGTCGTTTTTAGTGGGCGGCTGACCTTTGTCCTGGCGCTCATTAATAGTTTAAAACTCCATTTGCCTCCATAACAAATAAATTGCAAGCCGCAGCAGAGCCGGGCAGTGTGTCCCGCCTGTGCTACAACCAATGCCATCAGCCTCGGGAGCTGGTGCTTGGGGAGGACGAGCTCCAGATTAAAAGATGGATTGTTAAACATTTTTAAATGGCCTTAAGCTATTGTGAAGACCTTGGTTGAGACTATGTTGCTGAATATATATGTTGCTGTAGGTTCTAATTTTTAATATGCATTGGAAGAGTTTTTGTAAGTAGAAAAGTACAAGCAAAAGTACTTTGAAAACTTACCTGGTTTTGCAGGAGTTTCTCCTGTCGTGTTTTCAAGTAAAAGCTGGGCTAAAATAGCTTCCCCCCTTCTCGATGGTTAAAGGAACTAAAAGCCTACAGTCATTAAAAGCTTTAATGTTCCAGTTCCCGTACTGTATCGCAGTATGTACATCTCTGGCAGTTTAGAAGTATTTCATTCCTTTGAAGTGATGCAATTTGTACGTTGCTGTAGTTCAGCTCATAACACGTCCCATCTACTGTTGAAAATAGTATGAAGCATTTGTTGGCAAGATTGTGTTTCAATTAGTGTTGTGGTTAGAAACTAGTTCCAGCTGTTCCTATAGGAATAGTCCTAGAGGAGGGAGATAACGATCTATTAACTATAACTGAGGGAGATAACTTACCTATTTAATTTTCTTGTTTTAACTTATCTATTTAATTTTCATGCTCATAAGTGAAAAGCATCCGAGCTGAACTGTCGGCCTAGTAAATAGTCCTGGAATACCTATTAGCGAGTTGTCAGGAAACTGCCACATTCTAAGGAGCAGCAGTAATATGTTGTTCTTCATGGTGCATGTTTTGCACGTGAGGTGGCTGCAAGGATAAAAGGGTACTGATTGTTCTGCCTCTGATCACTAATATGAGGTTGAATAGCTCTGGTTTTTTGATTATGATGACCTAAACAGTTGTGCAGTTTACAGGCACCCATGCAACAGTCTAGACTGGTGATGCCTGATGTGAGTATTATTAAGCCATGCCTTTATACATTAACAGAAAAAAGGCTGCGCTTTTTTTGTTTTCTTGCACACTGTGAGTGCAAACCCTTTCCTTCCCCAATCTAGGGAGGAGGAAATGGAAGTGTCTTGCAGAACTGTGTGAGTAGAAATTCATGTTTTTACTCTCCTTCCTGTCTCTAGCCTTTTCTTTCATTGCAATTTTTTACACTGAAATGACCCCTACTGGCTACAGTTAATAAGCATGGTTTTTTGTATCATTTTTGAAGCTTCATCTCTGTCTTATTTCAGACTATCAGCACATGCTGATAGAAGACTTCAAGAGCTGGAATACCAACAGGTAGAAACACTTGTCTGCTAACTTGGTTTTAGCATTTAACGCACTTGACATCCATGAATTCCATAACATCTGACAGAGAAGTCTCCCTGGCATCTCTTACAGGTGGCTTCTCTTTCTGAAATTACAATTAGGCTATTCTTCGTTAAAGCACTGTTTATTAATGAAATCTGTTGCTGATCCTGAGGGGGTTTTTTCCTTTATCATTCTAAAACCTGAAGGAAGTTCTCATTCATCTCACCACCATAACTGTTCACATTTCTAAGCAGTTCTAAGGCTCCATTTGTGTCCTTTGTGAAGTGGGTAAATGCCTTTCCTGAATGCAGTTGTATTCTTAGTAAATAATAATTGTGAGGTCCTGGGCATTCTTGAGAAACTTTGCACATCTCCAGCCTCTGTTGAATTTACAACATCCTTCAGAGATTTGCTGGATTGGTTTGATGAGGTGTTGAGACTCTACAGCCCCTTCCAAAGACTCTTAGGATTGAGAAATTTTTAATGCAAAGCAGGAACTGCCTTGCTTTCTGCCTTTGAAGGTAGTCCTAGAGCCACCACTGAATTAGACTGAATTTTCCAGAAACACCTTAGCCTTGGCTACTGCAGCAGTGCAGCTGGGCAGGGCTCTGGAATCCCCCATTCCAGGGGATGAGAGAGCTTTGAAAAAGCTCTGCCAAAGCTAAGTTAGGTTACTCTGTGAAGGCATTTCTTGAGATGACTCTCTCTTGTCTGTTTCCGTGCTTCCCTGGTTTCTGGTGCTCTTAGATGAAGAGGCCTAGATTGCTTTGCTAAACTCTTCGAAGTCATAGCAAATAATGTAACACTGAAAACAACCTGGAATTATTTTTAACGGTGTTAACAGAAACCTAAGGTTTTGTGATCTATGTGAAATGCATAGTTAACAAAACCGCTAGTCTTATGGTGGTTTTAGTTTCTCTCTAGAATATACTTCCGTATGAACTAGCTTCTCGGTAGACATTGGAAGAAGGTATCACAGTGCTGCTAGCTTACCAATAATATCTATTGCTTGGTTTGGTTTTGGTTTGTTGGTTTGGTTTTAGTGGGGTTTGGATGTTTTTTGCTTTAGTTGTTGGTTGGTGGTTTTTTTGGGTTTTTTTTTGGTGGGGGAGTACAGTTATTGCTGTATTCTTTTTGCTTACTGTAGGTAATTTAAGGCTTGCCTTGAGTACTTGAGGCTTGTCTGCCTAGTGCGTAACTTCTGGACTTCCCTTGGCACCAGGAGGAGGTTGCTGTAGCAGATTTTAGGCAAGTATTGGGAAGTATGTGTGTTAATCTCCTAGGATGATGGCAGAAGCTTTCCTTGCTGCGGCTAGTCCTAGTCTCATTTACTGAACTGCATCTTTTTGGGAATTTGGGGCATTACAGTCTGTCTGACTCCTTGTTGGTACGAGCTGGAAGAGCTTGGATGTGTCCATTGTCCCGCTCCCCACCTTTAGGTCTGCCTAGTTTTCCTCCCTGAGAAATATATAAGGGCACAGTGTATGGTATGTAACCAAAGCTTAGTGAAACTGGAGCTGATGGGAAGAATTTAAACCTTGAAAGCCTAGCTTTTTTTTTTTTTTTTTCAAAATTTGGAAGAGGAAAGCTAAGCTTGTTTGTTTTGTTTTGGTTTTTTTTCAGGCATTGGTTTACATGTGTGCTATTGGAGTTGTTCTTACTTCAGTAAAGCAGAGAAGAACTTGCTTCTAGACTTACTACTATTTTTATCATAAGTAGTGCTGATGCTTGTAACTTCTGTAGCTAGTACCCTTTGGAGAACCGTGTTTTCAGTTATTTTCCATCCTGTGCTCTCTAGTGGGTCAATGGACACAAAGCCTTCAACTTGATGCTGTGTCTCCAGACAGACTGCTATACAACATGCTTGGCTTCTTGCCTGTGATGCAGTCCAGACCCCTAAAGATCAGGCAGTATTTCGCTCTCAGTACAAGTTACTGGAGTTCACGTAATTTGGAAGTTGCATGTGGGTAACTCAGTTGTTTACATCTGTTTGGACTGGAACAGTGCTGCCCAGATTTCTTGACTTTTTGTTTGGTTGGGTTTTTTTCTTTGTTAAGTAGTGAATGGCTGGGGAAATGTCCAAGTGGTTCTCATGTTCATGTGTGTGCAGAGAACTTCTTTCAGTAAGATCAAGTGTTAGAACTGATGCTCTAGTTGGAGACTTCATCAATATTAAGTGGTGTACCAATGGTTGTTGGTGTGAAGACAGTCAAAGTACTTCATTCAAAGGCTGTCAACAATCCAGACTATCAAGGAGACAAATGGAAAAATTATTCATGTTGTCAAAAAAGAAAATTATCAGAAAAATTACTTAAGTTGTGAAACTGGAATGAGAAATAGTTCTTTGGTGAATATTCAGCTTCTGATATGCTAGTCTTGATCAAATTTAACAGTCCTCTTCCCCTACTCCTCCTCCCCGCCCCCCTCAAAAAACACTTACTAGGAGAATGCTGTCTTCTTACACATAGACTGGGTAATTTATAAGCTATTTCTACTCTGTATTCCATCAATGCTGAGATCTCAACATCAGTAAGAACATGTAACTCTGAGTGTGGCATGGAATTTGAATTGGATCAGGTGCTTATTTGACTTGGAAATGGTTTCCTCTCTGTTTCTGGGCATAGTGTTTCAATTTTAGAAATGACTTGCTTCCAGTATTTCAGCAAAAATTAAATGGAAAAGTCTAACAGATGTGATGCAGGAATTGGTATGGTTTTGCTGTTGTGGATCAGCACAGTTAGTTTAAAACTAGAAATCTCACTGTAGATGGGCTGAATGACTAGATTTTTAAACTTCTCTAAGAGGAATATTCTCTTATAATTTATATTTAGTTTTTAAAACTTTGTATAAGCATCCTCTGCGTATGTGATTTTTTCCAAAGAGCAATTATTTCACCAGGTTCCCCAAAATCATGGTGCTTATAAAGATTTTTTCCTTTATATAATTTTTATTCTGCCTTCAAACTTGCCCCTAGGCATCTTTGCTGGTTTAAGCACCCTCTAGCTAATTCAAGGATTCTTGCATAATTTAACTTCTTGCCTGGTACTTAGTCAACCAAAATGTCATTTCACTGACAGGCGTATTATGCAATAATTAACCCATTAATATGGTTCAAAAATGCTTTCCTCTTCCCCTCCCTACTTTGTGCCCCCATTTAAGGATTTTGCATCTCAATAAGTAAAGTTTATAGGATCTTTCAGACAGAACCAAACGTTTCTCTGTTTTAATGGATTAAATACTTTGTAGAGGTGGCCTATTAAGTATCTCTTGTGACTTATAAACTGCTTTCATTTGAGAATGCTTTTAATCCACAGGGAATGTAAACTTGGAAATCATGAACTCAGGGTTTTGCCTGAGACTTTTGAGTGACATTGGTTGTGTCTGACAATACTGGAATTTGGAAAATGACTGATACTGACACAGAAACCTTATGTATATGGAGAAACTTACCAACATAAACTAAGATGGGAAGATAACTTTGCTAAAGGCTATCTAGATTAAATTCCACATAAGCATAAGGATTAAAAATAGTCCCTGGGGGAGCTCTTGTCTAAACAGACTAGTTTGGCCTTGTTTTGGGGAGAATGGAAGCAGTTCACACCTTTACCAGAGGCAATACTTATTCCCCTGCAGCTTTCACTGGGTATACTGGGTACTTAACTTGAGAACCTGCAAATCATGTTAACACCACCTTCTGGGTCATGAGTGTGCAAGTCTTTATTAAGACTGAGTAAGAAAATAAACTGGGGAGCACAGGGTTGTGGGCAGGAGGAAAAGCACTGACTGGCTCATAGGCATGCACCAATTCCCAAATTCTTGCTCATTTCCTAAACTTTAAGCCTTGTATAACCAGCTACCATTAGGCTTCAGTTGTTGGTTGGGGTTTTTTTGTTTGATTGGATGGCTTTGTTGGTTTTTGGGTTTTTTTACTAGTGAAAAATCTAGCAAGTGTAATGTTTCTGAATCCAAGACAGGCTGTTCTGTTGGATTGTTTATCCTTGAAATGAATTGAATTTCAGTGTTTTGCTACAAGCTGTGTTGTTCTCTCCTCAAGATTTTTTCAGAAAGGCTGGATGTGTGTGTGTGTGTGGAGGTATTTCTTCCCCTCACTGATGGGCTGTTGATAAAAAGGTGGGGTCATACTGATAATGGTGTTATACACACTGATGTAACATGTGCTGCTTTCACAATAGAAATGCTGAACTTGATGTCTATCTCTAAGTGAGGTTTTAGAAAAAGAAAAGAAGCCTTGAGGGTAATTCTAAATCCAGGCTAAAGTTTTTCCTGTAGTTTTCTATGACTAAGAAATGGGCTGCAATTCCTCTGAAACATTTTGTAATTATGGTGTTCAGTGGTGCTGCATTAATGACTGGGGGGGGGAAGTGGCAAAATGTTTAGGATATCAGATTTCTTACAATAGTGTGGACTGTTCTTGGTATATGTTACTTTACTCATGGCCCTGTTCCAGAATTTATCTTTGACAAAACTTTTCCTACTCCTGTCAGCTTTGCCTCTGCCTAGCAGCTTCAGCAAGCTGCCAGCCAGCTACTTGTTTGCAGTGAAGCTGATGCGTGCTGCTGTACATGCAGGCTTGTGAAGCGTGTGGGTGCAGAGTGCGGCTTGGAAAAAAAAAAAAGAAAAATGGAATTTTAGACTGGTTTGGAAAATGGTTATGAAGCTTTGGCCCTTTTCTGAGGCTTTAGCAATTATTTTTGTAAGGAGTTTTCTAGAGCTAGAGGAAAAATCTGCTATGACAGCTGAAACACCGCTGTCCGTGCTTGTTCTAATCATGGGAGTACTGGCAGAGGCTTTTTCTGGCCAATTAAATCCTGGGACACAGTGTAGTATTTTCAGTCAGCTGTTTATAAACAAGACATGGCTCCGGTCATCAGATTAAAATAATTTGTATGTAAGTCTTTTTTCGAAGACGAATGTGTAGGGTGTGTAAATGTGTAGGGGTCAGACTTCATAACTCATGATTTATTATTTCAGAACATCTTTGGAGAAGGCAGCTTTTGGAAGTACCATTTACTTTTGCTGTGGGGAACCCTAAGAGTGAAAGTCATAAAAAAACCAAAAGGCAAACAAAACACACTCCTCCTCACTCCCTGCCCCCCCTCCAAAAAAGGCAGGAAGAGGGGGGTACCTGGAGAAGTAGAATATTCCACACAGTGTGGGGAAAAGAAAACTTCAAAACTTGGAGTAGTTGTCCACATCACATGCTTCACTTAACATTTCAATTTATATCTTTGCCTTCCTCAAGGACTTCTGTGGAGTTTCTGATAATTCACTGGAACGCTGCTCTGTTTAAATACTTTCTGCATTTTTTAGTATGAAATAACTGTCTTCTGACACATGAAGAGCTGCTGCAGTGAAAATCTTTCTCACTGTGTTGGGGATTTGATTACCTGAGATACATGCTAAGATAAAGCAGGCAGTCAGGTTGGAGACAAGCATTACATGTGTGTGTTCCTGAGGTGTCTAAATGTTACAGTACAGTTCTGCTTTCTAGCTTTGACTAGAAATTTTCTCAGGAAGCTGCAAAACCCTTTTGTACTGCTGTATATTCCACATGAAGACTTGGTCTTGGAAAATGAACCATTCCAAAATGTGGAGAAAAAAAATGCTCTCTCAAAACTCTCAGCTGTGTGTCTTACCATAAAAGCTTCTGCCGGCGCTAGTCCTAGATTCATGAGTTCAGTGAAGGAATAAGTTGCAAGAGGGGAAAGGATTTAAGCCAGTGTATGAGCTCAAACTCACTTCAAGGCTAGTCTTCCCTTCTGCTGCTTTTCAAGGTCTGGGGCTGGGTTTCAAGCATTCTTTAGTGGTGATTAGTCATTTCTATTGTTCAGCTCCTCCAAAACATGAATTTCCTTTCCATCATTCTTTTTTCCTGTTCAAAGAGTGTACTGGCAAGAAGCATTTCCTTTTTTTATTTTAGCAAGTTAGAATCCTTTCAAAGTCTCATACCATCCTAATGAATACCACTGATTTGAAAATGCTGTTGTGTGTACCAGCGTGCTGGAGTGGTGGGGCTCAGACCTTGGGTCTAGTGTCATGGAGGAGTTTCTAAAAAGTTTCCCCCCCACCTCCCAGTTCCCAGAGGGCAGTGCCCGTCTCAGTAAGGATTGCTTCTCTCTTGTCTTCAAATGCAGATTTAAAAGGATGCAAGAGTCTCTCAGATGTGACTTGGACAGTTTCACTTTCAGGTCATCAATGTGTCTTTGCTCTTTTGAGCATCCTGAGAGCTACCTGTGATGCTTAAAAAAAAGGCGGAAGTAGCTGAGTAACATGCTGCAGATAAATGTGAATTATGGGAGTTGACTCAATCCACCCCAGTTAAATGACAGTTCAAAGGGTAGGGTGGTAAACATAAGATTATTGTGGGTGAAATGCTTGTGTATTAGTTTTCAACAGTGATACTTTAGTGACCATTTCAGTGTTTCTTACTGTTTTGAGGTGAAGCATTATCTTTGTAAACTGTGAAGGAGAACAGTATAGCATTTTCCAAACAATAGCTGATGTTTACTAAGTGTCCAGAAAGAAAGAGGAGGGTTGATGCACAAAAGGGGCGTTTCTCTGGCAGGCAGAAAGAATTGAGAACTTGAAGGAAGGGAAGGCAAAAATTTAAGCAATGGAGAAGGAGTCTCCTTTAAAAAGGTCTTTCCTTGTACTTTTAGCTTGCACCTGTTTTGAGATGCTCCTTTGCCAATGGGGACAATAAATGTAACTATAGTGAGGTAATGTGTGCCTTAAAAGTAAGGCTCAAAGTTAGTTTCTCAGTGTCATGGTTTTCTAAAAATGCAGGCAGCTCCTCAAGCAAAGAAGATGAATGCTTCGAGCATTGTGCCTTGCATGGTGCTGTGTTGTGAGTGCTGGTATGTAGGACTTAGTATGGAAGAGGTGATGGAATGCTGCTTACCAGAGACCTATTTCCCAGACTAGACCTGTTTAAAGACCTCTTGTTCAACTTGTTAATGCCTTAATCCTCTTCTCTACTTTAGATGCATGCTATGACAGGACTTGGGAGTTCAGCAACCCAGAGCAGTATTTGAATTTTTAGCGAGCTGAAACATTTGCTTTGCAGAAAGCAAGTGATTATATGAATGATAGAAAAGGAAAAAAATTTGGAATTAATGTGAAGTCTCCCTTCCTGTGGCTTCCTTTTGGTATGAAAGCACAGTTAGAAGAATTAAAAGGGTAGGTATTATGTCCAAGACTTAACTTTGATCTGAGTAAATGCAGAACTGCTTTATTATCTGAAACTTTATTATCTGGAACTTGCCTGAATGAGTTGGAAAGAATGGGGAACTGCATGTAGATAGAAGTTATTTGAAAGAGAAATTGCTTTGAAGCTGTAGTTATGAGCCTGCTGGGAGCATTTGAACTGCTTCGAGGCTTGTGTGCAAAAGGTACTTGAGTGACTGTATAATAAGAGTCCAGTGACAACTCAGGACAGCCAGAAAGTGCAGCCCTTTGATTTCTTGCCCTTACCTGATCATGCCAGCATAAGAGGTGGTGAAAATCACAGCTGAACAATGATCAGTTTGAATGAAAACTAGTAGTTTACTTGGGCTTCTTTTCAGCTGGATTGCTCCTAAAAACCCCAGAATGTTAAATGCATAGTTTTTTATAGTTTCAGGTGTCCTAGAAGTCAGCTAGGGGATAGGATGTGAATACCAAGGTTTGAGGCTTAGATTCTTATATTTGCGGTTTATTGGCCCTGCTTACAGATGGAATAAGCTTTCACAAATTATTACATCTCAGTTTCTTTCTTCACATCATGCTGATTTGAGAGGAATGCACGAAGAAACAGTCTTCTGAAAGGGGAGCCGAGAGATCAATTAGAGCTTGCAGGAAAATGCGTAAAGCCTGGAATAGTTTGTGAACTATCCCAGGTCCCAATTTTCTGGTGTGTAAAAGTTTGTTTTTGGAATAGTCCCCAGGACATGAAGATCTTTGTGAAAAATAGAGGCTAGGTTATATGCTTTGTACAAGATGTCATTCCACTGTCAGTTGAAATAATGCTGACCTCTAAAGGAGTGAGCATGCTGTGCTGGACCACCGTTTATCTGCAATTAAGGAGAGCACTAGAGGCCTTTGCATCAAGTATCCAAAGCTTTGAATTGAAGTGAGATGCTGGATTCATCCCTTTATCTCACCTGAGTACTTTCATGTGGTTGTACCTTTCATTCCGAAGAACTTTGTTCTGCCTGTATTGATGTGACCTCTCAGAGTTTATTCTAAGTGGCAAACAATTATTCGTTTAACAGGAGCTTGAAATTCTGTTCATAAAAGGACTAAATCAGCTAGGAAAAGGAGTCACTCTTTAGTCTGCATGCAAAATCATGGTAGACTTGGCACTGATTTACTGAACTAAAATAAGCTCCTGCTACATGTTTGCTGCTTCATTGATGGAAATCTTGTTTCTAAATAAATCTGTGTGAAAAGCAGGCTGCTAGAAGATGTGCAGGCTAAAACTGGATTTGCATTCTTCCTGCCTGACTGTAATTTCTTTGTATTCACACCAAGTAATGAAGAATATCTTGTTTGAAGATTCAACATGTTAGAAGTATAGTCTGCACAAGTATTACTGAGGGATTTCTCTTCTCATTAAGACTTTAATGGCTACTGAGTTAATTTTTGAGGTGTGTGGCAGTGAAGATTTTAGGTGCAACTATTATTGGGCCACATGCTTCCTGTGTACCCCCTTTTCTGGAAGCTTACAAGAGCTGGCAGATGTGGTGCCAACCACTAACCTGTCCTGGAAATCACGGTGCCACAGTGTGCATCTGCATTGAGGTGTTCTGCCTTCTGTGCCAGCTGGGTCCTACCTTACATGGGGTGGGCAGCTCTCATGTGGCAAGATCCTGCCTGGTATGTCTGTCTTGAGAAAATCTAGTGCTGAAATACCACAAGGCAAAGCAGCACAAATGCTCTAAACTGGTTTGCTAGAAAAGCAGCAGAGCGTCACCACCCGTGTGTCCTTCAGTGCGCACTGCGCTGGCCTGGGAGGCACAGGGCTGAGCCCACATGCACTGCCTCTGGGCTCCTGTCCTGCACCCAGGAGTATGGGAGGAGCACTCGTGTCAGAAACAGGGAGCAACACAAACACTTTTTAAGGCTGTTAGACTGATCTGATGTGGTCCCTGCTGTTACTGAGTTTGAAACAGTGAGTCTTGGACCGTAGGTGTAGCTTTTGTTCTTGTCATTACATGGATTACTGCCGTAACTTCTAAAATACAAATTGTCCAGACTTGTATTCCGGCTTCTCAAAAACAGGATGTATTATTGTTCTCCAAATTCTCAGGGTTTTGTTTTTTTTTTTTTCCCTCTGTATGCATGGCCTCCTAACAATGAGAATATCTCAAGCATTACTGGAGAGGCATCTTCTTTTGAAAGAATTTTAATAGTTTCTCTTCAGGAACTTCTGCACTTCCTTTGACTTTCATTGATACAGTTGCTGTATTGGATGATAGAAAAAAATTACTTCCTGAGGTTACTGACTACTCTTCCTTTGCTATTTTTATGGGGAAGAGCCATGAGATTCCCATGGAGGTTCCCATATTCACATCTAAAATGGACTTTGTTGTTTATCAGTGTTTTTTGTCAGCAGGGCACTTTGCCAACCGTTTCGTTTTATTAGGCAGACAGTTGGTTGTACAGGGAGAAATATACCTGTGAGAATCTGCTGTGACACTTCCTGTAGATCATGTACAGTAATGAATTGGTAAACGGCTCTTTCTAGATGTTTTTTTTTGTTTTCCCCAAAACAGGGAAAACTTGAGGCTAGCAGATATATACTGTTATTTCTTAGTAGTTTTTAGGCTTCTGTTGAGCATCAGACTACTGAATGACAGTTTTGTGTTTGGCTTTGGCCTCTTATACTGGAGGACAGCTTCTGATAACCCCAAAAACAACAAAGAACCTACCCTTCATAACTGATGTTAGGAAGAAGTTCTTTGCTGTGAGGGGGGTGAAGCACTGTAACAGGTTGCCCAGAGAAGCTGTGGATGCCCTGGAAGTGTCCGAGGCTAGGCTGGATGGGGCTTTGAGCAACCTGGTCTGTTGGAAGGTGGGCTTACACCTGGCCAGGGGGGTTGGAACTGGATGGTCTTAAAGCTCCCTTCAAATCCAGGCTATTCTATCATTCTATCTTGATTAAACTTGTGAGTTGGTGGGGTGTTGCTGTATGTGCACTTGACCTAAGGAAACTTAGATATTGTAGGACTGGTAATCTTTTGGGATTCTGGATTGACTGGATTTATATCTCTTCCCGGAGAAAAAAACCCCAAATCTTGTTGCAAGTAGCCCCCTAAAAGGGAGATGGGCAGTTGTACAGTGGGAACACTGGTTATGCACATTTGACAGGATTGATTTAGAAGTAACAGAGTTATTTAAGTAGAGAGACTCATCCTGGCCTCTCTATCCCTAGCCCTTTGACAGCAAGGAGTGCAATGTGCTTGATCAATTCTCCAAGAATATGTATGATAATTCAGGACTGCTGGAAAACTCATTTTTGGTCATATAATGGAATCAGAGGCCTGGCATCTTGCAGCTTTTCTGTAATAAAAAGTTATCTCCATGGAGTGAATTCTATGTGATGCATTTTTTAATCATCTTTTAAAATGCTCTCTTTCTGACTCAATTTTGACTTCTGTAACAGCTGCAGATTCTGTACAGTGTTCTCACTTCCATTATAAATATAACTTCTACTATCTGCAAAAGTTATTTCTGTTAGACTAGCACTCATTTGTACTACAGCTATGCATTTTCCTGAGATGACATAGTTTTTCACACAGATGGAAGTAAACAATGCCAGTTGCTTTAGCAAAATGGGCAGTAGAACAGCTGTGAGACATAGTGTTTGGCAAATCCTACTGTTTAGATTAATCCGTTATCTTTTTCATCTGTTATCTTCTGTTTAGCACTGTGTTGAACTTGGAGTGAATCACACCCAACTCCAAAGCAGCTGAAATTTACGTACTGCAGCTGAAATCCAATAGTGAGCGAGTTTGTTTGTTTATTTTAGATGAAAACTGGGATGATGATCAGCTTCTTGGATTTGAACCGTGCAATGAAAACCTTATAACAGGTTGTAACATAATCAACGGGAAATGCGAATGTGACACCATTCGGACCTGTAATAATCCATTTGAGTTTCCGAGCCGGGATACTTGTCTGTCGGCCTTGAAAAGGATTGAAGGTAAGCACTTGTCTTCAGTAATTCAGAGTTAGTAATTTTTTCTGTGCAGTTGATGAAAAACTAGAGTTTAGTTTATGTGTTTTAGGATCACTTGTGTAGTTTCAGATACCTCTGATCTTTTACATGTCAGAAAACAGGTGTATGTTTTAGAGGAAGATGGTACCTCATAAGCTTGGAATTCTAAATGCTTAAGAAGGGAAAAAAGCGTGCTTTGTGTGCTATGATGTTTGCAGGTTTTAAGACTAATGGTTCTGTTTGTAGTTTGTGGTAGCTACCTTTGCTTATCTTCAGCTGCGAAGTAGTGTGGAATACTCTCTTTAGTTGTGTTCACATGACTGAATCATTAATTAACACAGTGGATTTCAATAGTAAAGGCATAGAAAAAGGAGTAGTTTCTGATTATACTTGTATCTTTTATTATATGAATGCATTAATTGCTATTTTCTTTAAGTTTACATAATGTTACATTACCTTAATGCTCATATTTTACACTTCCTATGGTCCTTTGATTAGATTTGTATTAGCCCCCATATGTTTATGCTTAGGCACACATCCATATTTGTTTTGCTTTTTATTTTGTTGCTTATGGCTGAACTGCAAATGAGTTGGCTCAAATATATCCAGCTGGAATTAAATGTATGTGGTGTATTTCTGGATTGTTCTGAACAGCAATCAAGAGAGTGACCTTGGACCCTTTCTATGATGCTATAATTACTATTTATCCTCCAAAGTGTTCAGGAACATGCAGAAGTTGATTAGTGATGGGGACCTGCTTAATTAAACTACTTTAAAACAATGTTTAAAGTCATATTGCAAAAGTGAATTTATTTACAAGGCTACTGGCCATATTTTAAGTGGAGGAAATCTTTGACTTAAGGAAGTGTGATGTGATGTCATCTGTTGTACTCCTTTTGTTTTAAGAAAATTGGGTTTGTGCTACAGACTTTACCTAAGGAGATGTTATGAGAAACTGCAGAAACATACTCATGATTGTCAGTCATGATGTTGCTCACTAAAGATGTCCAAGTGTTGGTCTGGGATTTTTGTGGGGTTCTTTTCTTTTGTAGCTCTAGGAAGAGGAGAGGCAGAACCTTTGGTCTATTGTTGATGTAGTAGTGGGCAATAGCATATATGGGTTCCTCAGTCTTACTCACCACTTCTTTTTTGATTGTGAATGTGTGACTAAGTCCTATAGTATTTCATCAGGACTCCATTGGCATGGCAGTTTGTGTGTTTAACTCACTGTGAAAATCTGCTGTGGGTTGTCTTTTTGTGCTTTGCATCCTTGGAAGAAATGGACTTAGCTTGTGGAACGGCATAGCTGAAGCAGGTTGATTCTGAGTCACTTGCTTTCAATGAGCTCTTTTCAGCTAAATTTTCATTTCAAAAAGAACAACATTTTATAATTAGCCATGAGGTAACAATATTGTACATGTAAACTGTCTGGTGTAAGAGCTGTGGTGCAGTTATTTTTTCAGAGGTGTAATTTTCTTTTTTTTTTCCTCCGTTTTATTTCTTTGTGGATTGGGGAGGGTGTTCTTCCAAAGCCTCAGACTATGGGGCACCAGTAGAAGTGTTTAGGGCCTGTTGACTTTTTAATTTTTCACAGTTGGGAAGGGTGGCTGATGCAAGTGTTGAAGCAACAACGGTGCCTTTAAATAACAGAAGTCTGGCAGTTACAACTTGAGTGTTGAAACAGTCCAGCTTTTGCTCAGAAGAATGTGAATTTGCATTTGCGTCCTCAGACTATCAAACAGTACCACTGATGGATGTTGGAAGGTAAATCTCTTTGTATTTCCTAATAGACAGGCAGAAGTCATAATGTAATTTTGATTTCTGCATTTTACAGATATAGTCTGTTAAATTTGCCAACTGGACTTTGCACTGTAAATGCTTATTCCCTCTTTCTCCAACTAGCATTGGTAATTGATTGCTAACTGCTAGTGGAGGCTGTTTCTTTAAATGCATTAGTTCTTGTTTTGGTAATTAAAACCAAAGTAATGCTTCATCCTGTACCTAAGCTAACGGAAAAGAAGAATAACTTTTTTCCACTAGTGCTTGCCACGTCCCTGTTGGCTAAGCAAGCCAAGTCTCTTAGGTAAAATGGACACACTTTGGTGTGTCTGAGCCAGTACTCGCTGCTTGAATATTTCAAGTTTTCAAGTTTTAGTAGTCTGAAAATGGAATTCAATCACTTGGAAAGTCCACCTGAAACATGGCTTAGGTAGTACACAAACCACAGGGCTCTATGAGCATGTTAAAATAGAGAAGTCTTTCAGTTTATTTAAGGCAAGCTAAATCTTAAAGTGTAGTGTCATGTAAAAAGGGATGATTCATAAGATCTGTTAAATATGTCAAATTAAGATTTTCCTGAAATCCAAAGTACTGATGTATACTTCACTCTTTTGGCTTGTCTGTTAAAGATAATAGCAGGAAGATTTGAAACTAGTAATTTAAACCTTTAAATACTCTAATAGAATCTGTTGCCATGGGAAGTGGAACCAAGGGAGTGTAGTCTAACTTCTCTCTCTTCACCACACTTTACATGGATAATTAAATACATAGTGTGATTAACAAGACGTAAGTTGAATACCTGAATGATGGATACACCATAAAAGTTTCTGAAAACTGCACAGGTTGCTGAAAGCCTGCAGATAAGGAATCTGTTGCATAGATACGACCTGACAAGTAACAAACAGTGAGCTGAAATCTGGAATCCCGTTTCCATATGGGAATGTGCTGAGGGGTTGAGGCTTTTGCATGTACTTCATTTTCTTGTGTGTTTTTCTGCTAGCACCTTCCCTTTCAAGAGCCTTTCCAGTCATCTTCCTTCTTTATCTAGTTTGCCTTATACTTAAGCTTTTCAGCCTGTGTGTGGTCTTCCCATCTGGGCTTGATGTCAATTCTACCTTGCTTACTCTGCTAACCCAAAGTTTTCTCTTGTTAGCTTCATGTAGGATCTTTCTTTTCCTATTGGCTTGGGTTCTGCTTAACTTCCTGGGCTCCTCATATTTCTTTCTAACTTTACCTCTCTCTGTATCTTTCTTTGCCTACCTCTTTAATTCTATTTGTATCCCAGCTCACTTAAAACAACTTCTATCCTTCCTTCCCGAAATCAGGTGGCCTGGGCTCTAATGTCATGTTGTTTTGATGTCATTGACAGGGCCTAAAGTCATGTTCTTTGTTTTGTCTGCCTGAGTCTTGCTCTGCCCTGTACTGGGGAAGTCTGTAATGAGAAGAGATTAATCTCTGCTCAATTGTGTGTAACCTCTGTAGGGGTGCTGATGTCTATTGGCAAGAAAATATGGCAAGGCTAAAGTGCAGCCTCAGTAATACAGATACTCGGGGCAGTTGTCGTATCCACCCCTTGCACTTGTTTTCCTGGAAAACAGTAGGATTAGATACATTTGAAAGGATTGGTTTTGTCGTAGAATTTGGTAGCCAACTTATGTCTAATTTTCCTGTAGACATGCTGGAAATGCTTAAAGAGTTGTTACTTCAATAGAGTATGTAGCATAAAGCATATTTATGCTTAGAGGTCTCCCAACTCTGTCACCAGGCTTGACGTGCCTGTTTCTCTACGTGGACCATCAATGACTTTTCTTAGAGAAGGTTTGTATAGAGGTCATGAACCATCCTGGTATGAGGAAATGCACACATTTGGGGCCAGAAAGAAATTGTCTGGAAAAGCTATTTCATACCTAGTAATAATAATAATAACAATAATAGATTCCTGTGTTGGGGTGTTTGGGTTTGGTTTCTTTTTTGTTATTGTTGTTTAAAATGCTTTTGGTTGTTGTCTTGATGAGTGCCTGTTCTGATATGGTTCAGGAAATCCTGTGTTCTTGAGCTTGGAAAGCTTGTTTCTATACAGGAGCCTGCTAATGATGACAGCTTGGTTGAACTCGGACTGCTGGAGTGGACTGTGAAAAATATGGCCGGGGTGGAAAGCGGCAAGATGCCTTCTGTGTGCTGAGCCACAGTTAACAGGCAGGAGTCTTAATAAGCTGCATCTATGCATTCTTGCAGTCATGATTTGCAAAGAATTAGCTGCAGCCAGTACAAAAGACTCAGTTCTTCAGACTTGGTGTGAGATACTGAGGACTGGGGATAAGGGAATTAAGAGAGGAAGCAATTTTTTTTTCCATCAAGATAAATTTGTAGGGCATTGATAGGAAGTAGCATGGAAAACTTGTAATGTAGTGCCTGTTCAGTTGGTTGAAAATCTAGTTTCAATGACAGTATTCCAGTTCTGGGGTCTTCTGCTTTCTCTCCCTCTATGCCTGACTGGCACCAGTTCAGATAGCCCTGCAGAGCTTTAAAGAACAGGAGCCTAAGGATGTTCTTGAGCCTGCTCCTCCTCCTCTACTAGAGCTGGCCTGGATCTGTGCTCTTATGAGCTGCCTCTTCAGAGGCATCATCAGGTGTTCAAAATGATAGCTCACTTCTTAATAAAAGTTCCCTGATAAAATAGCTGTCTCCTCTTCCCTCTGGCAAGTGAGGAGAAAGTTGGGGGTCAGAGGCATTCAGTCTTTTCACTAGGTGGGCTGTACATCAGGTTGGGTTCTCTTCGACTGATTTACTAAAAACTTCAGTCTGCAGAGACTTTTAAAGAGTTTGATAATACCAGGTTCTGATGTGACACAGACAAACGTGTTTTCCAGAGAGAGCATAAGTTCCATCAGTCATAGCAATGATGGTGATTTTGTCTCACAGGTTCAGTGTACATTTGAGCTCTAAGAGGAGAAACCAATCAGCTTTATCAGTTCTACTCTATCTATCCATAAGCATTTTCCATATCAAAGTTAAACTCAGTCTTTATTCAGAACAAATGTGAAGGATAAAATTTGTACCTTTTTTGATGAAATATATGATTAATGCTTTAGGCAAACGAGCTCCTTCCATTTGCATCTCTGTCTGCATGTAAAACGTGCTGCTGATACTAAATTATTGAGAGTTTGATAAATTTTAAGAGTTGCTTCTTAATTACCCAGCTTGCACCTTTCCAAGCTGTTTGCTGCTGTCCTTCAAAGGTGAAAGGAAAAGGTCTTTTAAGTTGCTGGTATCTATTAAGCTGGCTTATTGCAACACACTCCTTGCATTCCATTATTTTTTACGTGTAACTGAATAACTTTATGCTGACAAATGTTGCAATACCTGTTAGACCAGTCCTGGAATAACAAATATGAGAAGGTAATTTTATTCTGAATGCTTGTTTGGTTGTTGTTTAGTTTGATTTTGTGTAAAACTTCACTTGTGTGGTCTTAATGGCTGTATTGAAAAACTAGAACAGAACAGATCCAGCTTTATGCTGATTTATCAAGCAAGGAGTAGAGTGAAATACTTTCAGATGTGCTTAATCTGATATACTTTCCACTCCCCCTGCACAACAATTAATGTATGTTTTTGCTCAAATAACTGAACTTTGAAGGTTGGCATGTATTTGCAATAAGGAATGCAGTTGTGGCAACATTCCAGATTTTACCCTTGAACATGCTTGTGAGAGCCAAGTAAGTGCGTTTGAAGGCAAAATTTCACATGAACACAGAGAAAACCAGCAGTATAGCTTTTGGGCTTTTTTTTCTGAATACATAGAGATAGAAGGGAAAAAAAACAATTGATATGGAAATAACACAGATTAGGAATACTAATACGAATTTAAATATACAAAGTAATTTTCCAAAACAGGGAGGGAAGAGAACTTTGATCATTAATTGATGAGAGGGTTCTGTGACAGTGGCACATCTGGCAGTGCAGGTGCTTTCACAGCATGACAGTGCAGTGTTACATTTGCAGGACTTGCCACTTTTTGCTGACTTTAGTTCCTCAGAGAACTGTTCCCCGATCAAAGAAGTATGATCTTTTCCTACTGTATTGGCTATTTTAGCATGTCCTATTTTTAAGGCAAGTTATCACACAGACAAAATCTATGCCATGAGATTTCAAGCTAACCAGAGGAAAACCTTGTAGAAGTTTCAGAAAGATATCAAAAGGGAAAAGTGATTTTCATATTTCTGTATTGATGTGGCTAGATACCTAATTTTAGGCTTAATTAGATTATGAACAATGCAGTTTGTATTAATAGGGAAAAAGCTGCATAGAAGGAACTGTTAGGAGGGAAGATTGAATATAGAACACAAAACCGAGCAGCTGGTTAAAAAACCCTGAAGTGTTAGCATCACAAAAATTGTTTACAATTGGAACTATTGTATCTTTTCTATTTTTCCTTGCCATTTTATGTAAATGTGTGGTGTTTTTGCAGTGTAGTAACTGAGCTTATTGCCTTGCTGTGCTGCACTCGCTCCTGTGAGCTGCTGTGCAGATGCTATGCCTGCCTTCCTGCATCCAAATCCTTGGGCATGCAATGCATGTGGAGAGCATACTGGATCTTCAATTTGTGACACTTCAGTTTCCTTCAAACCTGGCAGTTTTTGAGATTGCTGTCGATAGAAGCGTAACCTTAACTGTCGGCTCTGAATCAGGACTGTGTGACAAATGCCTCCTACAAAGCCAGCAGTCAGATGTGATGGTCAAAGCAGGGTTATTCCTAGAGACAAAGGAGCATTCTTCTTGCCTTTTTCTGTTTCAAATGCTTACCTGCATTCACCTGAAACTGAATACAGGATAACTGATTGTACCTGGAGCTTCTATGAGACCAGGAAAAAACAGGGCAGGTATCTTACAGCTGGTCAGATCTTGCTCTTGATAAATTCTGTGCCTCCCAAAAGCTCTTTTCCATGTTGGCAAGTAAGCTGTGCTTGAAGTATGTCCACTTTAACTGTAGTGGCAGGTTACAGGTTTAAATGAATGCTTGACCTCACTTCTGTTCAAGTTGAGGAAGAGTGAAAATGGAGCAGGTGACTTTCAGCAGAACGCTTCCAGATGCAGTGTTGATTTTGAGGATCGAAAGTTAGCCACACATGACAGAAGAGACCTGAGCAAAGATCTCAAATTGAATGGTGTGTAAACATTAGGTTAATGTTGTATGGTAGCAGGAAGCTATATTCCTGTGGCTGGGTCACAGGTCTTGTTTTGACAGGGCAAGTCTTGTTTGGATATATGCAGCATTGATGCTGACAGAGATAACTGAGTGTTGAATGAAGGTATCCAGCGATAGTGGTATCAAGGACATACTGGTCAATGTGACAATTTTAGTACAGTGGCTATGTCTCTATAAATAATAAGAAACAGTAAAATCAACTGTTTTTTTTCTTTTTGTTTGATCACCTCCAGTAACTTTGCAGTTGTCTCTTTAAATGAATGATAGACCAATATTTTGTGATTCTGAACAGTTGTATAGCATGGATTAAACTATTTTAGCACTTTTCCTCCAAATTTAGGCCTTGAAGTTGTTGTGATATTGTTTTCTGCATAAAACAAACACTATGCCACTTCCACATCATCAGACTAATTTTTCTGTGTAATAAAATGAGGCATTACCAGCAAAGTGTTTGTGTCCAAGGTGTATATCTGTATGGAGACTAGAATCGAAACAAGATGCTTTGAACCAGTTAGGTTTTAGAGAAACTTTGGCTTTTAACGTGAAGCCTGACCTTGAGATTGGTTGGATTTTCTTTTGAGAAAGCCATTCAAAGACTTTCCTAGCCTTAATGATGATAAGAAAGATCTCTACGCATTCCTGAATTCCTGCATATGTTCTCTTCCCTGTTGTTCTAGATTCCCTTAAGTGTTCTGCGTTCAAAGTATTTTTTAAATTATAGCTGCTCAAGTTCATGAAAACTTCCTTCCTCATTAAACAAGTAACTTTTATACCTTGTCTAGAATCAGATGTTATGTGAGTTCTGCCTTTCTGTCCAGAAGAGGTAAAGCTTTCAATAACTCTTAGTTTCAGTAAGGAACAGAAAAAATGGTGCTTTTGTATGTTTTAGAGACATGTAAAAATTGTTGTCATAGTGACAAACCAATCTACATAATTTAAGGTGCTAGAATTTAAATGACTTGTCAGATATATATGCCAAAAACACAGCTTCTATAAATGACTGCACTAATAATGTTAAATGTTGAACATTTTTGGCACTAGCATATAACTTTAGAAGGACAAAGGAAACACTCTTTTGATTTAAAACAAGTATAAAAAAAAAACCCCAAACTGGAAACTCAAATTTGCTTTTGACCCCTGGTTAGGAGATGCAGTCATACAGCAGCAGAGGAAATGCTTGACATTCTCATCATGTGGGCTGGGGCTTCCAGCCCTTTTGGCACACTTACATGGGTAGGTCTGAGGTATTTTCTTCGCAGTTGTCGTGTCAGGCTTCTTGTAAATAGGGAATGGGGTACTGCCAAAAGCAACATGTTTCATCTTTCTGCTTTGGGTCTTTCTGTAATTTGTATTAATTGCTTTATGGGAGTTTTAAGCACAAGTTCCTAAACTCTTGTTCATTTTTAGAAGTCAGGATAGAATACTAGTATCAAGGTTTTACAACTTGAGTGAAAATAATATATTTTTTAAAAGCTAATCTGGATGCTTCTGAAGAAAGCCACTTCAAACCTCCATAATGGTTTAATAAACTTGTGACTGGTACACCATACTACAAGATGTAAAATAAGTTGGTTAAACAAAATTTTCTAATTATTGTGCTGCTGTAGTTTGTGGGCAGCGTGGGTATTCTTTGCCTGGGTAGATCACATGTGACAGAAAACTAAAATATCAGTCTTGATGCTGTTGCTTTTCAGAAGTCTTGTTCTTCATACTGCCATATTAGTTGAAGAGTTAAAGCGTATACTTCAGTCTGTGACATCATTCTGAGCATCTAGTCCTTTCCATGGTGCAAGCCACTGCTCTTAGCTTCCAGCTTGTAGTAACGGGATACCTTCTGCTGGGGCTTTCAATGTCCTGCAACATAGGCATACTGAGTAGAAGGACAAACACCTTGAGCCTGGAACTCAACTGCTAGAGCTGGAGAGCTATTGGGAGTTAAATGCTGTCAATCTCCTTGAACTGGATCTGTCCCTGAGCAAGGTGCTGGCAGCTGCCATGTCATGGGTAAGAGGAGCAGAGTAAGGCAGGACTCCTCATCCCAGCTTTACCAGAAACTGGAAACTCCAAGTGAGCCAAGCAAGATCAAAGTGCAGTGGGTGTGTGTGGGGGGAAGGGGGGAGGGAGGAGGGGAAAATGGAAAGAGAAAGAAAAACCCTTCTTTTTTTCCCCTGGCATCTCCTCCTAGTGTTGGAGAGTTAAAACACTTAATGGATCAGCATGCTAGCACTATTTGTTGTGTGACCTTATGTGTGTTAGGCAAGAAACTGAGTATTTCAGGACAGAGGATATTTGGGAGAACATACAGGTAACTGAGGGTCGATGGCACTCGGATCCTGGCACGAGGCCTGTACCTGAGTAGCCGGGCCCTTAGAAAGGAACATGTGATCTGACTGGTTCACTGATAGATTTGAATCTCTTACAAAACATGATACACGTAACACCTGATGAATGAGTCTGGGGCGTGGTAGAAAATAGGAAGAGGAAACTGTTGCCATTTTCAACATGTATAGTGTGCTATTTCAGAGCTTTTCGTTACTGCATGAAGTTGTTCTACCTTCAGCAAGATTCTGGTTTTGTAAGCATGTGTTTGCTTAGTCTTTTTTCAAAACTCTGTAGGGTGTTACTGAGATTCCCAAACCAGGTCTGTAGGAGCTAGCATCATATAAAGGCATGGTACACATTGGTACTGCCTAAAACCAGTGTACTCTCTCCTTTGCCATTGTCTGAGAAAGCTGTTTATTGAAATAAGGTTAAATAAGGACTATGGCTAACCTCTAATTTTTTTTTCCTTTTGTGGATTGTCCTGTATAAGGGACTGTGCTTTGCTACTATATTCTGCAGGTTCCTTACACTGCAGAAGAGTTTCAACAGATCTGTTCAGTACTAACATGAAGTGAAATCAAGTGAAACTTGAAAACTGAGATAAAGCTGTAACTTCACAATAGCACATCCCTAACTTATTTTGAATGAGACTATAACATTCCGGTGACGCGAGTAGCTCTCTTATGTGTGGACCAGAGTGTGAGTGCTCATTGTACAAAAGCCCTGCACTTTCTGTAAGCCACCGTTGGTTCGGTTCAGGAGGCTGTGGACAGAAGTGTCTGTGTCTGACGCTGAGTTTACTCATAGTCCAGCATTTGTGAAGCATCAATTTGCCAATGCACTTATTCCAATAATCTCTGATTTTCTTCTCAGTCCCTGGGGATTATTGCTGTGAAAGCTACTAGCTCACTGACAAGGGAAAGAGCGCTTTGCTTTCTAGCAGAAATCTGGTCTGTCTCTACAGCTGCGGTCCACAAAACCCCTCCCTGTGTGATCAAACATGGTTTCACATCAAGTCACATACTCACCTCTTTCCATGACTATGGTGGTTCTTACTTGCTTGATATTTTACGTAACTGAAATTGAAATCTGAGGAATATGGAGCAAGAAATAAAACTTACTAAAATCTTATTTTCTCATAAAAGCCCAGTGGAAATCTATGAATCATTGCTAGGTCTGTAGGACTGGCTCACCTGTGAATTCCTTGTGGCAGATCTTCCCTTTTTTTGTTGTTTTTCTCCTCCCACTTCTTCTTCCCCACCTCTTAAGGGCAAAATTGTCATAGGCTACACACAGTTAAGGAACTTTCTGGGGAGTGCAGGTATTGCTATGGAGTTGGAGGAAAAACTTGAGAAGGCAAAGGAAAATTGTCATAAGGATAAGACCACTGTGTCATGTTTGTGATTTTGCTTATGTTTTGGGGTTTGGTTTTTTTTGTCCTTTTGGTTTTATAGCTTGGTGGCTTTTTTTTTTCTTTTGCTTAATAAGGATTTTTGTTGCTCTTTGGGGGTGTTTTTTTTGTTTTTCTGGACCGAAACTAAAGTATTTCAACCTATCTGCTATTTACTAAGGTATGTGTAGTAGATACAGACCAGAAGTCCCCATGGGGTACCAGGGTTACAAAAGCTGACAAATGGGAGCTGAAACCTAAAGTATCTGTGAGGTATAGCCTAGTAAGAATATGACATCACTTTAAATTTCTTTGTCAATTTTCCCACAGAAGAAGCATATCTGTCTTATATAAAAAAGGAATTGTTTGTTACCTGGCTACATCTGTGTAAGGTGTGTTCTCCGAATGTGCCTTTGAAAAGGTTTCTTTTCTTAAAAATAAATAAAAAAAACAGCAAGCTGCTCTGTGCCTTGTAGTCTGGTGATTTTGACCCATCCTGACTAAGCTGAATGAATTGATACTTCCTTTCTCATCTGTGTTTTGTGTAAACAAAGGCTGACCTAGTTTAGGCATTAAAATGCATCTGGCTTTGAATCCCAAGTGGAAAAGGGGGCTTTTGAGTTTATGGCCTGGTGAAAAGGGGGGTTTCTGCTGGCTTTTGCCTTAAGGAGTTCATGGCTCTATGCTCCTCTGTGACCCCTCTCCCTGTTGCCTTGACATGGCCTGCTGTGTGTCCATGGTATGAACTGGGGAGGGGAATCCCTTAAGCTCTTGGGGCCAACAAAGATTCTTTATTTGTGATTCAGATGGTGTTGTGAAGAAAATGAAGTTTTTATCATTCTGCTGTTTGTCTCTCAGTGTCTGCTTTTCCCTATTTCCTGCTCATGATTACTTTTGAGATTTATTAGATTTGAGCAATTTCAGTGAATGGATAAGGACTTCGAAGATACTATCATTCTGCAAGTACTGAATATGGGCAGGTGACTATGACTATACAGCAGGAAATCAACTTCAGTAATAGGCAGCAGAGAATTTGTGGGAGCTGGAGGACTGATGAAGGGAAATATACTACTACTATTTGAACAACTGGAAAATCTTCAATTGGAGCTCTCATCATCTTGAGTGCTGCAGAATGCAGTTCTGAAATGAAGCCGCAGGGAACCAGGGTTAGTAATTTCAGTGCTAGTGAAACTATGTGTTCTGTATTCTGTTCTCTGCTGTCAAATGCTTCCAGTAAAAAAAAAAAGTAATAATAGTATGGTAGATACAGTAATTTGAGGCTCTAGATGCCACTAGGTGGCAGAACCCCTGCATCTGTTTTGTGGATTTCTTTCTGTGCCTTGATTCTTCATCTGAGTATATTGAAAATACTTTTCAGCAATTGTGTGATGAGAATAGACACACCAGTAGGGATGCTTACATGCTGTCCTAATTGGGCTCATATTGGCTGCTGTTGTGGGAAGCGTGGAGGGCTCGCAATACACTCTTATCCTTACTTGTTCAGACTGCTTTTTCCTTCTGAAGAGCCTGCTACTCACTTGCCTTTAGTTGCACTTAGATGTCATCACAACTCTTTCCCTTTTTCTTGATACTGTTGTTAATAGGTGAGAAATGAGAAGATGACAAAGTGACATTAAAGAGGAATGCTTTGTAAAGGATAGAGCGGCAGGAACATGGAGATGGTGAATGGTTTAACCTGTGGTAGAAGGTGTGATTTTTGAGTGTTGGAAGCTCAGTGTTTTGGAGTCACTCATTTCTTTTGGCGAGACCCTTGTACCTGAGTAGTTATCAGTTGGGAAACAAATCTGTCTTGAAGAATACCTGTTAATGATTCTTTTTTTTTTTTTTGTAAGGTTCCTCTTCTCTTAGCGCTAGTCTTTGATTGCAGTGTTCTTGTCTTCCGTTCATTGTGGGAGATCATTTTATCTTTGTTTTATTGCTGTTTTGACTAACAGAGAAGCTGGGATGGTGGCTGAAAACAGTCCAAGAATAGGGTCATTGCCTGCCCCTACTTACTAGTAGAGAGCTATGTAGTTTTGGTTGTTGAGGACAGTATGAATCCTGCAATTATTATGTATGTTTACATGTTGTATTAACTGGGATGCAGCCCTCATCTTGCATCAGGGGATACAGTGCTGCTAAGGAGACATCCATGTCCTCATGATCTACTCTTAAGTATGCCATCTCTTTTAATGAATGCCTCTATGAGTGCATGCTTAGTAATGAATCTGATAAATACTGTTTGATTAATCTAAAAGCAGTATGGGTCGGTTTCTTTTGGTGCTGGATTTTAGGAACATCATCTAGATATTTCGATTTGGAATATTAAAACTGAAGTATCAGATTTCAAAGCCGCTTGATTACGGTTTTCAAAACGTATTAGAATCACTTAACAGAATGTGATACCTACTCTGCATTTTGTATACAGTTGATGCTGTGCTGCATGAGGGCAGTTTAAATCAGATTTTTCTGACCACCTATGAAGAAATATGAAGGGATAACAGCTTATCCCATTTGTTGGGTAGATATTGGTTAGTTTATAACTTTATTTTGCTCTTCTGGAATAAACACATGAATGAGAATCACCTTTTGAATGTGTAATGTTTTGGAGGAATTGTACAAGTCTCTTATTTCTCAGTAAGTTCAAATAGAAGTTTACATGCAGATGGCTTTTTCCCACCTCAGTTTTCTTTTGGTGCTCCAGTCAGCTGTGTACAGTCTTCTTTACCTTTTTAATACATCTACTGTGCCTGCTTCTATCTCTTCTTCAGCTACCCTGCATCAAATCAGTCCTTTATTCTGAGGATCTTCCTGGGCATGCCCACACTTCATGAATACCTCATTCCTTCCTTCATTCTCCGTGGTGCTGCTCTGAACAGCTGGATAAGAAATGCAGGTGCTGTTGCAGCCACTGTCCAGCTCTACAGTACCAGTTTGGGGATGTGATAGGGATGTTTGTGAACTTGTGCTCTTGGTGGTGCAAGATGTAGCTCTCATTCTAGTCTGGACAAGGTGGGTTTGGGTTTGGGTGGGTTTCTTGGAGGATTTTTTGGTTTTTTTTTAAGGAGGAGATTTGAGGCTGTCAGATGCAGGCAGCATGACCTTTTTTGAGAAGTTCTTTATTGGCACACATGTCTGAAGCTAGTTTGTCTTTACTGTTCCTTTTAAAACTACTGGTGTTTGTTTGAAGTGTCTCTGTGGAATGTGTATGGAAACACTGAAGGAAGTACTGTGAAGGAAAGAAATTCAGCCAAAAAACAAAGTAGTTTTCAGGAACAGGCTACCTTGGCTCTCAGTCTCTTTATCATAGAAAGGTAAATTGAAATAACAACCCCAAATACCAAAAAGTCGTCTGGTTTTAATTTATTTTTAAAAATACGCTATGCTGACGGAAATGCCTGGAGCATCTTGGTGTTCAGAATTATGTGTATAGTTTCTCTTTTGTATCCTGTTCGTGTCATCAGCTCTATGTAATTTCTACCTACAAACCAATACCTCGGAGATCATTCAACAGGCTTTATTTGTGGTGTAACAGCTATGGGTATTTATGCATAATATGCCTTCAGTTACAAGTTATGTTCAAGTTATTGTTTTCCTGCATCATACAGTAGGAAAGATGGTATTTCTTGAAAGTTTGAGGTTGATTGTTATAAATTAGATTTTTATGCTTTGTTTTTTCTAATTTTAAGTAGAACTTTAAAAGTCATGCATAGAAAGCAATCTTCTTTTCAGAAAGGAAATTTGTTGACTCTGTGATTTCCTGTGACGTGTTGAAAATAGCTGATGGTCATTGCAACTTGAGAGCTCCATCACGCAAGATCTGTGTAATGCCTGGTGAATCCTGCTACTGTCATTTGAGACAGTAGAAACCTGGCATGCTAAACTGGTGATGAAAGCAGATCTGTACTGAGCAGATGAGCAGTGATGTCTAGATGTAACATCCCAATTTTGTTGACTGTTTGGAAGTGATGGTGATTCCTGATGGAGCTGTTGCAGTGAGGTAGAGAGAAACTTCTTAAGCAAGCTTTGGCACACCTCAGATGCTGAAGAGTTTTGGTGAAGGGGGTTACTGAAAGGAAATGTAGTGGGCATGTGGAGACACTGAAAATACTACAATTCCAAAGATAGCTGGGGAGTACGCATTAAGAGCAGCAGTGTTAGAGATAATGGTGTATTTCTGTCCTGTTGATGAGACAATGGCTAATACTGAAGGGTTGTCCCCCTTTGTGGTAGAGGTCTTGCATGGGGTCTTGATGGGTTTTTGTTTAGAGAGAGAAGAACTGGAAATCCACTGTAAGAGCCAATAGCTTGTGTAACGCAGCAGCCTTGGGTTATATTGTTTTGGAGTATGTGAAACACTGTGTGATATCTGCCTGTGAGATTGGGTGACACTCTCGAAAAGAGGCTTGGCTTTAAAACACTGTTTTGTCCTGATGTACAGGGTTGTACTGAGGCTGTATGAGTGCAGTGAGCTTTATTTAGAAATTCCTAAAATTATAATGATGATTTTTTACTCTTCCTGAAACAAAATGCAGGGAAGACTGACAATGCTGGTTTGAATGTCCAGTTTGTGGCTGTGGTTCAAATGAATTTTCTGCCAACTTCTGCATGAAGAAATTTAATTTTATCCTTGCAGTTCTTTTTTCATTTCACGGTGGATGTAATTGCTAACTGGGATGCAAATGTATTAATTCTCCAGTGTAGCTTGATGTGGGATATTCTTTTTCTGCTTATTTACGAGAGTGTGTCTGGGAGCTGATGCGTTGGTCTGGTATGTGTTGAGCCCCTTAGGGACCTCAGGGCTGTTGGTTTCAGAGGGCTTCCATGGCTCTGCCTGGCCAAGAAGCTAGGCAGTAAGGTTCTCTAGAGATGTCACACTGTGTTAAGCGAATTAGATTTGGACTGTGCAGCCAGTGGTTCTTACCAGCTCCAGCATGATCCTTTTTAGCAGGTGGATTAAGTCTATCAGCTCTGCAGTCCCTGGCTTCCATCAGTCTTGAGCCTGTGGATTCGTTGGCACTGGAAAAGGTAAGTCCCTTAAAAGGGAATTTTCTTTGGAATAAAACCACCCCATCAAACCCAGCATCACTTTCAGTTAGTTTTTGAAGGGGCTAGTAAGAGCCTCTTTTTTTTGTAAGAGTTAGTGCTGTGTGTTCAGCCCTTTATCACTAATGCTGCACACGCCAAATTACCATAGCTTGGAGCATAGCTCTTGTGTTTCTCGGCATGACTTTTTGGGTCTGACAAAGTTCTGCTGGATCCAAGGGGATCACAGGGTGCTCAAGAGCAGTTCTCTGGCTTTCCTCATGTGGTCCTGTTTGGACAGGGTGGGAGACAAATTAGACTGCAGTTGCTGGCACCAAGCATCTGTAGAAGCTACTGACGGACGGTCTTACTCATCTCTCTCCGCAGTAGCGGGGCTGCAGCTGGTCCAAAGAGCTGTGCAAGAACAAATGAGCTGAGCAAGAGCCATGCCTTCCAAATGTTTTGAGACATTCTTCTTGTGTGTGTGGGGGTGCTGACCTCCTTTCCAGAAGATTATAGTAGAATTACTTTCTTGCGCGTGCAGTAAGTTATTGCCTTCACTGCCCCGTTAAGACCTAGCAAAAGGAATGTTAAGTGTAATGATGTTTTATCTGTGGAAAACATGAAGTATCTCTTAGGTATAGTCAGGTCATACAGCTTTCTCTCTCTTGTTTAGAAGTTCATCAGTGGATTGTGGTTCTTAATGTCCAAAAATAATGACATGATTGAGACTTCCACTGTCTGTGGTCTGAGAGGATATCTAGATATTTACAATTCTTCCTGTTCCACAGTGAACACTGTGCAGCAGTGGAAGGAAAGATGACCATTGTCTGAGTCAACTCACTCTCCTGCCCCCACCACAGGTCTTGACCACATGGGAATTCAAATGCATTTCAGTTTTTGATTCTTAATCTATAGAACTTGAAATAGCAGTTAAACCGAGGGAAGAGCATTAAGAAAATAGTAATGGAACAAGAATTTAACAGTTGAGGAAGAGGGATAAATGTTGAAAACTGTTCCTGACTCGCCTTTTAGACATTAATAATGAGAGATTTTTGGTTTCTGTTCCATTTGAAGCATCTCTGCAGAGGATACTGACTTTGTCTTGCTGTATTTCCATCCTTTTTGCTTGGAAAACAGGTGCTGAATCATGAGCAAATGTTCACTGGAAATTATAGTACTGGTGCACTGTATTTTTCACTGCTGAAGCTTCTGATGTAGCAAATATGAGTTGTTTTAATCCATGTTACATTGTAGGTAGCTTGACTTGGAAACTTCTTTTTTAGTAAACAAACATGATGGTAACTGCCTCTTTCCTACTTTTCTCATTCATTTTGCTCTTACAGTTTTGTAACTGTAGTCGCTTTCCTTTTTACATGCTAACATTCATGTTGACTTTTTCTCAGCTGGTTGAGGGAGCTTTATATTCTTACATTTCACTTAATTTACCCATAGGATTAACATTTTAGGGAGAAGTTCACTGTTCCTGATAATAAAATCCTTTCTCTTCTAGTCAAGACATCTGCATTGTCTTGTTGTGTATTCCCCAGAAACTGTGAAATGTTCCCACTTCAATATTATGCTAAAATTGCTCCTTGCTAATTGCATGTGGAAGTGCAGAATAAGTTTTTGTCATTATTTATAATACTTTCATTTCTATACTTTCATGGTCAAGGGAAAAAAAATCTTGAGTGTTTTTAGATGTTAGTAATGGAAATGTAAAAAATTGTATTTTACTCAAAAAAACCCCAGAACAAAAAGTCCGGAAACATCCTAAAATGAAAAAAAAGCCCAATAACTGGACAATGTAGGAGAAGCAACAACCACTATTTTTTACTTTCGGTCTCTTCCCTATAGAGAAGAGATGGAATCTAAACTGCATTAATTTTCGGTATTTTGCTCTTGCACAGTCATGTTTAGATTCTGTAGTGTTATGCAACCAGCCTATGTGCAGCTTAGATTTAATATAAAATAAAAAAGTCAACTTCTTTATTTTCTTAAAGTTTCAGGTTATATAAGCAGGTTACTTTTCCTAGGTCAGCAGACATGCAACAAATACCATGAAAGCCAAGTGCTTGGAGAGCTTCCTGACATTTAAGTGTGGTGGAAATTTCCTTAGTTGCAGTTTTCAGCTCAGGCACAATCTCATTCTCATGCTTTCACAGCATGCTTGTCCTTTTAACATGAAGATGAGTGACATAAACAGAAGTACTCAATATTGACTACTTGCTAGTTCTTTTTAATTCTTGTGTGAAGCATTTCTTCCTTCAGGAGAATTTTTTTTTTTTTNCTTTATTAATAACTGTGACAGACTGCAGAGTCCTTTAGCTTTTCTAGTCACTTTTGGAATATAAAATATTTTATGTGAATATTAAATAAATCTCAATTTTTCTCTTTGGTAGTACCCCTCTTCCCTTCTTCCCCGCTTTGGGGACAAACCTTTGCCAGTTATAGTCTTCACCTGTAGTATTTCCACCACTGTTGGAATTCCTTTTGCTCCAATACACTTATACAGACATAATTACTTTTTGCAATTCTGCATTCATAACATTCCTATTACAATGTGCTCCCATTAGTTCTTAAAACCCACTATTGATGCTGTTGTATTTAATATTGGGAGTTTTCTAATTGTTTTGTTATAACACACCAATGATTTTATTTACTGAAAAGAATCTTGTTTGGTTTATGTATTTGTATATATAATGTAAATGATTTTAGATTCTGTTCTTATATTCTTGTCAACTGATATATTGCTGACTGAATTCTAAAATGTTAATTTTAAAAAGTATCTTTTAAATAGTATCTAAAGTCTCAGTTAAAAAAATAAAAGGACTGTCTGTCCCTGTAAGATTTGAAAAGCAACACTAAAATATTTTTGGAGTAATATACTGTTGTACTCAGCCTCATTCCTGTCTCTGCATTGCCTGCCTGTTGCCTTTTACTTTCAAAGCTGGTGGTACAGGTAAACACTTCAAAGATTGAGGAAGAGGATGCACTTGAGCTCCCCTCAAAGCACTTTAGAGAGGAAGTACAACTGACTCATCAGTGAAATTGTCTATACAGCAAATGCTGGTAAGTGTACTAAATGAACTGGAAAAACATTGTCTGTGGTCTTTTAATTTTAGCAGTTCTGTAATAGGACTACTGTTTAGATGAAAATGTATGTTTGCTTTTCAAGTTGAATGATGCTAAGTTAATCATTCTGTCTTTAATACATCTCTTATCTTGGATCTAGAGTTGTTCATTTCTTTCAGGCAATATAAGAATTTACTTTGCCTAGCCTGCTACCTTTCTTGACTGGCTTTCTTCCTTGCAGTATATTCTCCTGTTCCTTTCACAGGAAGAATATTTCTCAGCAGCAGCTCTACTTATCCACATACTTAAAGCACTACTTTTTTTGGTGCAGGGGGGAGATTGTTTCCTGAGGTATCCATGGAAGCATGTATGAAAGTGTCTTAGATCTGCACTTAAGTATTGCTGCTCGTTTTCTAGCTATGTTGGGTGTTTGTTACACTCAAACCATTTTGAATCCTTCTGTGATCAGATTTAGTTTGTCTCTCTAAGATGTGGGGGATACATGATCTGATAATAGCTAGGAGAGTGTCAGCTGATTAAATTATAACTGCTCTTGTCCGCATGCTTAGCTCTACTGCAAATGCAAATTTCTAGGTTTAGTTGGAATTTGCAGTTGGGACAGAGTGAGCACCCTGTCATTTCTTGTCACAGATAAACTGATAGATGTTATTGTTTTAAGACAAGGTGATATTAACATGGTTTATATAGTGTATTTGTGTTCTTGATATCACTGGAAGTGGAAATTTAAAATTTGACCATTATTATCCATCCTTAATTTTATTGTCATTATGTTTGCTTTATACACAACTGCTGCTCTACATTAAACTTTGTTTTGTTTTGTTTTTTTGTTTTGTAAGCCCAAGACAGCCCTTTAGTAATAAAATAGATTTTTGTAACTTCTTTTAGAGAAACTTTCATTGTGGTAGTTTCCTGGAAAAATCTATGCAGGCATATTCAGATGCTTTGGGTTTTGTTTGCTCTGAGTTTATCTTCCCTACGTTCCTTACCCCTACCTTCCACAAAGTTCCAAGTGCACTTTTTCATTAGCTAATTCTGTCGACTCCAGGCACTTTCAGATGCATAATTCAGAGTAGCTTCGGGTCTTAGATGTTTTTTGTCATTGACTGAAAAGTGTTGTGGAAGTTATGCTTAGACCACTAATAACTGTATCCAAGTGAGACATAGAACTTTTGTGCACTTTAATTTTTTCTTTCCTTTTTTGGGGGCAGCTGCATGTAGCAGGCTTTCCATCGATATAGGCTGGAATCCTTATTTCCCTTGAGTGTTTCCAAACATGGTTCTTAATGGCTTGAGACTGTATTTTAAGCAAATCTCTGCTTACTTATCTTACAAACTTTTCTTGCAGTAACGAAAGCAAGAATACTTTCTGAAATGCTAGTTGTCCCCTCTGCTGCACAGTCATTGAAAACTCTCAATAGCGTTTTGCTTTTCTGGTGCTGTCATTCCTGGTAAAGCTTTTCCGTGTTATGATTACTGATGTAGTTAATAGTGAACCTTGGGAAGCAAACAGGCTTTCCGTGAGAATTTTTTTATTGAACATTCATAGAAACATCTGTTAACTCCAGTAAGGACTGAAGTAAATGCTATGCTGTCTCAAGGTAATATTTTGGAGCTTAAGGCTCTAAGGGGCTTCCACCACTCCAAGTTAATTTTAGCTATGAGACGGAAAAATTCAAGGGAGAGAAAACTTAAGACCATCTGTGTGAATGTTGAGAGACAGATGCTGCTTCATAAAAGTTTTCTTGTGAACTGTTTTTGACCTGAAATGCCCATCTTCAAGATGTGAAGTGATACCATACAAGCATCAGTGTGTGTACGTTGGTTTTGTTAACGTGCGAAGGGACCAAAAACTGGAATGGGGTAGAGTAAGAAATTCAGTGATGCCTGTTGATGGCAGCTTTGATTAAAGAAAAACAGGCAGTGGTGTGATCAAGAATTGGATGATTTAGGTATAAAAACAGAAGAGAGAAACTAAATAGATGATAGAGTTGACTGTTGAAGGTCTTGTGTGAGTATCAAAGAAGGGCTGAGGTGCGATGGTAACTGGTGTGGTGCACAGGAAGATCTAGGGATGGAAGTAACAAAACAGGTGTTAATAACATAACTGAAGAAGATGACTGAGTGTGTGTAAGTTATGTGCAGTTTTGAGAAGACGAAAAGGGAGAAGGTGAAGGCATCAGTAACTAAATAAAAGCCTAGCTCTGTAACTAGGTGAGGATAAGACAGTCTTGAGAAGGCTGCAAGATGCTTGAGCTGCTTGAAAGCGGTTGAGAAGAACGCCTGTCACTGTGAGTGGAAGAGTGTGACTCTTAAGGAAAATTGTCTTAGTGGATGATGAATCACTGACAGGGAAAAGCACAGAAGATACAACTGAGCAAAGTGAAGAGTATTAATTCTCTGCAGCAGAAAGGTTAGCTGTGGATTTGGAATTTAAGGGCTCTCTTTGCTTTTGATTTTGACAGAAAGATGACATCTGAGAGAAGTGATACTACCATCCTGGAAAGTCATCGTAGTGTTAAATACCTGTTTAAGGGCTTTTGGCAGCCTGATGGTTTACAAATGTGTTCAGAGAGCATTTGATAAGATAGATATGGAGTACTGGCAAGGTGCAGTCTGTCAGGGTGAAGAACTTCAGTATTGTCCACTTACAAGCTTGTTTTTCTAGGTCGATGCATCTATGTGAAGAAATGTTCCTTCTGTTGTTGTAATTAATTTTATATTGATGGGCAGTGAGTGAGTGGGGAATAGAGTAGCACTTAAAGCAATGTTAAAAGCATTGGTTAGGTGTTTGAAGGTGTTTCGAGCACTTCTTTATAGAGTACCTACTGGGTCAAGACTCTTGATCGCATAGTGTGGGTTAAATCTTCAGTGCTCTAGGGTATGGACTTTTTTTTAAACCTGCTGGTCTTTATGCTTAATGTTTTATTAAGCTTTAAAGTTTTGGAGGTATTCAGCTTCTGACTTCGAACTGGGAATCTTTAGCTCTTCTTCAGTTATTTTGGCTAATTCCATACGCAAAGGTTCTTCATTTTCATAGGGATGTTGTATGTGTTTGAATGGTAGGAAGATTGGGTACACTTCTACGTTCATTCTGTTCTTACGCAAGCTTAATGCTTATTTCATTCCCTATTCAATATAATTCCTAACTTTCCTTTGCCATGTTTTTTTGCTTGTATTTTGCTGTAAAGGTATTACCCTAATTTTGATTGAGTGGTTTTTAAGCACTGTCTGAAAAGTACAGAGGCCTAAATGTAAACATTTGTCTCTATTTTTGTGGAGAAATGGAACTATAACCTTTTCATAGAATCAGAGATTCACCAATGGTTTGGATTGGAAAGGACCTTAAAGATCATCCAGTTCCAACCCCCCTGCTCTGAGAAGCAACACTTTCCACCATCCAACCTGGCACTGAACACTTCCAGGGATGGTACATCCACAACTTCCCTGGTCAACCTGTTCAAATGCCTCACCACTCTCACTGTAAAGACTTTCCTTCTGATATCTAATCTAAACCTACTCACGACTTAAAGCCATTCCCCCTTGTCCTGTCCCTCCATTTGCTTCTAATTTGTCCCTCTCCATGTTTCTTGTAGACACCCTTCAGGTAGGCTGCAGTTAGGTCACCCCAAAGCCTTCTCTTTTCCTGCCTGAACAAACCAAATTCTCACAGCCTTTCCTTATAGGAGAGGTATTCCATCCCTCTAATCATCTTTGTGGCCCTCTTCTGGACTCATTCCAACAGGTCCATGTCCTTCCTGTGCTGGGAACCCCAGAGCTGGATGCAGCACTGCAGGTGGGGTCTCTCACCAGAGCAGAGCAAAGGGGCAGGATCCCCTCCCTTGCCCTGATGGCCACTCTCTGATGCAGCCCAGGACATGTTTGGCTTTCTGGACTGTGAGTGCTCATGGCTGGGTCATGTCCAGCCTCTCATCCTACATCCCAAGGCTTCCACCCCAGGGCTGCTCTCCTTCTGTTCATCCCCAGCCTGTGTTGATACCGGAGATTGCCCCAACTCAGATGCAGCGCCTTGCACTTGCTCTTGTTGACCCATGTGAGATTCTCATGGGCCTCCTTCTCAAGCTAACATTTTGAGCGACCCCTGTGAGTATCCCTCCAGGAATACTCCTTGGCAGTCTGAAAACAAGAGACTCCATTCCTTCAACTTTTTCACCTTAGTATTGGGGTGTTGTCTGAGCCATGCTTAGCTTAAGTGAAGTGAGTTTGACAGGTAGGTCAAGTCAATAATTCAGGCGGATGCAACGTCACTGATGTGTTGTCTTTATTTGACACACAGGATGTTTTCTGTGGTTTGATTTATTTTGTCAAATAATGACAGTTTTTCTCATTTACTGTTGTTTCTCATTTCACCCCTCTTTCTTAGGTAGCTGTAGTTCCTGGACGCTTACAACTACATGTAATATGATGGACAGAGCTAAAATAGAAAAAGCTGGTTTTTGAGACTTTTGACTTATAGAGTATTTTCTGTAACTGATAGTAAAATATGACTATCCTTGAGAACTTTATATCATTTGTGGAATCAGTGGGTTATTTTTTGATTCTCAGGTCCTAAAAGATAGAATTTTAAAAACTTTATATAGAGAAACTTTCTTGTAAAGAAAGTTAGCATCAGGGAAAGGTGAACTTCAAACAGAAAGATGTTCTCATTCTTGTTTTCTCTCATCGTCTTACGTATCATCACATCAAACTCTTGTCTGTAGCTAAGCTTTTTATACCTCTAAGTTCCACGAAGATTGAGTTTCAAATGTGATAATGCCAATAATTTTGGCAGCTGAGATGCCTGTCACTTTTACTTTAAAATAAAAGGCACATTTTTTTGATGAAACAGTTGTAATACTTGTAAAAAGCATGTTAGAAGCATGAAATCTTATGACAACTTTGTCATGTGTCCTCATTTTTAGACAGGTAAATTGTCTTAAATTAGCTCACACGGTTCCTAAAAACAGTGTTTTGCACTAGTCAATACATTTTATATTCCTCCTCTTCAAAGACTTCTGAGAATTGGTAATTTTTTCTCTCTCTGTACAAAGATTAGATCAATTTTGCAGATACTTTCCTAAATTCCAACAAAAGGAATAGGTAAGTATAACATGCTTGTCCAGACCCTTTTTAAGAATCTGTGTGTGTACAATGCAATCAAAGAATTTACTGATACGCATGTACAGACAGAATAGTTTAAGATAGGAGTGATGCATATAATCTTTGTGTGATCATTCTCTGGAGGCTGCATTAGTAGAGGAGCATTAGTCCTTTCATATCTTTTGTCTTCAAAGGACAGTAGCCAATTACGAAATACTGCAGACAGTTGAAGTTTTGTTGCCTAATAGCACATGGTCTTGCCATAGTAAAATCAGTAGGTGTCCCTGGTAGCAATAAGTCTTATTCCTGTGTAGCTTGCTACACCCCATTAAGCTTCACCAGTTCCCCTAGTACTTAGATTGCACAGGTTTGGATGCATGCCTCATGTGTGCATTTGACCTCTGATAACTGTTTATAGCAATCTTTCTTTTCTCTCTGATTTTTTCAGCAGAGATTCCTATTTAAGAAATGTGTGACAGGGGAGAAGAGAGAGATATCAACAAGCCAATGCTTCTCTCTAGCCTCCTAATGCCTCAAGCAATTACTTTCCTTTTTTCTTCTTCATTATGGGTTAGTGATGAGGTTTTTCTGGGCTTTCACATGCTGTTTAGGTATCCATGGTATGGAAATGTGGCTGAGATAGAAGTACAGGCTGGTGCTTCCCCGATGACCTTGATTGACAATTCTTTTGCTTCCTGGTAGGTGGGAGCCGTTACGCTTAGTATAAGGACTCTGTTGTAGGCTGGAGGAAGAGGAAGACTGCAATAAACAGGAAAACTGGTAAGTAACACTTATCCCCCTCCCACAAAAGTCCTCCCAATTTATGGCTGTTGTTCTGGAAAAAATTATTGATTCTGGATGAAAAAGCCCCATTCCTGAGGCTTCTGTATTACCTAGTGACATATATTAAACTCTCAGAGCATCAGAGTAGCTAAGAATAGTTGCTTCAAGTTTTGAGGGTGCAAAGGGCAGTCTCAATATGAGAGGCTTCCTATTACCAGGTATTTCCAGTGTATTTCTGGATTAAAAGTGCTCAAATACAACGTTAGGAAGCATATTAATTTTTGCTGCAAGTGAACTTTCTATTCTTATCTGTCAAATAAGAGCATGGTTTCCCTGCAAAAGGAATAAAGGCATTTCAAAGCTATGTCTGCTGTTTATCTGTACAGCATTTTGGTGTTGTAGGCAAACATATGTTCATTAATCAAATTGCCTCTGATATATGTTTTGAATGATGTGTTTTGTTCCAATACTCTTAAAATCTTTAAGATTTCTGGGTGATGGCAAAATAGGCTTGAGGATGGACTCCTTGATGTTTGCATATTGGTATCAGTAAATCCCAGTAAAACAGCACATGTATTTTGTACCCAGAGGAAGAGAAGGGTGAAAAAATGACGGCTGCCTGTCTTGTCCATCTGTACTTGAGCAAAATGAGTGGTGCTGCTTAAAATTGGTATGTGTTGCCATTAGTGTAGACTTGAAAAGCAGGTGACTTCTCAATGCTGTGTGATGAAAATGATTCTCAACTTCTTGATGCTGTGTGATGAAAATTACTAGTTTTACCTACAGCATCAATATTGCAGCTCTTTTTTGGTGTTGGTTTTCAGTGTAAAGTGCGTGAGTGTGATTACTGTGCCAGAGCTGACACTAAACATTACTAAAGCTAAAAATTACTAGAGAAGTTTCAGGAATTGTCCTGATTGCCCTTGTCCACCTGGTAAGTTTCATAGGGTATTAGAAAGCAATGATAGCGCATAGTAAAAAATCTGGTCACGGTAAACTGGGAAAGTTACTGTGCTTTACATGTAAATATTGCAATAATTTTGCAGGTGTAATCACAAAAAAGGGTTGTGGAATTCTCATTCATTGAAGAGTGGTTGCCATCCTTCTGAGTGGGCAATGAGTTGGGGTAAATATGTGTTTTCAGAACAGAATCCTCCAGAAGGCCTTGAGAAGAGTTGGTAAGGTAGTTATGCTGACAAAGAAATCTGCTTAGGCAAGTAATTTTTTACCTTATTTGCTGAAATTTGAATGGTGATGAAAAACAAGCTATGGGCAAAGCAGGAGGACAGATGGATTACAAATGCAGTATCACATGAGTTTGCCTTAGGATCTTGAGTATGCAAGGATAAATGGTTCCTTTCTACAGGATAGAATAAAGCATTGTTACGAATTAAAATTGCTGTCCCTTGCATCTTTCAGCAGTACTTTAACAAGAATGGGAAACGTTGGAGGATGAGACACACTTGGGTTCTTTGTTAAATATATAAATATAAACTAATCTTGTAATCTTTGCAAATGTCAAACTTTACTTGCCCTCCAATTACATGGAAGCATTGCCTTTAAGAGTTTTACTTTAAAAAAATCAGTTGATGATTCATAATTTAATACTTCCCTTGGTTTTATTGTCATCAACTTTGCAAGCTAGAGTTATTTTTGGCAACATTACCATGCTGTCATAGATTTCCACCCTTCATGCGTTGAAAGCATATTAGTGTCTTAAAACCATATTAATGCTTGATCAGACTTTCTTAACTTCAGCACTCTCTCTCTTTCTCTACATATATAGTCTGGTAGCTCAGCAAGTATAGAAAGACAGAATATATGAAGTTTTCTGTAAGTGTGGCAAGGTTCCTCCTAAGACCTTTGAAAGAGATATACTTTCTTCTTCAATTTCTTAATCTGAGAAACTACTATGTATCTCTGTAGAGCTGCTTAAAAATTAGAGTGTGCTCATGTATTTTAGTATCTCTAATAACCAAGGCAGCTGAAGCTAAAGGGCCAGGCTTGCAGGGCTCTGAAGATAAATGGAGTTATCCCACGGTTGATTTTAGTGGACAGTTACATTTTAGTGAGGTTGTTGGAGCTGAAAAGAAAATAGTTCCTTGGTACTGAGAACTGTGGCATCTTCTTAAAGCTATTAAAAGTCATAAGTATTTAACTTTTATCCACTTTCAGATGTCTTGAAGGAGAAAGAAACACTTTGGCTACGCATGTCAAGTAAAAGGTGTGCTAAAGGTTGGCACATCTGTCTTTAGCCCTTAGTTTGCTGTAAGTTACACAGTGACCCTTTCACAAACAGTTTGTCTCTTGCACTGATGCTGCTGGGAGAACGTCCAGTGGTGGTTCTAGCTAGAAACAGCATTGATTTCTGCTTTGATATATCTAGTTAGCACCCATGCGGTCTTACTGCTTCTGATTGGGAGCAAAGGGCTTGATAGTCAGCTGCAAGAAGAAGCAAACACATTCAATGCAAGGCAGGTCCTTTTCTTATTTTCTCACTTTTCTTAGAAAACATGAGAAGTCTGCTTAATTGCTTTCTTCTCTCTTCCTGCTCCTCTGAGTTGTTCAGAAAATTGTAGTGGTAATATTCTTTGCAGGTTTCTGTGCAGGTTTTATTTCCCATTCTACTTGTTCCCATACAATTTGGAAAAGTGGCATTTCCCCACTCTGGTAACAGCTGATTTATCTCCTCAAAGGAACTATATGGATAGAATGAATAACTTCTACTTATGTGTGAAATTCCCCATATGGAGATGATCAAAAGACATTAGCTACAAAATAGTGTATGATGTGATGTGGAAGTGCCATAGTTACTTGTACTTCATTGCACCATTAGCCATCTGACTGATAATTGATAGCTTATAGGTGATTATAGCTAATGGTGCTTGGTATAAATTATGCATGGACCTTAAAGAGAAAGAAAATACTGCAAGACCAGAAATTGTTTCAGCAGTGTATCCTACTTAGAGTGAGGGAGAAAAGACAACTGGTTAGTTAGGAAAGACTTGTAGAATCAAAGATACACAGTTTTGCAGAAAGCAGTAGAAAACGGTGAGTGATATGGAATAAGAAGTACTGCAATGTGATTAAAAAAAAACCCAAAAACAACAAAACCCCCAAAAACACGGCAAAAAACCAACCCTGAAGTCTTAAGTGATGAAGCTTAATAAGCTTCCTGAGAAACCAGAAATGCCCACTGTACGTTGGGCTGAAATGATGTTTGTTCAAGAAAAATCACACATAATACGTAAGAATGTTTAGAGCTAAGAAGTGAAAGTAAGTGGAGTAACATATTTTGAAAGTGTGGTGTTTGCAGGCTGCTTTCCAGGCAGGCAGATTCGGTGTTAGCACCCTGCTGTGACCACATTTTCATTGTGTTGAACTAACTGGAGGGGTGCTGCAGTTCGTGACTCTGTTGCGTCCGCTCTCCTGCTGGGCATCTCTCTGAAGAGTTGGGTGCTGCATTCTTTGTAGCTCCAGTCAGGCCCTTGGAGCCAGTCAGGCACTTGGAGCAATAAGGGGTCACCTGCTGTCGTGAGGGCTGTAGCCACCATGCTTTAAGGCTGGTAGTCAACCATGTTATTCACTCGCCTTGCATTCCACCTGTCCAATCTATTTCTCCCTTTGGTTGCAGAGGTGTTATGGGGGACCCATTTTCAAAGCCTCGTTAAAGTCAAGGTAAATGGCATCCACTGTTCTCCCCTGATCCACCAAACCAGTCCTTTTGTTGTAGGCAGTGATGAGGTGTAATTCTTTCAATGGTGGCTGTTCTTATTCACTTATTTTATGTACCTAGAAGTAGCTTCCACAGTGACTAGTTCTGTATTCTTCTTGTGTAGTCAGGAATTCTGTAAGTCCAGTTTGCTCTTAAACGCCTCCAACTTTACCTTTCTCTATCCTGATGTAGGCCTTCATCCTCATGAGAGTGCAGTGGCTGAGAGCCAGGAGGGCTGACAATAGGCCTTATCAGGGAAGACTGAGGCAAAGGAGACATAGAGTAAATCAGCCTTCTCCATGTATTTTTACTGCTGGGTCCTTCCGTTGGGTAGCTGCTCTTGCTTTGCTTAATCTTCTTTTTCCTGTCATTGTAACCTGCAGAAGTCCCTGTGGTTTTTACCCCCACTACCAGTTTCAAATAGAGCCCAGCTTGGGCTTAATGTCATCCTGGTATGTCTGACCAATTGTGTCTGAGTAGCCCAACCCCACCTACAGTTTATTTTGAATTTGCATAAGTTACTCCGGAAGGGCCTGGGGAAAGGTTGGGTTTACTTTATCTGTTCACAGACTTTGGTTATTGTGTACTGAATATATGCACTGTAGACTGAGGAAAAGCTTGACCCTTTTTTGCAAAGACAACAAATTTTAATAAGTATTTGCAGCAATGGGGTTAGCTATCTTTCAGGTGCACAGGAAGGCCGAAAGAGGCGTTTCCAAAACCCAGCACTAAAATTTAGATGAAAAGAATTATTGTAGTCTGTCTTTGCTCCCAAGATATTGTTATACATTGTGTTCCTTGATAATATTGTATGGAGAAAAATATTCATGGTTGAAGTCCACTTAAGAGCTTTAGAAAAGCAGCATTTGATAAATTTTATCTGTAAAACAAACAAAAGGCCAGATGATGAGCATTTGGGAGTTACTTGCTTAGTACCAGTCCTAATTGAATTGGTTTTGGCACTGACAAGAAATTGGTCTTATTCCAGTATATGTGAGACTCTATGAAGAAAATTACAGTAGTTGTCTGTAAGTTTAAGTAATTTTTCATGCTTTCCTAGTAAATGCAAGCATTCAGAAAGTTTTAATAACTGTTTTGAACAGAAAATGTACTCTACATGATGAAGGCAAGCAAGAGAGTGATGTTGTGCCTGGGTGTGTGACTAATAAACACTGCAGTATAGAGCAGCACTTCCCACAGTGAGTTGCTCAGCAAAAGGTTCAGATTAAAGCATTTTTGTGAGACTTCTCCCATGGAGATTTACCACATTGTGTGTACACTTGAGGGAAGAATTCTGTGCTTCATGGCTCTTCTTCCCTTTGATTTTTTGCATTGACTTGGTGATCTATAGTTTCCTCATTGTTTTAATTGGCTATAATTTGCTGCAACAATTTTTCATGTTTGCTTTATTAAGTAGGTGATGGGAGCTGTATAGGTGGTTCATGAGTCATGTGATATTAAGCAAGATAGGAAAGAAGGGTGGCAAGAACAGTGAGTTTGTTTTTGAAGTGTTGACAATTATTCACTTCGCCTTTGAGGAATTTTGAGTAATTAACACTTGATTAACACGGACTTATTGATATAAAAAAGCAGGACTTCAGTTGCACCAGAAGCTGAAACCGAGGTATTGGAGAGCAGCGTAAGTGCAATGGAGGGCAATGCTAAATGCTAGAATGTTGAATACTGAGGTACCAGTACACTGGGATTCTGTGTCATGATGAAAGAGTAGATTTTTGTATTGCAGTCAGTTCTGGAAGTGGTAGCATATGTATTAATGCTTTCACATCATTATGAGTTGTCCTAGCAGTAAAGTATGTTATATACATCCAGAGAAACCAGGAGTTTCTGTCTATGCTGCTTATATTTTGGAGGGAGGCAAAAGAGAAAGAAACTTCAAATAATTGTGGAGGGGTCAGAGAGACTAAAACCTGATCATTTAATGGACAATATAATGACTGAAAGTCTGTTGGGATACAGCTGAAAGGGCATGCTGTGATTAGGTCATTTGATGGCCTGTTTAAGTAGCCATTACATACTGGAAAATCTTCCGTGAAGCGCTGCTGAGAATCAAGGTTTTCATCTTCCTTTACTAGATTTTCCTCCTTCCAAATATATATACATGGCATCTATTCATATTGAGATTTCATAAATAGGCATTTTGGGTCTGGTAAATCATAATTTTTTCTTCATGCATCTCCTACTTTTTATAATCAGTCTCATGTAGCAATCTCTGCACAGAGGAGTAAATGCAGATTTTTTTGCAATTTCAGAGCTCCCTGTTTTTAAACAAGCGTGTTTCAATGTGTGTATCAGTCATATTTTTAGGATGTGAAAGAACAGTTTATGCCATTTAAAACTTTCTGACTTGGACTGTAACACAGTCAGATCTAGCAGAAGCTCACAGGAAAGTAATGTTCTGGAAACTGCATCATTCAAGGAAATTTGGCACTTTATTTTTACAATGTCCTTAATATTTAGTTTTTCATGCAATTGCATTGCTCCTTAATTATAAATTCCTACTTCTGTGGTTTCTTAAGAGAAGCTCTTGAGATTTTAATTGGTAGTTCATCATCTTAAAATCATACTCCAGTTCTTAGTTTCTAAATTTTTGAAAGAAAACTTATGAATGGAAGGAGAAATATTTTCAGCACCAAGTGGAACATTTTTGAGAGGACAAGCCAAGACACAATGGAGAAAATGCTTAGTGCTCATTTTAAGCATTCTCCTCTTGAGTTGCTAATCATGTCAGGCTTCCCCTTGTGCTGCATTACAAATATGGAGAGTATAGTGCTGCCTATAACAGGTTTAACTCTGAAATAGTAGGGATTAATGAAACCTGGGCACCTGTTTCTTGCATATTACTCTAAAAGGAGGGGAGCTCTTATATTTGGAGCAGTAGTGGCAGTAGGGTTATTAATTATGCCTCATCTCCTACATAATTTTAGTTGACAAAATTCAGCATACTTTCAGGTTACAGCATTTTCCAACACCAGATTCTTGTATCTTAAGCCAGAAGATACCATCTAATCTGACCTCCAGTTTAAAATGACAACTATAATTTTTGCCAGTGAAACTTAATTGAAGAGATTAATAGCAAGATTGATCACATGCAATAACCAATGGAAATACTCAAATGCAGTACACACCATAAACCATAGAACTCTCTTATTCTTTCCCAAAAAACCTTTGAATTGAATTTCAGGCCTTCCTTACTCTAAGATGAAAATGGGTATTCAGGCTAGTTGTTTTCAGATTATATAATAAAAGCAAGGATGCTTGATAAAAAATTGCATGTATGTAATGTCAAAACTTAAGCTCCAAATTATCTTAATATTTTGGAAAGAGAAGCAAAGATCCTTTTTTTACTTGCTGTAATGAATTTTCTGATTTGGATGCTTTGAGGTAGAACTGTCATGTACCATGCTTACAGTAAGTCTCCCAAAATGCTAAGTTTTCACTTTAAAAATAGATTATGTAAGAGTACAAAGTATTAAGTCAAACTGGATGCCACAAGAACTCATGTCTGGTTGGTGAAATGTTAACATTAATGGTTTAGAGTCAGAACTATCTATTATGTCTTGCGGAGTTTTGCTTTCCAACCAGGCAGTTTTCACAGGCTTCCTGGTTCATGGTAAGCCTTTCCAAATCCCCACCTAGCCCTTGAGAAAATCCTGCTGTCTTTTTCACATCTGTGGCTGGTTTTTTCACCTATTGTGTACCTTCTCGGGGATCTCCTGTGCACTGGGATCCTGGGCTTGCTGTGTCTCTGCCTGTTGGCTGTCTCATCCTGAGACTGTAGCAGCTTCCCCTGGCTGGATGTGGTTAGCTGCCTCCAGGGGAAGGGACACTTTCTGTCTTTCATAAGATCTCACCTGAAAGAGTGACTGGACACACTGGACAAAGCAAACATGCAACTTTCTTCATGGCTCTTCACCAAATGCTGAGTGTTTGTTTAATTGAAGAGTAACACACTCAGCACTGAGTACTACAAGTGTGCCCCTGAGTGAGCAGAGCACTGCCCTGGGGATACCCCTGCACATTCTGAGATGCCTGACTTCAATACAGGAAGAGCATAGCTGTCTTAATGAGCACTTGACAGGTTAATCTGTGGTCTCTTATCTCTCCTTTCTGATGTGTCCGTATGGAAACCTTACGGACAGAATTCCCCAGCGACTGCAGTCTGCCTTGTGTTGCTGCAGTGGCCCCACAGCACTGCAGCTTATGGTTCACCACAGGGTAGTTGCTTTGTGGTGGACCATAGGAAGTCTGGCTTGAGACCATTGCCAGCTGCTGTTCCTAATGCTGGTACAGCTCCAGAGGCAGGAGAAAGGCAGTGCTAATGCAGGGTTCTACAAGTAGTAAGGCCAAGGAAATGACATAAATCTAAAAATCAGTTATCTAAAATAAACCGCATCTTTTTCCGTTGCAGTTTTTTACTGAGGCTTTTTAGTAACCCATTCCCAAATGTTGTATTTCTGAAGGACATTTTACTTCCACAAGGAATTAACATCTTCAGCCAAAGCTTGAACTTTCCCTGTGATTATTAAAAGAGCTGAACTCCCTACCAGTCTCTCCTATGCTGAGGACTTCAGTTCTTTTTGTGAGGCATAGTCAACCATTCTGGTCTCCTCCCCTGTCATCTGTAATACTGTTTCAAAGTCCATACTTACCAGCTGGTTTGGGTTGAAAGCTTAATTTTACTGAAATTTAGCTGATGTGACTAGACAGGAATCTTGAATTACAGAAGATAACAATTTTAATATTACATCATCATCATAGTCTTGTGCTGTAGTCATATGCTCATGCATAGTTCTTTCACTTTGTTTTACCTACAGTATGTATTAAGAGCTGATATTTATTTGTTATTGTAAGTTGTTGTAATCAAGTATAGCAGTTAAATAGCTTGATCAGTGTGGCTAGTGATATAGACAGGCTGTGTATGTTCATGTGTTTTGTGGTGTTGCTTTTTTTGTTTTTTAAAGGACATTGCCATAATGTAAGCCTGGATGGGCATCTCAAATTACATTAAGGGTTGTACAGATTAAAAACAAAAATCTTTTTCTGTTCATCTTACGTATAAGGTAGGCAAAGGATACCAACAAATGTGTAACTGCGAAGAATTAGTGGAAATCTGGTTAGCATGAAGGCTGGCATTGGAAATGCAGCAGTGTCAAGATTTGTATTTGGTATCTTAGCAGGAGCTTAATAAGGATCTGGGGATAATGACACTGTGGGACAGTCTAGTAATCTGAGGGTGGCAGCTGCACTTTTTGTGAGAGTGACCATTTGTCCTTCAGCCTTGCTATTTAACTGTCATCTTTCCTTTTGCTGTTTTTTCTTAGGTTATTGTTAGAGTGAGACAGAAGTAATATATCTGAATAATTACGCTACTTGCATAATCATTACTTGATTATTAACCAGTGAACAAATACAGGTCATTTTAAAATATAGATTACTTTTGCATGGCAGTTAGCCAAACCTTGCCTTAGGTATTGGTGTTAGATGTGCATTCTGCTTGTTTTCCCTTTGACTTGCTCTTACAGCTCTTTTTTTTTTAATCAGTTCAAGAACCTTACTGATGGTAACTAGCTTGTGCTCCTAGGAAAAGATTCCTAGATGTGTTTGTAACTTTTTTAGAATTGGAAAAATTCATTCTACCTTGTAAAACAACTTCAATGTGTTTAGCGTATAAAGAGAGATGTTATGGTTATTTTTATTACAATTCTATACAGCAGAAAGGATCCCCTTGAATGGGGTAGGTACATGGATTTTAAAGATGAAAGTGTAAAAGATCTAGAACCTGCAAGCTGCAAATTAGAAAAAAAGATCTCGTTAATGTTAAGGCTGTTTAAGCTTTAAGTTATTATTTTTCCTATCACTTGCAGTTCTAAAGTCAAGCTCTGGGTATCTTACTAAAAAGATTCATGAGCTTAATTGGAGACAACAGCTGCTTTTTTGTTTGTTTGTTTTGGTGGGGTGGTATGTGATTGTTAGAGAAGTCAATGTATCTAATACTAATTCTTCCACTTGGTATTAAAATAGTTTGGGGATGCATATGTATGAATGATTACAAAATTTATTTGAATGGAGTGTGAAGAAAGCGAGTAATGCACATGGTCTACACTAGTAAAGGCAATGTCATCTGGACTAGTCAACATGGATTCACCACAGTGAAGTCATGCTTGACCAACTCAATAACCTTCCATAATGATATGACTGGCTTGGTAGACGAGGGGGAGAACAGGGGACAGTTGCCTACTTGGGCTTCAGTAAGGCTTTTGTCACTGCCTCCGATAAGATCCTCATAGAGAAGCTGATGAAGCATGGGTTGGGTGAGCAGACAGTGCGGTAAAAACTGGCTGAATGGACAGGTCCACAATGTGGAGGTCAGTAGTTCAAAGCCTAGTTGGAATCTGGCAGCTAGTGGTGTACCCAGGAGTGGGTACTGGAACCAGTCCTGTTGAACATCTTTGTCAGTGATTTGAATGATGGGGCAAATTCACTATGATTCAGAACTGGGTGGACTGGCTGGTACACCAGAGGGTCATGCCACCATCTGTAAGGAACCCAACAGCATGGAGAAATGGGCTGGTAGGAGCCTCATGAAGATCAACAAGGAGGAGTGCCAAGTCCTGCATCTGAAGAGGAAAAACCCCAGACACCACCAGTATATGCTGGGGGCTGCCCAGCTTATAAAAAGCAGCTTGTCAGAAAGGGTTCTGGCTGTCCTGGTGAGCATGGGCCAGCTCTGTGCCCTTGCAGCAAAGAAGGCTGATGGTATCTTGGGGCTGCATTAGAGTGTTGCCATCAGGTGAAGGGAGGTGATCCTTTCCCGTTACTCAAGCCTGATGAGGCCATACCTGGAGTGCTGTGTCCAGGTCTGGGCTTTCCAAGAGAGCTGTGGCCATAGCAGAGAGTGTCCATCAAAGAGGACAAAGATGATTAGTGACTAAGGCATGTCTCCCATGATGAAAGGCTGGAGAGAGCTGGGACTGTTCTGCTTGTCAAAGAGGAGGCTCGGGGGTGGTCTTTACAATGTAGGTAATTACCTGAAGGGGTGGTGTACAGTAGACAGAGACAGGCTCTTTCCAGTGGTGCCCAGTGACGGGACCAGAGGCACTGGTCACACACACTGAGACACAGGAGGTTCCCTCTGAACATCAGGAAACCCTTTTTCACTGTGAGGGTGACCTGCTGGCGCAGGTTAAACCAAAGTCTTTATCTTTGGAGATACTCAGAAGCTATCTAGATGTGGTCCTGGGGAGGTTGCTCAGGATGGCCCTGCTTGAGTAGGGAGGTTGAACCAGATGACCTCTGGAGGTCCTGTCCTGCTTGAACTATTCTGTGATATGTGAACTAGGATGCTGCAATTACATAAAAACTTTTTTTTAAATATAAAAATGGGCTGTTCAGAATAGTATTTAACTGCCACAATTTGTCGTGTGAATTTTATTAGAAGTTTTTCACCAAATTGAAAATTTTTTATTATAAGTATGGAATACTTAGGTAAGACTCTGGGACTTGAATTTCAGGTTTGAAATTTGGACCTTGTGTATTTTGACTTCCTGATTTAAATAAAATAATACAACTGATTTTGTTCTATGGAGGAAAAAAAATGAATTTTCTTGATTAAAAATAAAAAGGCTACTTGCAAGGGCTTTTATGCTGTCTTCCACACAATTGTGAACTTCAGTATAGGTCTTCAAGGAAGAGGATGAGTAATGTGTCTATTGCTTGTCTGAAAAAGATTCAGTGTTTACTTCAGGGAAAATTTTGCGGGGTAGGCATGTAAGACAGGAAGCTACTGGCTGGATCATACTGATTTTTTTCTTTGAACATAAAGGCTAATCATTGTTGTCAGTGCAACTTTTAAATAAAGCCTTAAGGGTTTTGCTTCTTTGAAACAATTGTGGAGCAGTAGAAATAACATCCAATTCAGAAATTGTGATAATTGTGAACTAAATATTTGAATTTATTCTAATGTATCCTTAGTATGCTTCCATCTTAGTATCTTCAAACTGCAAGTGTTGTATTATGTAAAAAATATTAAAGCTGCATTCTGCAATAAATGATTGCTTTAATAGTTGTTACAATGCCTAAGTATTGCAAGCAAAAATTACCATTTTCCAAAATAATTTTCGTATATTTTTTGAAAGGTTATTGCAATCTCTTGCCCTAAAACCTTGGATGAGGAACATGTAATTATTATTCTTTTGAGTGTGACTTGATTTTCATACTCTTACCATTCAGATTTGGAGGAAAATTGACTCGTGGTAGTGTGTCTCACCTTGTATACAACATCCAGATTTTAATTTCATAGTTCAATTGAGACATTCCAGTCTTGTTTCAGAACTGTAGAAGTAACCATGAAGTCATGAGAAATACGGTCTTTAAAACAAAACATTTGAAAATACAGATGAACATTTTCTCTGCATATATCTTTTGGGGGAGGACAAAGTCCAACAAATGTTGACATCCAAAATTAATTTTTCCAAGCAAGTTTGTTGCAAGTAAAGATGGAGTAACAGGAAGAGCTTTTTTGTTGTTCTGCTTTTGGGGTTTTATACCTCTTTCCCTGCTGCTTTTCATGAGTGTCCTACTTTGCCTCAGCAATCTTTTGGTGTTTTTCTGGTTCACCGAAAGTGCTACAGAGTTTAGCATTTTAACAGGGTCAAAATCCTGTCTTGCACAGTAGACTAAACCTTAATTTACTGTTATTACAATGATAGCTGTGTTAAATTCAAAAAGATGAAAGATACTGTAGAGTTTTTTAGACTGCTCTCTACTTCCCCATTAAGTGCTTAATCATTTAATTCATGGAGCTAATTTAAAGCTAAGAAAAGACTGTAAGACTTCAGTATTTGTTTTTCAAAATGCTTTTCATGTCATGCTGACTGGTTCCAACAAGAGAGCTTCAGCAGGACGAAAATAATGTTTTATTTTGTGAGAAGTGCCCTAGACCTCTTGTTTCTGAACTTTCGTCTCTAAAGCCTCATTGAGGAAGGTGTGAAAATCAAGTTGTACTCACCCACTTTTGTCATGTGCTGCTTGCAGTATAACCTTAAACGATGTCCTGAAGTGATCATCTACACTAATCTGTATTACAGTATTTGGAGGTTGACAAAACTCCTTCACTTCGTGAAGGCACTTGAACTTACTTCTATGCCTGAAGTAAACAACCTTCAGAAAGCAGCCCTCTAGAAGGGCCATAAAGAGTTTAAAGCTGTCCCTTCAACTAGCAGTTGCAGCAGTTGGAACTACCTGATGATTAGTGGTGGGTGCTTCCGCTATGGAGAGTTTATCTCCTCTGCTGGCTGAGCAGCTCCTCTCAGCCCTCTTCCAGCTGTCTGCCCAGATCAGCCTCTTCTGACCCCTCCTCCAATGTTTCTTCTACGCTGCAGCTCTTACCTTCTCCCACACACTTCTGTACATGGCACAAACAAAGTTTGTACATAAAAAATATAATTATATCTTTTCTCTCTGCTTCTGGTTTACTTCAAACAGTCTCTTTCGTAGCAGAGTATGGTGTCTAGCAGAACTGCAGCATCTCATTTGGCCTTGGTGTGGTTATTAGCATATAAACATAGGTTTAGTGTAAAAATTACGATACTAAAAACATGAGAAAGCAATTAAACTGTTTCTTTCTAGAGTGTTTTGTCCTTGCATCATAATCTATTTTACCATGTCTCTATTCACAGAAAAGCCCAGAAAACCTATACATGTGTTCTTTGAAAGAGTTGAAGATTTTACTGGGCTGTTTGGATTAGGGTAGTTTCTGATACGTGTAATTGATACATTCTGCACTTTTTTTGGTGTGTCCAAAGTATGGATTTGTTGCACTGTGGTTAACAGGGAAGCTGGGGAAGATGATCCAGGTCACCAATGGTCTGAAATGCCTTTGCAGATATCCGGGCTTGTCCATAGTGTTATGTCAGGATGGGGAAATTGGGTTTATAGTTCAGATACTTCAGCTGGATGCCTCAAGTTGAGCATGTCTAGGTGATACAAAGCTCCTTATCATTGTTAGAAAAGCTTATGCTGTGTTTTATGTCTTTCTGCCTCTTTTGGATCTTTCATGGCACCTGCACTAGGCAAAGATAGATGCATGCATGGTATGTAATTAACAGCTAAACAAACAGTGATTGCCAGCTGTTCTAAAAGGCAAAAGAGTATTGAATTTAAAAAAAACCCCAAAACCAACAGCCAACAACCAAAAAATTCCCCCAAACCTCCCACCCACCCAATCCTGCAAAAAAACCTTTTCTACTTTTCTGTCTCTCAGGTTGCTAGATAATGGCAATAATCAGATACTGGCTTTATTCCTCCTTATCCTTACTTTTTAAGAGTTTATTTTCCTGTATTTCGAACTCTTTCCTTATTTGACTGGAATTGGAAACCAGTTTAAAACCTCTCTGGTAGAGGTGCTAGCAGATTTCATAAGCTTGAGAAATTCAGATAAAAAGAAGCTTAACTTGCTTTTAGCAGTGGCAAGAAATACCAGTATTGCTTCTCTTCTCTCATTTACTTGGAGAAATCCAAGTTGACATTGCTGAAACGTGATGTTTTTTCTCCTTAATAGAAAATACTGGTGCTGAAATACAAGGAGTTCTGGGTTAAAGGGCTAAGTTTGTCAGTTGGAAGCAACGAGAATATGATAAATACGATTTCAATGGCAAATGATAAAAAGTTTTAGTTACAATTTCTAATGATGAAATGTAATCTAAACCAGAGACTTTTATTGCTACCTTATTTTGTTGTTTTGTGGGGGGTTTTTTTCCCTCTATATAGTTTTTCAACATAATGTGTTTTTTATTTTAAAACTTTGAGCAATATCTATGACACTTGTGGTTTGGTTTCAAAGAAGACCAGACATGTGCATCTGAAATATGTTTGAAATCAAGAGTTGAAGGGCAGTGTGTTGAATGGTCTTGCAGACCTAGTGACTGGGTGGCAGACAATATAAACAGGCTATTTTAAGACTTTTTTTGGAATGGAATAGGCCAATGCTGCTTTAAAAAAAATCCCAGGTAATATTAGAAGTCTTTTATCTTGACATTTCCAAAAAGTGAACAGTTTCCATTTGCAAAAGAAAGTAGCTGCTGTATCCAGCTGCTGAAAGTAGCTGGTCTGTATCCAGACCTGAAGAAAAGGTCAGGAGTTTGTTATAGGGAGGTGTGTAAAGTACTGCATTGGTCTCTTGAGGACATGAAGCACATATTTACCACTGTTCCCAGTGTTCTATGTGGAGCACACCTCTGCAGATGAAAGTGTACAATAATTACAGCAAGTAGAAAAAATAAGAGGAAATTAGCAAAAATCAAGTAAATTGGGGAAAAAGTATTTCTTAACAGGGGTCAGTGATAAATCAAACCCAATGAATGGCAGTGAAGAAAAGCTAACTTTTGCTTGGAAGTAAGATATATTTATATACGTAAAGTAAAATTACTTAGGCTTTTACTCAGGCTACATCACGGTAGGAGAGACAGATGAACCTTCTGCTCCAGAAAGGCTGAAATGAGCCTTTTGAAGTGAAAGCTGAATCCCAGGAGCTTGTTGCTCTTGACAATCTGTTCCACATTCACCTTTTCTGATGACATTGTGTGCAGATCTTAAATGGAGTATACCCAGGTACTTGAGAAGCACTCCAGACAGAGTGCTGCAAGCCCAGCTGCTTGCCCAGGAGCTTGCTTCCAGGGCTCCTGCCTTGCAGAGGAGATTGCCACTTCTAGAGGGCAGTTGTTCTTCTGGAATAAGTTAGACATTGTACAGTTACAAATGCCTTCATTCTGCCTCCTGTTTCTCTCGTATTTTACGATTGCCTGTTTGTTGGATCTGAGAGATAATTAAGTAACTTAAAAGATTAATTGGTTTCATAACTGAATTTGCATTCCAGGGATTCTGGAATTGCTGGAAGCTATTCATGCAAAAAATGCCTTTCTGTTAGTTCTAAATAGCTCTATAAATTTGAGACCAATAGGTTTTATGACTGTGGCCTTTAAACAAATAACTCATCTGTCTTCAACATGATTAATTATTTTAAACATTTAGGGTGAGATTGATTGTCAAAGGTGATTAAGATGTTTTTATCTAATTTTTTTTCAATATAGGATTTAGAATTTAATTAAAATGTTGCTAGCCAGCTGTCTTTTACATGGAAGAAAATATTCTCTTTGTATACTTGTTTAATTAACGATAGTTATAGGTAATAGATCCCTTGAAGGCTTACATTGTAGCATGGACAAAAACAGATTAGTAGTGGAGTTTGTAATTTTTTTGTGTTTAAACCAAATGGTATAAACAAGCTCATAAGTTCTTTGTCATAGAGCTTAGATGGGCAATTTCATCTTGTTTTTTATTGATATTGATAGATCTCAAGGCCCAGAGTGGGATACTGTGTTGTAGTGGATGTCACTTTGTGGTGCAGTGTAATTGTCTATAATTTTCTTCTGATGTAATAGGGATTTGTAAACTGGGGAGGAGAAATATTTATATAAACAAATACCATGTGCTTTTCCCCTAAGTCCCAGCTTTTTTCAGCATGTGTGCTTTTATTTTGGTTTTGTCCTAGATGACCATAAGTAATTACAAAGACTTCATTGCTTTGCTGTAGATTGACATGGGTGTGGAAATGTTAGTGCATGGAATACTGCTTTAATTTATTGGATGCAGGTTTCTCATAGTTTCTTCTAGTGAGCTTGTGTCTGTCGTTCATGAAGTTAGTTTGTATGTAAACTGAATTTCTCATATAGCTGTTTATAGTCAGAATGTTTACAGGAATTTTTGGGGGATAAAATCTTCAATTTTACAAAAACACACTAGACAACAGTTACTAAGCTTGGGATATATGATTTGATTTCCTTTCAAGTTTCAAATATATTTCCTTAGAATTCAGAATCCAGTGAGCTTCACCTATCTCATCTTCCGTAAATTCAGTTTTACATTTTGTTCCATTTTGTTTGTAGGTGCTCTCCCCACTTTCCTGGTTGCACAGTGGGACTTTTCCCACTGCTGCTGATGCCCAGATGGTCTCCTTGCGGGAGGAGCAGCCTCAGCCATTCTGTGGGTGAGTAGAGGCCATTGGGATGGAGGCCTGGACAGTAGCGCCTCTCCTCCTACTTGCTCCTCTTCTCTTCTTCCCAGGCAGCCTGTGAATTCCTCTCAAACTCTACCTATTTGGCATGCAGCATTTGCATTTCCCTCCAGTTTACAGGCATGGTGGAGGTCTTTTGACATAAGTTTTTCTCTGCAGACAAACTCTTAACAGCCTCCCAGTTATATGGCAGCTCCTGGTTAGTCTGTTAATTGCAAGTGAGAAAGAAGCATCCATTCCTTCTCAGTGTCTGTGATTCCTTCCGTCAGAAATCTTGGTCACAAAGCTAAAAGACCACCAAGTGTTACAGGTCATGGCTTGAATGTATTCTGGTGCTTCCTCTGTGTCTTCTTCTTCATCCATCTGTCACTGAGGAAATCCAGAGTCCTGTTTTGTTAGTGGGAATTGGTGGAGAGGGGCAGGACTGCTAGTTAGCAATGCATATGGAAAGAACTAACAAAACCTCATAGGGTTTTTGGTTTGCTTTGGTTTTTTTTACAGTAGGGCTCCTGGAACCTGTATGTTTTTGGAGGTGCCTAGTTAAAAGAAAGTCATAGGTTGAAAACAATATATTCAGTTCTGCTTCTTTTTAAAGACCAGTTTCTTATCTTTTGTCTGAAGTAGTTCAACAAGATACTTAATCACCGATCATGAAGCTTTTCAAGTTGGTTGGAAGTGGTGCTTTGAAATGGTGCTTGATTCAACAATTTAGACAAGCTTTTTCAAACTATGAAGTTTTTGCTTTCCTTAAGTGGTGGGATTAAGTCACCTTCATGCTGAGCATTACTTTGTTAGCTAGTAACTCTGTTTAGGATTTGCATAATGCTGTCTTTAAAATAAACCAATGTAGTTCAAAAGCTATATAATAGCTGTTAGTGCAAAATGAGCATCTGAAAGGTTCATATGTTCAAGATTTAGTGACAATGATCTGTTAAAGCATTTAGTAAGTGAGTGCTTGAATTTGTGGACCAGCACTAGATGATAATTTGTAGCAACTGCAAAGCTACCTAAATGAGAGTCTAAAGAAGATGGCGGTAAAAGGACCATTGCCATTCATTAGTATCTTCCATTACTTGAAATAAGCACCTCACATCTACAAAAAATGTGTGAGCCAGCAAAGTAGAATAAGAGAAGACTTCTGAAGTAAATATTCTTTGAGGTGGAGAAGACTTTCATGGTACCTGCATAGATATTTTGTTTTACCTTATACAAATATTATTTCATCTTGTTAAGACTAGATCATTTATTAGAATCTCTGTTCATTTGCCTAATTAAAATAGTACTCAGATTTAAGCGCTCAACATTTGTATTGAGTACTATTTTATAGAATTCCATACGAGGCTGTGGTCAATTAAAGTAGACTTAGTGAATCCTTATTCAGGGCAATGTAAGAAATGTTAAATTCAGATTAAAAACTGATGTATTGTTTACAAAAAGAGATTAACTATAAGCTTGTTAATTTGGAGCTTTTCTCATTGCAAGTTGTAGTTGATATGAAAACTTTGAAGGAATTTTGTCCTCAGTTTCTTGGAGGTTTCTGTGGCCAATGTTTCTTTACTGCTATCTTGATCTTGATCGCACATCACTTCTTGTTATCCTTTACCTTTTCTCTGTACTTTATTTTGATAGGAAAAATCCTTCCAGAAAAATAATATCGTTTAACATGTAATGTTTGTTGTCCAGCCCAGTGTTAAGTAATGTATTGCTGATGTTGTATTAATATGTTAGAAAATATGGGAGGTTAAAAAAACCCCAGTTACTGATATCGTCTAGGGTGGTAAATCATAACAGCTACTATTTGGAGATGCTTGTGTCTTGCTCTTTTAATGTGTTCTGCAGAGAGCTGTAGCACTGCTGTATGAATTAAATGATGAGTGGTAGTGGTGTTATAATTGTAGTCTGAGTGGCCAAGTGGTGACTTGCATTTTTACATTTTTATGCTTGTTTTTACATGTCTTGACCAAAAAAGTCACTTAATACAAGTTAGAGACTAAGCGTTATCTGTACTAAAATTACTATTATATCATCGTTTTTGTCAGTCTTTCTGGTTGATGATACTACTGATTCTGGCTAATCGAACTATATTTTAGATAGATGTAAGATTTGGGGAGGGGTGGGGTCCTCTTATCTATTAAAACTGACATGATCAGTGCACAAATACCATATCCACATAGTGAATGTAGCTATTTGGTGACTGTGAAAGGAATCGTCTCTGTGTTAAGTGTCTGATCCAAAGATATCTAGAATTCCATTGCGCAGTTATGTCCCTTTGCTCTGTATGGAAATATCTTTGCAGTATGAAGCTACATACTACACATTTGTTAGAAATGTATCTTGAAAACGTTTTTCATTTTTAGAATGAAGACTGAAGGTGGCATGAAAATTGCCTTTGATGCATATATTTTTATTTCTGCCGTAAAAATCTGATGAAACAGAGAAATGGTAGGTGTGTTCTTGTGTTTATCTGCAGTGTTTGACTTCTCAGAAAGCAACAGGAGTGATTTCTGTTGCAGGGAGGCTGATAGTGGGCAGGTGGCCAAAGCTGCTTTGGCTTACTGAGACTCCACTGAGGAGCAGGATGCTGACTGAGTCCAGCTCGGGATTGTTTTGGGATGTAAGTGAGCAAGCAGCCCTGCCAGCTTTCCCTCTGCTCAGTGCAAAGCCATGGTGCCAGCTGCCTGCAGCAGTGGTGTGAGCGGCCAGATGCCTTCCCTGGCACTGCCTTCAGGTAGAGATCTGAACTGTGGTGTTAATCCTCTTCTGTTTACTCTGCCTAGCACTAAGGGAGAATTTTTGCGTTTACTGCGTCGCTGAATAAAAGCCATTTACACAGGATGATATTCCTTCTCAACTTTATCACTTCTTCCACTCCTTTAAACTTCTCCTAAACTAGGTTTTTGCACATCTGATAGTAAATTTTCTTGGTAGCAAAAGACTTTTTTTGAGATTGATTTGCCCTTCAGGCAGAGTTGTGTTAGTCTCTTCGGCTGCCCAGTTAAACTGTCTGATATTCTAGTCAGCTCTGTGTGTTTCATATCACTATCATCATTAAAAATCACAGTAGAAGTTAATTTGAGTATTTTTTTCTCCTACATGTGCTTTTATGGACAAAGTGGATGAGTTCATTGCTTGTTTGGTTCTGGCAGTAACATTTAATATGGAGAAAGCATATGCTTGGAGCAGGCGTAGAAAAGGCAGCTGAGGGTTGCTTGGGGGGCGAAGGAGGCTTTGACCTGATTGCAGGTTTGTTTTGATGTGTTCCTGATTCACAGCTTCCTGCTTGTTTCTAAGCACCACAATCTGTGGCAGGCTGATCAAAACATCGACTTTTTCTCCATTAGTTGCATCTTTTATTTCTTAGCTGCATGTGGCTTCTGTGGTGCTGACAGTCCCGTCGGGAGGCCAAGCCAGGGAGGTTTGCACAAGGAATGCCTGCAGTCAATGCCAGTGATTCTTGCTATGCAGCTTTGCCTGTTTGAAGATCAGGATTATTCTCAGTCTTTGCTGTATTCTGCAGTTGTGCTGTTCCTCATGATCTATCGAACATAATTAACTCTTCCCGAATTTAGTGTAGCCCTGAGTAACTCTTCTGTCTCCAGACAAAACAGGTGTTTCTTGTTCATTTACTTTTAGCCACTTCAGTAGTGCTGCCTGAGGGAGGAGTTCTTGGCTACCTCTGTAGGTCTAGTGCAATAGCAAAATCTTTTCAATACCATAGAGCTTTTTTGATTGATCTTGATACATGTTTCTTTCTCATCCACATTTGTGGTGATGCAGAGGAATTAGAATATGACTGAAGAGATTTGAATGCTCTAGGAATATCTTTTTCAGAGACAGTAGCATGGTTTTTCTGGAGATACAGGTCTTGTTGCTCTTTTTTTCCCCATTGATCTTTATGCTTCTGATTTACAGTTAACAATAATAGGACACAAATCCACTAATACATTTTGTAACTGTTACCAATAATAGAAGATATACAAATAATATTGTAGCAAATTCAATGGTGATTTTAATGAGTGGGTATTCCATAATGACGTAATGTTCAGAGTTTTTTTGTTCATATATATGTGTGTGTGTGTATACATATATAAAAAACATAGACTAAACCTGTAGACCCACCTGACTAAAATTTCATAATGTGATGCAGTGCTCTTTCATAACCTATCTAAAGTACTCCATTGCTTCCGTATCACTTCAAAGAACAACTGCATAAATTTCCAGTGTTGTGCATAGTTCAGCATGGTCAGAAATATCTGGGGCAAACCAGTATGCTGGTGAGAAAAATATACTGGTAATGATAATGGAACAGAGGTAGTGTCTGATTTGTTTTCCCCAAAGTTTGTCTAACCATCTTAAACTACTAATACGGGAATTGCTTTTTTGTTGTTGTTATTGTAATTGATGATGTTTAGCTTCCTTTATTGTAGAGTAATATTAAGGCAGACTTCTTTATATGTAATGAAGCTGCTATATGGTGATGCTGAAGGGATTATATATCAAGGATTAAATAAATTTATGTTATAAGCCACAGGCATTTCCAATTGTCTGAACCTCTGTTTGTATAAATAGTTTTATTCATTAACACTTGTCTGACAACAAGATTTAATAATTTCTTTGCTTTATTCCCACCTTGTAATATAGAGTAGAATATTAAGCATTGTTTGTGTGTAATATTTGTTTACAGTTTGAATTAGTAAAAAATTTTTCCAGGTGACTGTTTGTATATTGCATGTACCTTTGTGCTATATTTTCTTTCGCTGTTTAATTTTGAAGAGGTGTTGCTGGCTAGGCATATTAATATAAATTAATTTCAAATCTTTGATTTTTATCATTAATCAGAAAATTTTTGGCAAAAATTTTTAAAGAGTAAGCTAATTTTACAACACAGGAAGAATAATTCTAGGACAAAATGAAAATCTGAAGTAAAATTTGAAGAAAATCTTTAATCTGAAAAAGCTTTCTGTTGTAGTGTTTTGATTTGCTATTCCTAAAGAATGGGAAAAAATAAAGACTATCTTGTTTGAAATTCTTGTTATGAAAATTTCAATTTCACTTTATATTAAGATGGTGACTTCTGGTATGAGCTTGGAAACTTAGTTCAAGTAGGCTGATTTGGTTGTTCCCATATCCATACAAACTCTAGCACTGTGTCCATGGGATGTTTATAGCCTCTGTTACTGGATGCTACAAAGAAATAACATACACATGGTGTAACATCCAGCCAATTATCTGAGGTCTGTGTAGTCATTCTGCTGTTTGCTTGTTTAGTATTATAGAAGGTATTTCCATACCTTTTTCTTCTCTAATAAAAACTTTGTTTTTATCATCTAGTGTTGGGGAAAAGCCCTACTTAGTTATCATTCTTGTCTCTGGTTTTTTTACTTTTTCAGAGAAACTGCTGTGCTTTACACTTCACTGGATTATGTGTTTTGCTTCTGTGTTCATACATGTGTGTAGTTGCTTCCATTATATCATGCCTGGTAGAGTAACTAAACCCATAACGTAATGGGGAGGATGCGTTTAGTCATAAAGGAGTCTCCTTTTCAGTGTTACAAATTAGTTTTCTTGAGATCTGATGCAATTATATTAAAAGCTTCCTTTTTAATTTATACTTCTAAGGATCTCATTTATGAGCATTGCTTCTCTATGTGTTCTCTTCTTACTATGTTTTTTCTTGAGTCAGCAATAGTGAGTCTTTAACTCTGGCAGGTTTGGACTGGAACCAACAAGAAACTACTTTTTAAAAAAAAAAGGATAAAAAAGAATCCCAGCAGACAGCAAATGACACAATTCTTAGATTTTGGTGCCAGCTAGGAGTGTAAACTTACAATGTTTTACTTGTTAGGGTGTTGACTGCATGTGTTTAATCCTCTGTCATATGATCTCCGAGGGCTAGCTTGTGACGTGAAGTCCTTACAATTAACTTACTTTTACTTTTTAAGAGCACAGTGTTTATTGATGGAATACCTCAGGTGCAGTACGTAGTCTTAACAACCTAGTTTTGTTTGTAATAGTTATGGCTTTTTTCTGTCAATAAAAAGTTTGTTAGGATTTAATTCCACATCATTTTGTCCTGTTCTGTAAAAATGTCTTTGTATGAAAACTGAGTTGACTTTCACTGTTATTTTGCTGATGTTTTGCTGACATTTTGGGGAGAGTAAATGCGCAGTTGCAGGCTTGCCTGGTTTCTCTTGAAGTTTGTTGCTGAACCGCTATGGAAATGATAATGTACTTACTAAAAAGCGTAACATTTTAACACTCTTGTTTCAGAAAGCGTGGTCTGTATGTGTCAGCACGATGGATAGCTTTGCTAGTATGATACCAATGAAGTCAATACAGCCACCAGCAACTGAAATGGCCTGAATTTTGGTGGGTCAGGCCGGTAGGGCACTGCTGTGGTTTTTTGGTACAGCCATGCTGTGTGTAACAACCACACAAGTACACTGGGTGTTAAGTTCTTGGTATGTTAGTGACTAGATAGGAACCTGTTTTATATCATATTTCAGGCTCAGATTTAGTATTACTAGCCTCTCAGTTATATTATTGTCTCCAAAAGATATTTAGACAATTATTGGGTTCTGTCTGTCTGTTCTTTGTCAAATCTGCTTTCAAGCTAAGGATGAGTTCTAGTTTTTGTGCTTCAGCATGTATACCTTTAAACATAGGTAAATGTACCAATTAAAAGTTTTAAGTGGGTGGATGAAGTGTGTTTCCTTCTACTGTTTGGTTTTTTGTGTGCGTTGTATGGTACGGGACAGAAAGGCTATCAAACCTCCCAGATCCTTGCTGTACTCTTCTCTTGCATTATTGGTGGCATTTCCTGTTTGAGAGAGGTAGGAAGGGAGCAAGTTACAACTAGTGTTGAGATAATTTAGCTATTTAAATATTTTTTGTTGCTGAACTTTAAACATGTAAATTGAGGTGCTTTTTGCTACATCTACTTCTGGATGCTTTAAAACAAAGTAAGGACAACAAAGTGCAGTCACAGAACAAGTAATCAGTTTAGGTTTGGTTTTCTTTGAGGGTTTTGTATTAATTTTATTTTGATGTTTATAATTTAAAAAAAATCAAAAGAACTTGTACCTGAGATCTAACTTTGACATTTATGATCTTTGTACTTGGAGATAACCAGTGGGGAATGTATTCATTATACTCTTTCTTTTACCAGCTGTCTCTTTAGGTTTTGATATGACATTATCTGTCAAAATGGACGCTGCTTGTAGTTGGCCAGGATATAAACCATTCAAAAAATGTTTGCGAAAGTTCAGTAGAGATTTAAGAAAAAACTTGCCCATCTTTGTCCTCAGAGGATTCAGTGGGCTTTTGGACATGAGAAGGCAAAGGAGGATTTCATGCAGTCTTGTAAATCTGTGTTGTCAAGTGTAAGTATTGAAAGCAAGGATGGACTCTTGGGCTTTCTTCTCCACTCACACTTGGACAGTGCATTGGAAGGAGGGTGTTTGAGCTAAATGAAATAGGGATGAGATTGGAAGAAGGAGAGGAAAGAGTATGGAAGATGGAGAGGGCTAGGCAATTGAACATGAGGTGAATGGAGATGAGGGAAGCTGAGGGAGGAATTCAGAAAGGAAGAACCAGAACAGCTGGGGGAGTGATAAGGGCTGGTGTTTGAAGAGGAGATGGGGAAAGAAGATATGCAAAGGTTTGTTATTAGACAAAGACTTATTCAGTTTTTGTGCTTTCACTCTGCGATTCAAGCTTGGAATAATTGACAGATTTCGTGTATTTACCATTTACTTCCCACATTAGTTGGGTCTTGGGTCAATGTTGGTCCAGACAGAAGTTCATTACTTCCTCTGCCTTACAAGGTATTATCATTAGAAAATATTTGCAAGCATTGTAAATCTATGGTGAATCTAATAAATATCTTTCCTGTTAATGAATTAATACAACTCCAAATGATGCAAATTCATATTCTATCCTAAAAATAAATGCAATTTTTCTGAAAGAAATGCTGTCTCAAAAATCCTTGAATTCATGTGGTACATGTAGTGTTACATTCAAAAGGATCTGTAAATGCATCTTATATTTTATGTTTTTAATAGTCTTCCTGTTGCTGTCATGGAGTGAAATGTTTCTGCGTTTAATTATTTGCTAGGCAACAGTAGTGGGGCTTGGAAATGCATAAACTAATGTGGATAGAGTTGGTCTGGAAACCAACTGAGTTGTTAGAGAAAACATTCTGCTAAAAGAAAATATGGTATTTAGCTAAATTCTAATTCTCTTTGAATATCTCGGAATAATCAGAAAGGGTTAATCTCTTGAAGACTTGTGCTTAAGGGTGGGTAAATCTGGGTGCATTCGCTATGATACTATCTTGCAAGTTGACTTCTGATGTTACCTTGTGCTAGTTTAGAATGGTAGAGAGTTCGTTTTCTCCATAGGAGTTTGTATGGGGCTGTGTTTTGGATTTGTGATGAAATAGTTTTGATAACATACTGATGTTTTAGGAATTGTTTAACAGTGTTAACATGGATTTGGGGCTTTTTCTGCTTCTCATGCTGCCCCACCAGCGAGTTATCTGGGGGTGCACAAGGAGTTGGGAGGGGACACAGCAGGGATGGCTGACCCCAACTGCCTAAAGAGATATTCCACACCTTACTATGTCATTCTCAGCAGCAAAACGTGGGGAGAAGGGGAGAGGTTTGCCAGCACTGGCTGGAGTTCAATAGGTTGGCTGTCAATGAGCAATTGTGGGATTTTGGCATTATTTGTGGTGGTTTTGTTTTGTTTTTCTTTGAGGAGTTCTGTTTTTCTTTTTATACTACTCCTTTTTCCTTATTAAGCTGTCTTTATCTCAACCCATGAGTTTTTGCAGTTTTGCCCTTCCACTTCTCTCCCCATCCCAGTGGTGGGTGGGCAGTGAGCCAGTGGCTGTGTGGTGCTTGAGCTGCCTACTGGGATTAAACCATGACATAACTTCATTTATGAAGGTTTATCAAAATGAAGTCTTGAAAAGTTTTGCTGATTGCCTGCTGAGTGTTGCAAGCCAATATGAAGTAGTACTCCAGACTCTCATATGCTTTCAAGATCTGCCAGTGGCATGTTGTATAGATTTATATGTGCTTTAAGACTTTGCTTGCTTACTTCAAGACTTCACCATGTTCATGTTAGGTTTGACATTTTGCTTCTCTGTTTCACTTTGACTTCTTCTGGAATCTAAAGTATTACAGAAATCTATTTGTTTGATACTACTGCTCATGAAGTTGAATCACTCTAGTGAAGTTGCAACTGCAGTGAGCCTGCTAAATCTCTATACTCCACTCAGATATATATTGTAAGATGATGTTTAGGCATTATTTAGTATGCATATTGTTTATTCTTAATGTACAAGATTCTAGTGTCCTGTCAATATATCCTCAGTACATTTTCTTTTAAAGTCCGAGCAGTATTTATTTTCTGTTTGAAAGTAAAATTAAAAAAAAAATATTGCAAGTAGTACTAACTTTAAAAGGAGAGAGAAAAGGTTCCAGTATCCTTGTTCTTCGATGGTGCATTCATCATTTAGTCTTGCTTACTATACAGATCTGAATTTAATCTACGTATAAAAGTACAAAAATATACTAGTTATGTTGTATTAAATATTCTAATAATGTTTAAATATATATAAAGAAAAAATAAATCTTTGAAAGATACAGAGGTATTAAAAATTTACCAAAATCATTTGCATTTTGCACCATTGTAAAATAGATCATTATTTTTACCGAACTGCAACATGATAGTGTTATTGAAGCACAAAAGTTATGTAGCTATAGCATCTGAGCCTTGTTAGCATAACAAATGTCACCCACTTAGTGTTGGCCACTGTACAACTTTATTTTCAGATGATTACTACATTGCTATGTTTTGTAATAATAACTGCATCCGCATTTGGAGCATCTGTGTGACTGGTATTACAGGGCAAACACAGAGCTGTGGCTATGGGCACGAATGCAAGTGTATTTGTTTTATTCCAGTGCTNCTTGAGCTGCCTACTGGGATTAAACCATGACATAACTTCATTTATGAAGGTTTATCAAAATGAAGTCTTGAAAAGTTTTGCTGATTGCCTGCTGAGTGTTGCAAGCCAATATGAAGTAGTACTCCAGACTCTCACATGCTTTCAAGATCTGCCAGTGGCATGTTGTATAGATTTATATGTGCTTTAAGACTTTGCTTGCTTACTTCAAGACTTCACCATGTTCATGTTAGGTTTGACATTTTGCTTCTCTGTTTCACTTTGACTTCTTCTGGAATCTAAAGTATTACAGAAATCTATTTGTTTGATACTACTGCTCATGAAGTTGAATCACTCTAGTGAAGTTGCAACTGCAGTGAGCCTGCTAAATCTCTATACTCCACTCAGATATATATTGTAAGATGATGTTTAGGCATTATTTAGTATGCATATTGTTTATTCTTAATGTACAAGATTCTAGTGTCCTGTCAATATATCCTCAGTACATTTTCTTTAAAGTCCGAGCAGTATTTATTTTCTGTTTGAAAGTAAAATTAAAAAAAAAATATTGCAAGTAGTACTAACTTTAAAAGGAGAGAGAAAAGGTTCCAGTATCCTTGTTCTTCGATGGTGCATTCATCATTTAGTCTTGCTTACTATACAGATCTGAATTTAATCTACGTATAAAAGTACAAAAATATACTAGTTATGTTGTATTAAATATTCTAATAATGTTTAAATATATATAAAGAAAAAATAAATCTTTGAAAGATACAGAGGTATTAAAAATTTACCAAAATCATTTGCATTTTGCACCATTGTAAAATAGATCATTATTTTTACCGAACTGCAACATGATAGTGTTATTGAAGCACAAAAGTTATGTAGCTATAGCATCTGAGCCTTGTTAGCATAACAAATGTCACCCACTTAGTGTTGGCCACTGTACAACTTTATTTTCAGATGATTACTACATTGCTATGTTTTGTAATAATAACTGCATCCGCATTTGGAGCATCTGTGTGACTGGTATTACAGGGCAAACACAGAGCTGTGGCTATGGGCACGAATGCAAGTGTATTTGTTTTATTCCAGTGCTTGTCACAACCAAGTCTTTTTTGGAGGCAAAGGCTTTGTAGTGGAAATGAAAATTATTTCTTACTGAAAATCTTGCAGTCTTGAAGTTGAGTTCTTAGAAGAAAAGAAAATGTTACTGCAGGCTAGTCATTTATGTAGTTAAATGCAGTGTAGATATAAACAATACGTATCTGTCTAGTTATTCTGTGTGGTCATTTCGATTTACCACAACATGTATGGTAAACCTCAGTGTAATCAAAAGCTTGCGGTAGCTGAACTGTGGCTGTTAGTGAAGGTGGGTGTGTTTAGATGGAAGAATGTAGCCTGTTGGATGAAAGGTTGGTATGCTGGGACTTGCCTCCTACTTGACCTGTATAAAGGTGGCTNAGATATATATTGTAAGATGATGTTTAGGCATTATTTAGTATGCATATTGTTTATTCTTAATGTACAAGATTCTAGTGTCCTGTCAATATATCCTCAGTACTTTTTTTTTTAAAGTCCGAGCAGTATTTATTTTCTGTTTGAAAGTAAAATTAAAAAAAAAAAAAAAGATTGCAAGTAGTACTAACTTTAAAAGGAGAGAGAAAAGGTTCCAGTATCCTTGTTCTTCGATGGTGCATTCATCATTTAGTCTTGCTTACTATACAGATCTGAATTTAATCTACGTATAAAAGTACAAAAATATACTAGTTATGTTGTATTAAATATTCTAATAATGTTTAAATATATATAAAGAAAAAATAAATCTTTGAAAGATACAGAGGTATTAAAAATTTACCAAAATCATTTGCATTTTGCACCATTGTAAAATAGATCATTATTTTTACCGAACTGCAACATGATAGTGTTATTGAAGCACAAAAGTTATGTAGCTATAGCATCTGAGCCTTGTTAGCATAACAAATGTCACCCACTTAGTGTTGGCCACTGTACAACTTTATTTTCAGATGATTACTACGTTGCTATGTTTTGTAATAATAACTGCATCCGCAATTGGAGCATCTGTGTGACTGGTATTACAGGGCAAACACAGAGCTGTGGCTATGGGCACGAATGCAAGTGTATTTGTTTTATTCCAGTGCTTGTCACAACCAAGTCTTTTTTGGAGGCAAAGGCTTTGTAGTGGAAACGAAAATTATTTCTTACTGAAAATCTTGCAGTCTTGAAGTTGAGTTCTTAGAAGAAAAGAAAATGTTACTGCAGGCTAGTCATTTATGTAGTTAAATGCAGTGTAGGTATAAACAATACATATCTGTCTAGTTATTCTGTGTGGTCATTTCGATTTACCACAACATGTATGGTAAACCTCAGTGTAATCAAAAGCTTGCGGTAGCTGAACTGTGGCTGTTAGTGAAGGTGGGTGTGTTTAGATGGAAGAATGTAGCCTGTTGGATGAAAGGTTGGTATGCTGGGACTTGCCTCCTACTTGACCTGTATAAAGGTGGCTGTGGTCTTTTCAGACTTGTCTGGACAACAGTGGTCATCTGAAGAGGGGCTGCACTGGCTGAGTGAAGATGCAGGACATAACTCCTAGACTGTGCCACCCTCTTGGGTGTTGGGCTTTTTGCTTGGAAACAGATGCGCTTCTAGGATAACTTAAGTTTATATTAAATATTACGGGACGAATTTGTCTTGGAGCTGAGGGGAAGAGTACTATTGTTTCTCCTCAGTTGCTATTCAGTACAGCACACACCCTGCACACCATCCTCAAGTACTAGAAATAGCAATTCTGAGATGAGAGGGAAGGTTGTCATATCTCACCCTAATGCTTCTGGCACTGTCCCCTTTTGTCAAATGAAGTCAGTAAATTATTGAAGAACATATGTTAACTCTAGGAGGAAGCTTGCTGGCACATTAGTCTCTAGATGGTTCTCTCTTAACTAATGAATTAAGCTAAGTTCAGAGTTAATATTTAGATCAAGGGCAGGAAAGGGCCTCTGATCTGGTCCTGTGGAGATTATCTGGCATACCAAAATGTGAAGGCTGGATGGCAAAATATTAGGCAGGATTGTTTCCTTCATAGGCCAAGCAAGCTGTCGTTTGTAATAAAAATAATGAATACTTCTTTACAAATAGAGCAGTAAACATAGTGAAGTACTCTGAAAACTTCCTCTTGTTTATTCAGATTTGTCTGCTGCAGGTAAAGTTGAATTCAGGTCACAGTTTAAGAGATGAGGAGTGCATAAACTCCCCACTGCATTAGCAATTTGTGGACAAAATCAATTTCTATTTTTTGCAGGGAATAAGCCTGTGCTGCTCCTGAACGTTTGAACAGCTTCAGGAGACATAACTGAGATAGATGGAGGATAAAAACTCAATCCAAGGTTAAAAATACATGTCTTTGAACTTTCTTTATCACATTTGTTGGTCATAAACATCTAGCTCCGAAGTAAAATAATTAAAGCTTTTGAAGTTTTTTTTGGCTGGTGCCAACGATGGGATGGAAAACCTACCCTAAAATGCTTTACTATGCTAAATAGTATGCTATTTTACTATAGTAAAACGCCCCACTGGGGCAATATGTTACTACTTGTAAAGATTGTTTTGTTTTGCCCTCGTGAGAAGCTGATCGGGGCAGAAGCGTGCCTGTCGCGGGCAGGAGCAGCGGTGTGTCGCGACAGGGGTGCAGGGCGGCTGGCGAGCCGGCAGTGTGCCCTGGCGGCGGCGGCCGCCAACTGCAGCCCGGGCTGCGGGAGCAGCGCTGCTCCCGCACACCTTCCCTGCCGCGCCGGGGCACAGCCTCGGCATCCCTCCTGCCGCAGCCGTGCTTCAGTAGGAGCTGGAGAACACTGTCTACAGCCAGGAGACGTTTTCTTCTGTCTAAAGAAAAGGAAGCAGAGGAAGGGAATTTGACGCTGTCTTCAGCAGCCTCATATTTGGTCTCAGAGAAGATGTTGGTAGGTGCTGCAGCAAGGTGCACAGGGGAAGGATGAGAAGCATCAGACATCAGCTGCAACAAAAACATATCGATTACATGGTGGGATGTGGGAGGGATAGACTTCCCCAAGAGGTAGTGGAATTGACATCCTCAGGGTTGTCTGAACTCGTCTGGACCTCAGCAGCTGACTAGCATTAGCTTTGCTCGAGCTTTGCTTGGGACCAGATGACCCCAGGATGTCCAGTTAGACTGGAATTACCCTGCAGCTGACAAATAGATCCTCACTGAAAGTGGTAGAGGGTCTCAGACTTGCCTTCAAAGTTTTGGAAGTACTTGCCTTGGGAAAAATGCTCAGAAATTTGACTTAGTGACACCATTCTTGAGAGCAGTTCTGGACTGCTTGTTGCCTGCAAGTATTTGTTTTTCTCTGTGTGATGTCAGTTGGAACAGATAGTTTCTATGAGACATTAATACATTACGAGGTCATACCTATGAGACATTAATAGATTAGGTAACCTGGTTGGGTTAGCTGCTGTCTATATATCCTATATCTCTACCTTCTTTCCTAGGATGCATTTGAGGCAGCTTTCAAATTTACTCCATAGAGCTCACCCTGCTGGGACAGTGGTTGGCATTTCTACCTTTTCTTAGAAGCAGCTCTCTTCTGACAGAATTGTTTGGGAGCAATTAACCAAAATATGTTTTCTTCCATTTTTGTTTTATTCTGATCAAAATAGGATGTTTTTAGCAAACTCCCTAACTGCATATGGGTCTATAGCCAGGGAGTAAGGCTTAATTTAAAGAAGAGAGGTGGATACATCATGCTTTGGTTTAGACTGAATTTTGCCAACCAAAACCTGAGTGAACTGAAGTTTCTTTGCAGAACACCAATTCACAACTGCTTCCCAGTGACTGACTAGTGAATATGCATTTTTATTACCTTCTTTTCAACTGACTTAGTCAAGGATGACTACTTGGATGCCATTTTTCTATTGAAGAAAAACTTGTCTATTTATTCTTGAATACTCAGAATTTTTAGCAGCTGTAAAGCATTTTCACATACATACTGAAAAGTTGGGATTTTGTTTGGTTGGAGTGGTTTTTTTGTAACACCTTTTCATCTTGACTGAAAAAATGATTGTGTGTTACACAAATGCGATCACATGCAGAACATGTTCCCTTGTACTTGTGAAGAAATTGTGTTGTTAAAAAGGATGGTAGATTGGGGAGTGAAACAATCAAAATAGCTTGTCTGAATTTCCTGAAACCAGGAATAGAAACTCAATCCAGTTAAATGTGGTCCTGAAATTTGGTCGTAAGTCTTCTGAATTTTCCATGCATTGGAGCATCCTTTCTGTATATGTTAGGTGTCTCTTGGTTTGGATACTTCATTGTTATATAGACCTCTCTATTCCTTTGGTCATGTTTTTGTTCATTTTCTTCTCTTTTTGTGATGCATTTTTTTAAAATTTGGGTTTGGGGGATGTTTGTTGGTTTTTTGGGGGGTAGGGAATGGTTTTGTGGGGTTATGTTGTTTGGGGTTTTTTTTCAGTCTGTGCTCTTAGTCACCACATTGTAATGCACAGGACAAGAGACAGTATGAATCCACACAAGTTCTTACAAGTCCTTTCTGTAAGTCCTTTCAAGCATCTAAGGCGATTTATGCTAACTGAATATTTGTTCTTAAATCTTGCTACATAAATACTTCATTTTGTAAGACGGTCTTTCCACATTTCTTAAGCAGTGCATTTACAGGTTATTTAAGCTTGTACTGTCCACTTTTATGTGATCTAAGTGTTGCTTCTTTTTGTAGCATAACAGAAATTGTAGCTGAACATGACATTTACTCAGCTTAATTTTTATTTTTTAACGTTTTTTCTGAAATAGTTGGTGCTTAAATATATTTTAAAGTGTCTTAAAATCTGCAGTATAATTCAAGAAAACTATGTGAAATGGGAGAAGGCCAGTTTATTAAAGTGATAATTAAAATCCTGCTTTATAGGGCATCAGGTCAGTGAAGTGTGAGGTTAAGTGCAAGAGATTTGTTAAACTTAATGGCTTTGTTTCCTTTTAAGCATTCATTCACCTGAGGGAATAATGAGTCATAGTGCATGGGGAAGGTATGCATGTGGTAAGAAATTTGGAGTAAAATCTCTAGCTTTCTTCTATTGTATTTCAATTATTCTTTCTTTTTATGCTGGTGAGATTCTGAAGGCACGTTTCACAAGGCATGCAGGAGGCAGAATTGACATCTTTGCATCCTATTTTGCTATTACTGATATATCAGTATTACTTAATCTTGTCTTTCCTGCTTGGTTATATCGCAGACACTTTGGATAAATGTTAGTAAGTCTTGATCCAGATTTCCATGAATGCAAGTACTTACTCTATGTTGAGAAAGGGCATTCATTGCATGGATTGGAAGAAACATTAGAGCAGAATTGTTAGATTTTCAGCAGTAGTACTCAGTGGCATGTTTTACACCTTATTCTTTTTGTTGAAAGAAGATGTGAATTTTGAGTTGTGCTAATGAAAAGTCTCCTTTAAAACTCACCTCATTAATATTGCCTTTGTTAGCAATTAGCACCTACAACTGCTTTGACTAGACCTGTTTTTTTCGGTTTTTTTTCGAGGACTTGCTGTTTGCTGAGCTGTACTGTGGAGATATCTTAAGTGGTATGTGAAATACCTCATCATGTAATACTAGATATTATTCTCTCTGCTGTCTTTTGCCAGCCAAATAGGGGAAAACAATGAAATCTTTGCTTTGAGATGTGTAAGCATCAGTGTATGTGGTATTTGATAAGGCTGTTTGGTGGCTTTTGCTTTCTGCTGTTTTCTCGTGGAATGTCAACAGGCTTTCCTGGGTAGCTCTGCTCAGGCGTTGCTCACTTCTGCAATGCTTGGCCTACATGAAGGAATAACTTCTCAGCCTTGGGATTTCTTGAATGTATTGTGTGAGTTTATAGGATCAGTGCAGTATCATGGTTGTAAGGATCATTGTGTCTTTTGAGAAAAACATTTCTTAGTGTTTGCTAGTAACCTCAGCTCCTTTCTTTTATTTTCCTTAGTCTGTTTCGAGCACTATAACTGTTTTGTTCACAAAAGCTCTCAATTAAAATTCTGGTCTTGCTGCTCATGTTGCCTCCCAGGGTGTGTTTGTGAGGTAGGGTCCACTGACACTGTAGCATGGGAGTACAGAGCCAGTCACTTTGTTGGGGCCCTCAGTAGATATTGTTCAAAACAGCATTTGCCATTTTCCCACTTCTGGAGTTTTTCCAGGTTTGACAAGGAGTCTGTCCTCACCAAATACAACATTGGTGCCTCTCTACTGTTTTAAAGATGGTAGTAACTTTTGTGGATAATGTGCCATCTTCATATTTGACCAATTTTTTAGTAAGCCCGTATGCCTTGTCTCTGGTCATGGAACCACATACTCTGTAACGTGTGTGCTGAAAACTTTTGTGCATAGGATTAATGTACATTGATTGTGTCCAATTCCTGAGTTTGATCTTGAAATGGAATGGCTTTGGAGGTGATTTAATCCCAAACTTGTGCAAGGGGTGCCATCATGGGAATCTTGTTGGAAATAATACTAATTTGCTTTGCTTAGGAAGTGCAACTGTTGCTGCGGTTTCCTGGCAGTAGCTTCTGCCACGATGCATAATGTTCCACAGTGGTATGTAACCTGCATTTTAGGGCTTGTAAACTTAATCTGTGTTCAAGACTTAGCCAAACTGCTGTAAGAGATTATGCTAATCTAAAGCTTCTGCATCTGAACTTCCTAGTTTGCTCTTTTTAAAATTGTGTCGTGGAAGTTGCTGTGCAAAATGCCACAAATGTGCTTTTCCTTAGTGTTTAAGAAAAATTAATATTTTGTATTAAGGTAGATTTTTGCACAAAACAAGTACTTTGCTGTGTATTGTACTGATGGAGATGTATGATAAGAAAGACAGGTTAGAAAAGATGTTAAGTAAATAGTATTTGAGGTTTGCTTTAAAGAGGATATAAACAATAAGTGGATAACTTAAGAGGAAAGGTCAATGAGGAAGAAAGATTAGGAAAAGCAGGGGGTGAAGAATCAGGAAAAATGTCTGAGCCAGGATAATATGTGATACTTTTTGATAGTTATGATTTAAAAAAATTCAAACAATACACTTGAGCATAAACAGATTACCATGCTTGCAATCCTCTAGATCATTCCTCTTTCAGCTGCTCTTGGAAACAAGCTTTCCAGGTATTTAATACACAACTGTATGCTTCAAGTGAGATCAGAAACTGAATCTAATTAAAGAACATTGCGGCCAACAACATTCTGAAATTGAGAGATTATTTTTATATATTTGGCATAGGATCGTTGGTCTTTTTCCAGACTCGCTGTCGTTTGTTTGTAATACAAGGTGTTGGCTTTCATCCAGCTTGAAACAGAGGGGTCCAAGTTTAATGACTCGTGAAGTCAGCAGAATACTTGTACTAATGTTAACAGAAGCTCAGGGCTGTGTAAACCCTGACTTTCTGCTTTTTTGTAGTTTTGACGTTTAATCCCCTCTGTGGGTTGTTGCTTCTTTAAGGTAGAATGAGGGATGCTGCAAGAGGGCGGTGGTACCTAGTAGTGTTTAATATATGGTGGGCTTGTGTTTAATTGGTATAATCAAATATTTTGTTTATGTACCTGCATAGTCCTGTGCAGGCACCTGTTCAGTGACTGTCTGAGGAATAAAGACTGTGGATATTGCATGATTCTTAGTTTGCCTTAAAGGGAATCTGGTTTCTTATGTTTTGTGCAGCAGTACTGCAGAGCGGCGCGAACTTCTCATACCGTGGTTCCTTGTGGTCTTACTGTGTTTGAGGGCTGTGCAAATCCATGTGTGCGTGTACTGCACATGCACCACCACCCACCACCCCCGAAATGTGTAGGTATTTCTGGTTAGGATCCTGCTGTAGTTTGAAAGCAGGACGAGTAAGATGATTCTCAAATTTCCAAGTGTCTGTTTATTTTTCTAATAGGTTCTCAAAAACCTTTGGTCAAGCAGTTGGGCAGCTGTCTTCTCAAGCTTAAGCTGTCTAGATCTTAGAAAAAAATTAAAATTTCTCATGCTTTTTTTGTCTTGTTGCTTTTTTTCTCAGTAGATATTTTGTTTTTCCTTTTTTTTTATTTGTGTGAATGACAGATGTAAAAATGCAGGAACACCTTCAAACCAGCACTGAAAACAGGTATTGCAAGCAGGAGCTTGGAATTGAACAAAATTCCTTGCATGATTTTTAGAGGCTTTATTTAATTTTATTTTGTGTAGTGCAAGTGTTCTTTGGAGTCAAGAAAGCACAGTTTCTATTATATTTATTTATTCCATATTTTTACATGGAATATGAGAAATTGCCTTCACTATAAGAACCAAAGAACAGAGTGCTTTAGCTTCTTTTATATCGGAGTCTTCTGAAAGCTGCTTATTTCCGCATTTTGCATTTTAAGTGTCAAATATTGTAGTTTATTAGAAGACTTCGCCTTTGGAGAAAAGGTAATATTTTGTGTGGAATATCCACCATTTCTGTGTTCAGTGAAGTGCTCCTTACTAGAGTTTTGTTAAGTGTCATTTCTCAGCAAAAATAAATCTGGTAAGAACCAATATCTACTTTTTCTGGAGGACTGAGCTGTTTAAATTCTTTCATGTTGACAATTTCTCTTCTAATTGGAAATGTTGTAAAAAGTTTGTAGAATCTCTTCACTGCAAGACACCAAGAGTGTCTACATCAGAATTCTCTGTGCCAGTATAGATTTCCCCTAAAATTATAATGACCCCTTTTGCTTTGCTGTCATATTTCTTATTAGAGGTAGAGTTGTTTTCTGTTGTCCTAAGTAATGCATGGAAATTTTGTTCAATAATGATGCAGGTTTGGTAGCTGATGAGTAGCAAAGGAACAGTTAGAGTAGTTGACATTAAAACTCATTCTGGGGAGACAAATCTAACAGAAATGTTAATGTTAAAAAAGAGATAAAGGAAATAAGAAAGAATTTGGGATGATCTCTGGTTGTATGGAAAATCTTGTATAATAAAAATGTGTTTAAATGCTAATCTAGAGAGGTTATTTTGAAGGGCTTAGGAAGAAGCTAACCCAGAGAAGTCAAGAGAGATGAACCATAGCAGCTGGAGTGTGAAAAAGTCTTGAAACACTGAGGCATTGACCTTCACCATTGGAAGCCATCGCTTTCTGTTTGCCTAAAAGAAGGAAACTAGGCTTCTCTTTGTAGTTTCTGACTACTGTGATATCTTAGGTTAGTAAAGAGAAGACCAAAATGGTGAACAGGGTTGAGTTTTGTGATAATTATGCATCTTGAGTGTTTTTGTGAAAGCATTTTACAAACATGTGGTTAGGCCTCTAATAAACATACAGAGGTTAAGCTGGTAAGAGACAGAGGTTCTTTGAACATAATAACTGGGAAAACTAGTTTGCATACTGGAGTTCACTTGCCAGAAGTATCTTAAGGCATTTAGGTCCTTCTTATACTGTGTGTGGGCTTGGTGTTGTGGGTTTTGGTGGGGTTTTTTAACATTAGCAATTATCAGAGAGAACTGAAAGAAAATGCATACCTTGAATTTATTTGTATTAACAAAGCAAAACACTGAAGGGCAGACAGGAGTTGATTCAATTTTGCTAACAACAAGAATTACATTTCTTTGAATATCAAAACCCTCATTTCTGAGTTAATGTTTACAACCCCGTTGCTTTTTTTAATCGGCTTCAGAAAACTGATTGCCCTTTCTGCTGTTCAGTCTCAGTTGCTACCTTCATACATATGTGAATTCTTATTCCTTGTAAACTCATGTATGCATTTTGATTTTAATTTGCATTTATTGCAAATGCAAGTGTTTTCTGAGTCCTTGTTCTGCTTATGTTTTTAGACTTTAAGTAAGAAGCTAGGAGTAATTTGAGACTTTACTTTGAGTGTGATTATGTGGTAGAATTTGGTATGTTTGGTGCTCCTTTCATCATAAGCTGTCTCCAGATGTTTGTCCTTTGTGAGGTATATGGTGAGTCCTCAAATTCAAATCCCTTTCTCCTTGTCCCATCAAGGTGTGCATTGCAGTGCCTCTCCTTCAGTGAATATCTGTGATTATTTCTCCAGATATAAGCTAGGCTTGTATTGTTTTCTTAAGCTGTGTGAAGCGAAATTGTTCCAAATAGTTGTGCTTTATCATCATTTTGGCACTCATTCAGCATTACCTTCAGTTTCGCAGCTAAATATACTGTTCCAATAAATAATACTTTCTGCTATAAGTAAATTTTCTACTTGTGTACATTTTTGTACATCATCGAAGTACGTGCAGCTAATACTGATTATAATTCTAGTGTTTCCATTTTTGGTTTATTCACAGAATGATTTGGCATTCTTTAAAGTCCTGAGTCTGTAGGTAAGACCGTCTCATTGCTGTTTACAGTTCACAATTTCTTTGGAAATTTCAGTTGATTTGCCAATATGAAGATTGAGCAATAGTAGGAGTAGTACCATTCATCCAGCACAATGTGTGCTCTTATATAAAGAACTCACAATGTACGATGTACGATGTTATTCCAGCTTTTTATATTTTTACATTTTATTTTGCAATAGAGGCAATGCAGCTGTAAATCTGACTACAGCTATCTGCTCATTTCTCCAACTAACTTCTGAAGGCTTTTTACTCTTGAAGTTTAAAGGTGCTTTGTTTTTATTGGAAGCAGTACAGTTAGCAGTAGAAATGGGTCCTGTCCCAGGGATGGCACGGCTTCCGCTGTGTCCTGCGCAGTGGGCTGGGTTCATGTCCTTCAGTACAGCTCTGTCAGCTGATGTTATCCATTATTGATTTGGATTAACTCGTTGGCATCAAGCTAATATGCATCTGTTGAAAGCAGGTTTTGAATAAAATGGAGGAAAAGTAAATTTACCTTTGGGATTTCAAGACCTGAGTGCTTCTAAGCATAACAGAGGAATGGTGTGAGCTGGGAGGTCTGAACCCAAATGCAACTACTGCCACAAACATTATTGGTTTTATAGAACTTGCATTTGCATTTAGATGCAGCTGTTTGACAGATCCTCATTGAGTCTCTTAATTCCTTCTTCAGAAGACATCAGTTTGGAGTCAGGATTGTTTGTTTGCAATTCTGGTGTGGTGTTTTTTGGGGTTTGTTTGTTTTGAATTACCACCTTTCTTTTTGATATTTTAAGTATAGGAAAAGAAACTAGTTCAGGAAATGGAATTATAACATTGGAATAGCTTTGCTATTTACCCAAAGGGGGATTATTGTCTTCCTTGACTATAGCTGTCTTGAGTGATACAACCCTTTTTCTGGTTATTTGGTGCTCAGAATGGAAACTCTTTGGCAAATCTGTAGTGAATACCGTGTTGCAAAGATGTGTATCAATGAATGCATGTTTCTTAAATCTGGCGTCTATGACTGTCTTTTTGTGTGTGACTGTTTTTAGCCCAGGTTAGTTCCAGGCTGTTGTTATATTAGGAGAAGATTAGGCTATAATGTGGGTGAGACAGGTTGCCCCACTGTGTAGTATATAAAATGCAGAGCACCAGAATGCTGGGAAGTGTAGCAAGACTCGTTTAGAAAATAGAATGGATTTTAAATAAAGTTCAGTTTTAGGTAAAAGGTCAGGCTTTAGTTCCTTTTTTTATTTGTAGCAGTTCATCCGTATACAGTACTGTGCATATTGTATGTGTTAGTTAATCTCATTTTTTAATCTACTATAACTGCCCTTTTGATTCTTGAAAATCCTTTTGGGTATTTTGCATTCCGATATCGATCCCTGTCTGTCTGACTGCTTCAGCTGGCTAATCATTTTTCTTGTTTATCCCTAATCCTTTTAATATTTCCTTCCTGCCACTGTATGACAGTACAGTATGCCTATTGTTTGGAATGTATCTCAATGATGGCTGTAAGACTGTACAGTAAAAGTGACTGTGTTTGAGCCTAGATTTCACAAAAATGGTTTACAGTGAAACAAAAATGCAGAGCTGAACTTGTGCCTTCAAAGCATGTATGCCAACGGTCGTGCATTGCTTTGCTTAGGCATGTAAAATGTTTGTCTTCATAAACCGTAACCTATTCTGAACTACTCAGAAAAACTAAATATGAAGCTTGCTATTTCAAAGTACTTCTTATTCTGTGTTCTTTGTATGACCTAACAAAAAAAGAGAATGTATTCTCTCCATCTCTGTGTAGATATGTATCTGTGTATATCCATATGCATGTGTATTAAAAACTTGATTTTAAAGAATCAACTGTAGAACAGTTTAAATATCTCAATAGAAACATTTGGACCCGAGTCTCTCACACTTCTCTTCAGCCATCTCCTCCAATAACACATTCTGTCCTCGTTTCTATGGTAACCAAGTAACAGCATCACATGAAGTTCTGACAAAATGATAAAAATTCCTCCCTGAAATGGTTTCCTGAGAAGCACGGATGTGTTCCATTTCACCTGAAGAACCTCTCATCTCCATCAGGGCTTTTCTTTTCTGTTTCTCCGACACTAGATTGTACTCTAGGATCCTTTCACTGTGCTAACCAATGCTTTAACTGTTCTGCTTTTCTCATTAAATAAAATTGGCGTGTACTTTCTCTGCGTGTCAAAGCAGAGCATGCAAACATAATGAAGGAAAAGAATTTTATACAGAGGTGAAAGCAAAGCATTTAATATTTTTTAAAGAACCATTTTTATTTCCTTACTGCTTTGGTATTAACAAAGATGGCTGGGGTGGGGGGGCAGGGGTGTTGGGGGTGGGTTGACTTGGTTTTTGTTACAACTGCTCTACTTTAGCAAAAGAAATGAAAAACTCCTGAGATCTAGACTTCCTATATTCAGTGACTGTCTTAATAAAAACATATCTAACTAGTACCCAGTTTGAGTATTTCATAAACCTTTCAGGAAGGTGAAGAAGCTGCCTTCTCTTGAAGAAAGCATTGGTTGCAACATAAGTACTTCAGTAACTTGCCATTATACCTCCGCTTCCCCAGGATAACTTTGTACGGTCATGGGAAGTATAATTTTAAAAATACGTTGTATGGAGAAACTTTGTGACAACGTTCTGGGTTTATGGCGGTTGCTTTATGACAGACCCTTTCTAAACTTAATGGAAAGAAAATAATCCAAATCCGTATCATGATTTCTTGTTATTATTCTATCCTTTGAAGTTTGTTCTCCTCCCCCTATGCACTTCATAACAGGTATGCTGTGGTTGCAATGAAAGGTCGGTTTGAATGTTGTTGTGCCTCAGCTTCTGAGATGCTCAGCTTTCCTGTGCACTTCTGAAATGAAAGTGAGAAATCGTTTTGGGACAGCCTGACTTTTTAAGTGAATGATACCTGTTTCAATAATAAAGTACGTAGTGCATTGTATCTAATGCAGCTATTATTTTTCAATTACACATTGTAACTTAGGTTATTCTTAGTAATTGTAGGATGTACTCTCTCATGTGCTCAATAACAGCAAGTTCTTTTTGCAGGCTCTTAGCAAAGTACGAGCAAGTAAGCCTGAACCTTCAGACTTACAGCAAGTAAAGTTTGTCTTGAAATGCAAAACTTCTACCGGTAGTAATTCATATCTGAAAATAATGCTGTCACTGGTAAACTGAAGAACTTTATATTAAATGATATCTAGAGCTGCTTTTTAGAGTAGGGATTAAGTTTGTTTCCCAGGATAGGAGTCTTGTTTGGAATTCATCAAAATGTTAGTTTTCCTGTCTGGATTGTGTTCAGTTTATTAAGAATGTTTTATTTCCAGCTACATTTCTGATTTTCTTAAGAAAAGTGTCTGTCTCAGAATAGATAGTTTGCAAAAGCTTGATTGATCCAGACTCTTGCTTTATCTGTGTAGAGATTCTTTGTTGGTTTAGGCTGCTGAGGTGTCAGGGATACCAGAATGCTTCCAGCTTCGGTGGTGTTTGATGAAAGGCTATAAAGAGAATGTGTCCCACAGAGAAACCTCATCGGAAGACCAACTGATATTTTCTGTTCTTTGTGTAGTTATTTGAAATGCTCCTTTTTTTGAACATAAAGGCAGCATTTGCAGCCTTTTTTTCTTAGTGAGTTTTATCAGTTATCAGTTCAGACTTTAAGAGGAAGATTGATGGATGCATCCCTGAAAAGTGATTGTTCTCCTTATTAATGGTTGGGGTATTTTTTAAAGGATATATTGAAATGTGATTGAGTTAGGAAGAGCATTGCCAGCAGGTCAAGGGAGGTGATCCTGCCCCTTCTACTCAGCCCTGGTGAGGCACATCTGGAGTGCTGTGTCCAGTGCTGGGCTCCTCAGGACAAGAGAGACACGGAGCTCCTGGAGTAGCTCCAGTGGCTGGTTACAGAGGTAATTAAGGCACTGGATGATCTCTCTTACAAGAAAAGGGTGAGGGAGCTGGGCCTGTTCAGCCTCGAGAAAAGACACCGAGAGGGGACCTCATCAGTGTCTGTGAGTGTCTGAAGGGAGGTGCCAAGAGGAGGGATCCAGGCTCTGCTCAGTGGTGCCAAGCAACAGGACAGGAGGCAGCGGGCAGAAACTGATGCACAGGAATTGTACCTGAACAGGAGGAAGAACTTCTTTACTGTGTGGGTGACTGAGCACTGGAACAGATTTCCCAGAGAGGTATCACACAATCTTGTGCCATGTGCTCTGGGGTGAAGCTGCTCGAGCTCTGGTGAGGTTGGACCAGATGACCCACAGTGGTCCCTTCCAACCTTATCTGTACTGGGATTCTGTGATTAACTGTCTGATTCTGATAATCAAACCGCGTATAGAAGTCCTCACTTCAGTAAATTAATTGGTGAGTTGTATAAGCAATTTCTTGCCTTCTAAAATAGTAAATTTATTAAGTGATGTTGCAGCCGGGGGTTTAGTGGTGAAGAGGCTACAGCCTTCTGAAAGCGTCTGTGGCTGAGAGCTGCACGGCGAGGCCACTGCACACACCCCCCCACACAC